>OU342746.1:55432367-55941533 GCA_910589775.1 Avena eriantha
GTGTGTAGTAGGGATGAGGAGTACATAGGAAGGGAACCACTTTGGTCCTTGGCAGCACAAAAATTCAAACTTTTCCGGTTTTCAAAATTTTCACTTGCTTCCTAAACATAGGGAGGGAAGGTTATTCAAAAGATCAGCCATTCGCAGTACTCTAATTCTTATCTTATCTTTATCTTGTCTTATCTCTTACAATACCATACCAATGTATAGTGTATGGAGCATTTACCATTTGAACAAGACTGGCAAATTCAAACATTGCTAACTGTTGGATCTACTTTTCCATTCTTAGCATCTAGAAAGATTCTATTGATAGTATTTAGCATGATGAATGCTACTATGCACAAAACTCAAAACACACACTTCACTTCTCAGTTTTAGGGTCCTTGTGCTAAATGCATGGACTTGGATGCAATTTTCATTTTTTATGAGGTCCTTGTTGTAACTTGTACTTCCATCGACTGTGTTAACTCTCAAGCACCTCGCTCCTACAAGACCTACCATTAGATCGGCCATTCATAGTACTTCTTGTCTTATCTTTATCTCGTCTTATCTCTTACAATACCATACCAATTTATTGTGTACGGATTAACTTTGATCATTCACCGTTGGATTAAGACTGGCAAATCCAAATATTGCTAACCATTGGATCTTCAATTTTCCTTTCTTAGCATCTACAAAGATTCTATTGATAGTCGTTAGCACGATGAACACTAGTATGCCCAAACCTCATAACACACACTTCATTGCTCAATTTTAGGGTTCTTTTGCTAAATGTATGGACTTGGATGCAATTTTAATTTTTTATGAGGTCCTTGATGTAACTTTTACTTCCGCCGACCATGTTAACTCTCAAGCACCTTGCTCCTATGAGACCTACACAGTTAAAATAAAATTCAACCACCCCAATTATCACACAAACTAGACCATGGTTTCTTGTACGTAATACCCAACTAGGATTTTTCAGGTTCCTAGCTAACTTCGCACACTTCAGTGACTTCTTATCAATTTAATGAAATTAGGTAAAACTGGAGCTACAAGTAAGCGCAATAGATTGCTCTTCAATTAAATGTCTTTTCAGAGGTAGATGCGTGCATCTTCTTGTAGTAAACAATGTCGTCGGTGTGAGTTTCCAACTATCAGGAAAGATAATTCTTAGTTTTCCGAGTGATGATGAGATGGTTATTTTACGTAATGAAAGTCTAAAGAATATGGATCTCAATGCCATAAGCCAAGCTTATATACATATTAAGTGGACCAATGTGTTTTACTTGCAATTCCCATGTTTTATGAGTTTTCAAACTCCTTATAGCTAATTAACTCTGCCCCACTTGAATGACTTCATGCCAACTTATCAAAATTAGGTCAAACTTATGTGACCTGTGTGAAAAAGAAAAAACCTAATCGAACAATATCTTCTATTCATTTGTACATTTTGTGGTGGCCAGGCCATGTACTAGTAATATTTTGGGATGGAAATTTATAGATGAACTATATAATATGATATATGTTCATGATTTATTTCACATTTTCTGATAACTTAGAAGTGCGACATGCAACAGCTTGTTGCCGGTGCAACTAGTTGCAAATTGTAATTTCTGTCGTGGACATCTCTAGTGGCTCTGAGTGCATGATGCATGCAGATTCTCACTAGCAAGTGGGGACGACCTAAACAAGGCCCACTAGTTAGTGATTCAGAGTCACACAAAGTCATGCACATTACCTGGACTTGAGCGAAATCTAGTGTATCTAGTGTCCGTGCACATCTCTCATTTTGCTGTGCGGTTGCATGCTTTACACATGTAATTCCATGTACCTTGTACAAGAACATATATGAACACATGCAACATGCCAAAATTATCATGGACACACCCGTACTATGCATTATATCTGGTGTATGCATTTTCCGTCCTATGCTACGACTTCTGCATGTAGGGGAACAAGATGAAAGTACATGTGTCCATGTCACGACTACTACTAGTAGTAGTAGTTCATCCATCTATTATCTGTTGAAAATACTATAGTATGTTGAAATGAAAGGTGTAAAAAGAAAACCCTCTGGTCAAACTGATGTGACTAGAGAATACTACACCTCTAAAATGTAGGAAGTAGGAATATTTTCAAATTACTAGCTGTGTAGCGTGCTAGTCTAACATACACTAAAGTCTAGGTGGAGGTGTCCTCGATGTTGCTGTTGACTAGACAGAGCAAGCAAGTAAAATCTCCTCCCTCTCGTTTTTTCTTTGCCTCTCCATCTTCTTCCCCAGTCCCCACTCCAACCACGATCTCCCCCATGCTCTCTCTTCTCACCCATTCCTTGCATAACGCTCCCCCTCCTATAGAAAACCCTAATCGCACTTGGCATCCGCCTAAATCCATCCTGCTATGATGGCCGATTCAAACTCAGTGGGTGATGCAAGTGGGATCAACTCAGCACGGACGATGTCAAGCTCATCATTCAATGTCTAGACATTTCCAGCACCATTAGGATAGCCGCATGCTGCAAGCTGTTGTACGATTGTATCACCAACAACGAAGGTACGAAATGGATTTTGCACCATTGGAATGAACCCTGCCTACTGATGCCTCAGCCTCCTCATTGGTTCGACGAGCACTATGACGCTACGAGGGTATATCATCTACATGACACGGTGTATGACATGGTGCCCCTCGACCATCCTCGGCGCACTACCATCCTACCCTTCATGCAAGAAAAATTCTGGGTTGGCATGAACGGCGACAGGCTCACCGCCATGGACCAGGGTGGGGCCTGGTGCCTAACAAACACATACACCTATAGAGTAATTGACCTTCCATTGACGGATACTTATGGCATTCAGGCTGCCTCACATCCATTTTATAACATGTAATGCTACTAGCCATCCAGGGTTCCCCAGTTACCTGTACTCATTTCTGAACTCATGCATATTTCAAAAGTTTTTTTTGGCGAATCTGTAGGTATGGAGAAAAGTTCAAAAAGTCGTGGGATGGATGTCTTGATCTGTTGAAGATCATAATTTGTAGAGTGCCCAAAAACCTGGGGTTACACAGACTATAAGATCATCGTTTTGTTTGATGCTGAAATCGCCTACCTGGAAGGTGGTAGCAAAGTTTGGAGATGTCTGGACCATTCAGGTCATGGAAGATGATAGTACTATGATGCCATTGAACATGGTGGCTGATGACCCACAAGTATAGGGGGTGTATTGCAGTATTTTCGATAAGTAAGAGTGTCGAACCCAACGAGGAGTAGAAGGTGTTGGCTAGTGGTATGGATCAGGAATTCTCTGCAAATACTTAGCAAACGGATTTTTAGGGGTTTTTGATAAAGCAAGTAAACAAAGTACGAGTAAACAAAAGACAGTAGGAATAAATGCAGCAAGTGGCCCAATCCTTAATGCAGCAAAGGACAAGCCGGTTGTATTACTTAGGATGACCAAACATTCTCGAGGACACATGGGAAGACTGTCAAGTGCTTTCGCTTCATATAGTTGATTAATCTCCTTTAGCTTTCTAAGTGTTGTGTGGGTGAACCTGTGCTAATGTACTGCCCCATCCAAGACTAATACATACTTGTGATTATACCCCTTGCAAACATCCGTAAGTACAATAAAGTAATTAAGGTAGAAACCTAACCACAACTTTAAACTCTAAGACCCTTACGTCCCTTGTGCAATGGTTTCCTAACGGGGGTTCAGGTTTTTGTCACTCCGGCAACCCCTACGATTAGTAGCCAAATACACAATGCAATCCCCTAGGCCCATATAGGTGAAGTGTCATGTAGTCGACGTTCACATGACACCACTAGAAGAAGTACACCACAACTTAAATAACAATCTATTGAATCTTTCTCAACACAACTGCACTACTAACAACAAGACTTCTCCCATGTCCTCAAGAACAAAATGAACTACTCACAAGACATCATATGGATCATGATCATAGATGGAATAATGATGTATAACAATCTGAACATAAACAATAATTCAATGGTTCACTCAATAGCATCAACTACAAGGAGTAATCAACACCGGGAAAGTTTCCCCTATGAACAATGCAATATTCAACTCAATTGTTACAGCAATATGGAGATGATGATGATGGTGCTGATGGTGGTGATGATGATGATCCCGATGAAGTCCAGCTTGATGGTGGTGTTGATGGCGATGATCTCCCCTCTCCGGGAAGGAATTCCCCCAGCAAAAATCTGCCTGCCGGAGAGATCTTTCTCTCTCGGTGTTTTCTGCCCCGCAGAGGCGGCGGAATCTTAATGTGGTCGCTCCTCGAGTCTTAGGATTTCGGGAGGATGATATACGCTAGAGGGGAGAGGCTGGAGTGGGCCAGGGTGGCCACACCACCTCCTGGCGCGGCCTAGGGCTACCCGCGCCAGGGGGTGGTGTGGGCCCCCTGTGGCGCATCTCCACTCCGTCTTCTGGCATCCTTAGTCTTCTAGAAAAATAGGCTTTTCCATATATTTTCCCGGATGTTCTGATCTTCGCGAATTTTGCCTTCAAACAGCACCTTTTCCATCAGAATCCTGACTGCACGGTCCATGCTCCGAAAGTCATCAACCATGCAAAAACAGATGAAATAACATAAGTATCACCTCTCAATACGAAATATATCAATGAATAATAGTGAATTAAGACATAGAATAGTGATGCAAAATGGACGTATCAACTCCCCCCAAGCTTAGACTTCGCTTGTCCCCAAGTGAAACTAAGCTCAATAAACATGGCCTCAGGTTTATGGAGTGAAGAGTCGATAAAAGAATACGGACAAGAAGCATCACATTCATCAAATGCATAGATCATAATAGAAGACAACTCACTATTATATAACTCAACTTGTAATGGGTAAAGGAAACACAATAAAGATACATAAAGTCAATCATAATTGGCAATGGCAAACTTAGCTGTTGGTCGAAGAATAGTTGATAATTTGCTGGAGTTCACAAATAGCTGGTTTTCAATGAAAGCTTTCAAAGTAGTAAAAATCAAGATAAGAGCAATGTGCAAAACAAGGAACATAAGGCATGATTGAATAAATCATCATATGAATGAATGAAACACATCAACTCAAAATACTTGCTGAGATAGAGAGGAATAGGTTTACTGACTCAACTACAAAGTAAAAGAAAGGCCCTTCGCAGAGGGAAGCGGGGATTGCAAGTCTCATAAAGAGCTCCCAAAAATTATGATACTTACTAGCTTTCAGCTCTCATTGCCCCTATCATAGGCATCTTTAGGTGATTAAGGTTAAAGTGATCAAATATGAGGATAGGCATTGACAAGTTGTAAGTTCAGAATCTCATGTCCCTTGAATACGAGGGTCGCTCCTCACGCTACTCAAGTTTAGTCACCGGTAAGTTCTTGTCATCGTAAGCATATGTGTATCATAGAGAACCGCCAACGGGGTACCCCTTGCCCGATGATACGGAAGAATCCCCATATCAAATTGACAAGGCAAGCAGACAACAAGCATCTCAGCAATCTTCTTATTTACCATGGGAATATGGTGCTTTTTTCTCTCTTTCCTCTTTTCATAATATCTCTTTTTTTTTCTTTTCTCTTTTTCTCAATCTCTATCTCTTTTTTTTTGTAAGAAGAATGCTTCACAGATACTCGTTATGGTTACGCTGCAGGTTTCCACCATGTCAGCATGGATTAGACCAGCGGCCCATGCGTTTCTCTAACACACATGCATAACTCCATGGACTTACAAGCTCCCCTTTCATTTCACACCGACGACATCCATAGACAAAAGAACATGATATCAACTTGGTACAAAGTACCAGTGCAATGTTGAAAGCGTTCCCCATGACAGCATGGTTCTGCTAATTCACAACTTACAAAGCGCAAGCATATACGCAACATAACTGAGCACAATGGTTCAAGTTTATTAAGTGAAAGAAAGTAAAGTGTGCCATCAAGTTCGTGAGAGCTTTAATCACAATTTTTCATATAACAAGTTTAATTTCGTAGGTAGATAAAACAAGAATTTACTTGGAATAGCAATAATGTTACTAGGTAGGTATGATGGACACAAATGGCAAAGGTTTTGGTTTAAAGGAGTGGATGCACGAGAAGAATTCCCTCTCAGTACAGGTTTTTGGCTAGCAAGGCTGGGTAGCAAGTACAAGAGTTGAAGGAAACAAACAAACATACAAATGATAAAGACAAACATGCAATCTTCCTTGGAAGCACAAAACATCTTAACTAGAGAATACTAAACTTATGAGCAAATCAAGAAAGAAAGATGATGAAATCATATTTCTTTTGAGTACATCTATCTTTTCATTCAACTCTCAAAAATAGTGTTGCTACTGACCGAGCCAGGTTAGCCAAAACCAACTAAATTAACTCAATGATCCCAAAGTGATACCAATACTAACAACAAGATCAATCATATAACCACAAATTGAAAACTAATATAAGCTATGCAAAAGAGTAAATGATAGAACTTCTCATTAATATTCCATAACGGCAACTCACACCAAGGGATACATATCTAACGAGAGAGGGACACTTCCATAATGCAAACCATACTACATAATAACTCCTCTATTCATGATATGACTACTAATAAGGTAAAAAGATAGAAGATAGTGATGCGATACCGCGGCACTCCCCCAAGCGTGGAACAAACTAAGGGGATGCCAACCTGATGATGAATTACTCCTTTGGTGGTGGTGGTATCCTCTCGATGAGCTTCTTGACCAATTTCCCAAAGTCCTCAATCTCGAAGGTAAGGCTACGAATCAACTCTCGATGATGAAATTATATTTCTTTAGAGTACTTCTAGCTTTTCATTCAACTGTCAAAAATAGTGTTGCTACTGACCGAGCCAGGTTTGATAAAACCAACTAAATTAACTCAATGATCCCAAAGTGATACCAATACTAACAACAAGATCAATCATATAACCATGAATTGAAAACTAATATAAGCTATGCAAAAGAGTAAATCATAGAACTTCTCATTAATATTCCATAACGGCAACTCACACCAAGGGATACATATCTAACGAAAGAGGGGACACTTCCATAATGCAAACCATACTACATAATAACTCCTCTATTCATGATATGACTCTACTAATAAGGTAAAAAGATAGAAGATAGTGATGCGATACCGCGGCACTCCCCCAAGCTTGGAACAAACCAAGGGGATGCCAACCTGATGACGAATTACTCCTTGGGTGGTGGTATCCTCTCGATGAGTTCCCTGATCAATTTCCCGAAGTTCTCAATCTCGAAAGTGAGATTACGAATCAGTTGTGAGTTTTGCTGAATGCAGCTCATGATCATGTCTTGTTGAGAATTCCATCTCTTGCTATTCTTTCCCCACTCTTCCTCCTTCAAGTCTTCTTTTCCTGCATGGCTAGAACGAGGCAAATCCCAATTGGAGGGTAATTTCCCTTTGGGCATATTATGGTATTGATGCTCATGGATAAGGGTATGGAAAGGATTCTTGGTGCATGGAGGAAGTGACCAGGATTCTGAACGTTGATGAGGAGGCTTCCCTCCGATGGCTGGATTTTCCACCACTCCAATGCTTGCAATGGTAGCGCCGGTGTGCTTTGCCGCCTCATCACCTTCACTCTTGATCTCCTTCTCCTTCCCGGGGTCTTGGAGGTATTCCTCCATAGGCTCCTTCCCTTTATCCTTGGCGGACACCATTGTGCTTCTAGGCTTTCAAAGAGTATGTCCTGGCAGAAACAGATCGAAACAAAAACATGACAAAAACACCATATACGAACCTCGGGGGCTCCGGGGGGTTATATATTACGAAGTTTCATATCAAAAGGGAGGTACTGGGAGAAAACGATTCGGAGGCGGAGTCTGGGGTAGACTCACCACCTAGTGGCGCGACTAGGGGAGGGCCCGTGCCACAGGGGGGTGTGAGCCATCCTGGCTCCGTTTCCGTCCCTTTTTCGCTTCGTAGATTCCCTTATTGACTAAAAACTACCAAAATATAGTTGGATTGTATTTTCGCGGAACTTTTCTTACCAGAACTGTTACCTTTTTGAAAATGGACTCTGTAGGTCTCTGAATTTGGTATTTAGTGGATTCTTCCGGAGTCTCCACTTGAATAACATCAATATCTTCATCTTCATATACTTATTACTTGAGTCATAAAACCTTCTTACACCATTATCTCCACTACCTGGAAATTTCTTTCACACAAAACTTCACACAGTTCTCATTAGCAACATTAGTATAAGTGAAGTGACAAAACCTTTTGAGTCCAACTTCAACTAAAAACCATCAAAACATAAGCCACTGTAGCAACTCCTTTCGAAAACCCAAAAAGAATTCAAAAAGGAAATCGAATAAAGAAACAAATGCAACAGTGGCAAAATCTGTCAAAACAGACCAGCAGGGAAAGATCCATTTTTTCGAAAATCTTTTGTTGCTCAAATCGAAAATTGCAAACTTAACGAAAGTTAAATAACACCCTGGGGAAGAAGCACAAATAATTACAGCTCAATCCTATATATAGAGATCTCACACGAATTTTTACGGTGAAGCACAAAAATCTGTTTCGGGACAGCAACTTCCCCAAATCTTACTTCTCTCTCATTAGAGGTTGATCTTGACACAAAACCAAACAAAACGGATAAGGAGCGGTTATTACATGAAGTAATAACTTCCAAGACTCAAAGAAACAAAAACAAACTGAAATCAAAAACAAATTGGGTTGTCTCCCAAAAAGCTCTTTCTTTATAGCCATTAAGATGGGCATGATAATTGTGAAGATGCTCACTCAGGAATATGAATTGAAGTGAAAGAGAGCATTAAGAAGCAAAAATACACACATTTAAGTCTAACCCACTTCCTATGCAAGGGAATTTTGTAAACAAACAAGTTATTGAAACCAGAGGCAACTTGCATAAGAAGGTAAAGGAAGTGCAACATAAAAACTTTCAGCATAAAACGAGGAAACTTGATATTATTGAGATGCATAAGAACACTTTTCCCTCTCTCATAGTAACTTTCAGTATCATGCATAAACTTAACAATATAGCTATCACAAGGGCCATCATAGCAATGATCACTTACTCTAACAGAAAACACAGGAATACTAGCTCTCATAACACTACTATGTGAAACAATATTAGAGGTATCCTTACAAAGGATAGTGTGTCCCTCTTTTTCATATTTAGTGACAAAGTCTTTCACACTTGTTATTATAGATTCATCAGCCATTTGTTTATCAGGTTCAACAGCTTTTCTTGTACTTTCATTAACCATACTAGCTATCATAGAATGTTCCTTCATCTTAACTGGGAAAGGCATTTTCTCAATGTAAGGTTCACGTGAAACATGATTAGCAGTATAAACTTCAGTATTTATCGCAGGAACACTCTTAGAAATATCTTTATAAGGTTCATGATACTTATTCCACTTCTTTTTAGGCACTTCAATATAGGAAGCAAAAGCCTTAAAATAAGAAGCAATAGCTTGAGAGTCTAGACCATAAGCATTTTTTACATTTTCAAAGTCATCAGTTCCCATAAAAGATTCAATGCATTCATAATCATTATTCATACCTGACTTTCTACCTTTGTCATTCTCCCAAGCTTCAGCATTATCTTGAATACGGTCCAGAAGATCCCATTTAACTTCTTCTTCCATGCGAGTGAATGATCCAGCACAAGAAGCATCCAATAAATCCTTATCATGTAGAGGGAGTCTTGCATAAAAGTTATTGATAATAATATTGTTGCGGAGCTCATGAATGGGACATCTGAGCATTAGTAACTTCAATCTCCCCCAAGCTTGAGCTGTAATCTCTCCATCAAGAGGCCAAAAGTTGAATATTTGATTCCGATCTTTATGAATCTCACTAGGAGGATAAAACTATGAATAAAAGAGAGGCACTATTTCCTCCCATTCCAGAGCTTGACCATTCTTCAGCAGCTTATACCATTCCTCAGCTCTTCCTTTCAGTGATAATGAGAATAACTTCTTCTTAACTTGATCTGTAGTGATACCTGCACACTTGAACAACCCGCATAATTCGTGTATAAAGAGTAAATGATCACCGAGATGGACGGTTCCATCCCCAACATAGTAGTTATCCATAACACGATCAATAATTCTTGTAGGTATTTTGGAAACATCATTCTCAGCAGGTGGTAGCTTATCTACTACCTTAGAAGTGGTAGTACCATTACCAAATAAGAAACTCAACGAATTATCCATAACGAAAATAAAACAACTAGCAGAAGTAAACAATACTCACATCAGAAGTTTCCTTTACCAATTCCACTGTCCAATAGCGCTTCACTCCCCGGCAACGGCGCCAAAAAATAGTCGTGATGACCCAAAAGTATAGGGGGTGTATCGCAGTATTTTCAATAAGTAAGAGTGTCGAACCCAACGAGGAGCAGAAGGTGCTAGCTAGTGGTATGGATTAGGAATTCTCTGCAAATACTTAGCAAACGGATTTTTAGCGGTTTTTGATAAAGCAAGTAAACAAAGTACGAGTAAACAAAAGACAGTAGGAATAAATACAGCAAGTGGCCCAATCCTTTATGCAGCAGGATAAGCCGGTTGTATTACTTAGGATGACCAAACGTTCTCGAGGACACATGGGAAGACTGTCAAGTGCTTTCGCTTCATATAGTTGATTAATCTTCTTTAGCTTTCTAAGTGTTGTGTGGGTGAACCTGTGCTAATGTACCGCCCCATCCAAGACTAATACATACTTGTGATTATACCCCTTGCAAACATCCGTAAGTACAAGAAAGTAATTAAGGTAGAAACCTAACCACAACTTTAAACTCTAAGACCCTTACATCCCTTGTGCAATGGTTTCCTAACGGGGGTTCAGGTTTCTGTCACTCCGGCAACCCCTACGATTAGTAGCCAAATACACAATGCATTCCCCTAGGCCCATATAGGTGAAGTGTCATGTAGTCGACGTTCACATGACACCACTAGAAGTACACCACAACTTAAATAACAATCGATTGAATCTTTCTCAACACAACTCCACTACTAACAGCAAGACTTCTCCCATGTCCTCAAGAACAAAATGAACTACTCACAAGACATCATATGGATCATGATCAGAGATGGAATAATGATGTATTATAATCTGAACATAAACAATAATTCAACGGTTCACCCAATAGCATCAACTACAAGGAGTAATCAACACCGGGAAAGTTTCACCTATGAACAATGCAATATTCAACTCAATTGTTACAGCAATATGGAGATGATGATGATCGTGTGCTCATGGTGATGATGGTGGTGATGATGATTATGATCCCGATGAAGTCCAGCTTGATGGTGGTGTTGATGGCGACGATCTCCCCTCTCCGGGAAGGAATTCCCCTGGCAGAAATCTATCTGCCGGAGAGATCTTTCTCTCTCGGTGTTTTCCGCCCCGTAGAGGTAGCGAAATCTTAATGTGGTCGCTCCCTGAGTCTTAGGGTTTCGGGAGGATGATAATAACTAGAGGGGAGAGGCTGGAGTGGGCAACGGTGGCCACACCACCTCCTGGCGCGGCCTAGGGCTACCCGCGCCAGGGGGTGCTGTGGGCCCCATGTGGCCCATCTCCACTCCGTCTTCTGGAATCCTTAGTCTTCTGGAAAAATAGGATTTTCCGTATACTTTCCCGGATTTTCTGATCTTCGTGAATTTTGCCTCCAAACAGCACCTTTTCCATCAGAATCCTGACTACAGCGGTCCATGCTCCGAAAGTCATCAACCATGCAAAAACAGCTGAAATAACATAAGTATCACCTCTCAATACGAAATATATCAATGAATAATTGTGAATTACGACATAGAATAGTGATGCAAAATGGACGTATCAGTGGCCTCATTTTTGTGGTCGCAAGTCAAGGCTACACCTACTCCTGTGATCCCACATTCGAAGGTAATTCTATTTCCATGATACATTGTGAGTGATTCACTGAAGTTGTTCTTCAACTACCTTATTTATGTTTTACCTTTCATATGACTGAATGAGAACACCCTTTATTTCCTAAACAAATGAATGAACCATTGCTAGTAATGTATTAGTACCGGTAATATGTCTTCCAAAAACATAGTGTATGACGGCATCCCTGCACTAGTAAGTTCGTTCATTATCAAAATATGAAAGGTATTATTAACCAGCACCTCAAATGTGAGCACAACACTATGACGCCAGGTTTCTTGATTTACTTGTACTTTTAGGACCTCCTCGGATTGCACGAATGACATAGGATTTTTGTAGGACACCAATCTTTCCTTTTTGGATTGCCTTGGGATTCAGAGGAATTGTGTAGAATTTTTGTAGGATTTGGATCCTTTAGGATTTTTTCTATAAAATGTTGTTTGATTCGAAAAGTATAAGGCTTGTTTGATTCATATGGTAGGAAAAGTATAGGAATAGGAAAAAGATAGGATTGAGATGTCATGCCAACTTGAATCCTTCGAGAAGAGGAATTCTGTTTGATATAGCAAAGGAATTGTTCCAAGAGGGCTGATCTAATGTTTCTTTCCTATAGGAATTGCACTACAAGATTCCTGTAGGACTAATTCCTATAGGATGTGTTCCTATGAATCAAACAATTAACATAGGAAAAATCCCTTAGGAATTCCTTCGAATGATTCCTTTGCACTCTATTTTGGAGGAAAATTTCCATCCACTCCAACCTCTTTGTACAATTCCTTTGGTTTTCCTATGCAATCAAACAGCACTTGATCCAAAATACTGTAGGTATCTAATCCTATAGGATTCAAGTGGGCATGTCTCTATATCAATAAAAAGTGGCACTTCCAGCGTTTTTTCTCATTCATGTGTTCATGTGATCCAAAGAATCCCTCTTTTGAAACTTGCAACAACTAGGAAACTATGGGCATCACATATGTATGTGGCCAAACCTATCTTTAAGATGGGACCCACTTGCTATACCATAAGCTAGTTGATTGCACTACAATGTATCTAGTCAAATTTGTCCATAAGCTTATGGACAACATAGTGGATTCCTCAAGATAAGAAAGAAATCCAAATATTTGGAATAGCAGAATAAGAAATGCAATGTCTAATGTTGTTAATTTATTGAGTAATATTATTGTCAGGATTTGCCTATTCACACTGTTAGCATGAACAATGAAGAATGCTGGTGTTAGAATATGTATGCTAGTAACACACTTTTTGTCTCCAATTTGGATGTTG
Organism: Avena eriantha; assembly: GCA_910589775.1. Lineage (NCBI taxonomy): Eukaryota > Viridiplantae > Streptophyta > Magnoliopsida > Poales > Poaceae > Avena > Avena eriantha. Next base: position 55,445,549 of record OU342746.1, read on the forward strand.
CAGGAAACAAGGAGCTTTCATTTGTAATCCCAGCACCTATTCTGAATGATCAGCCAGGCATATGGTTCCTCACTCGATCGGCTGATGGCGAAAGTTTGATGATCATAATTACGACGTATGGCATGGGGGTTGCCCATGGCGAAGAGGGTGAAATCATTCCCCATGCTCAAAATGGGACTAACCTATGCCTATATCCTGCCTGTGTGTCTACATTTTCAAAGAGGATCCTAGCTCTGCTTGACCTCCAAGGGTCATCGTTTGGAGGCAGGTTAACAGCTTGGGCGACAACTCTCTGTTTCTCGGTCTCAATTATCCAATCATTGACAAGGTGATGAAGAAACGCGGATGCAAGGCTCCTGATGGCACATTGTTTCCATTCATGAGGAAAAACTGTGTGTACACAACATATAGGAGGTTTCACGGAATACAATTCCCATAGATCAAACGTTGCAACCTACAGCCAACTAAAGGTGAGCCTGTGGGAGTTATCATCCTTCCAAAAGATCGTTGGAATAGTGTGCAACAGGCAGCAATTTGGTTTAGGCTAGTTTAGGTGTGCTAGGCTTGTTGTTCTGTCCCTAGACTAAGCTATGGATCTTTCTAGTGTATCGTCATATCATCTTTTTTTGCATCGTGGTTCAACAATTGACTATTAGTACACTGGTTTTACTGGCTAGCTTGAATCAGTTTATATGAGCCCTACCATGCTTTTGTAATTAGTATTTCCTTCCATGGTATAATCCATGTAGTGGTGCTTAGTTCATAGTGTCATTTCTGTACTATAGTTGTCAGTACTGTTACTGGCTTGTATATATGCACCTCGTGCAGTTTTTTTTGGAACCATCGCACCTCGTGCAGCTCTGTGTTTTGAGAGGAATATTCCTTCTTTTCCTCTTAGCGAACAGGGAAAAGTAGGTCACTGCGTCTTATAGGGACACAAAATAGGCCTTAACTAGGACGTACTTTGTCTTGGCTCGGTATGCCAAAGAAGTCCGAGACGCCCTAGGATGATAGGCACAAATGTTTATGCAGATTTTCTAAAAAATAGTTTATGTAGACCCTTCCAAAAAAGAAAGATTCTTTATGCAGACCTCATATTGTCTCTGATACCTGGCATACTTTTGGCACTACCGTGAAATTACCTGTTCAATACAGTATGTATGCTTGCTCATTCTTATGTATGTGAAATGAACAAGTCAAGCTCTAATGTGACAAGAACAAGTCAAGCTTTGATGTGCTGACATTGTACTGCCATGTGCTATATACAAACTGGTTGTATTATTGTGTTTGAAACTATGAACTAAATGTGTGAATTGTGAGCCAGCCTTTTTGGAGGATGACAATACCACATGTTGGCACTAATTGCGGAATATATTAATTTGATCATACGGAAGCATACAACTTCGAGCGATTAGTATAAGCTAGTGCTTACCCGAGCTGTCTGAAGTTGGGCAAGTCAAGGCTACCGTGTCTCTATCGCCTACAGTTAATATGCATGATTACAAGGTTTTGAGTACATCAAATTGATTGGGCACTTAGGCAGATTCCAAGCCACCCAAACCATCTCGAAATATATCCTTTGCGGAAAAGATGATTGCGCGTTGTAAGACTTGATATGACACGATTTTATATCAATCAGTCAAACTCCCTCTAGTACTTTCCATGTTCGAATCCTGCGCTGCCCAATTCCTCGCTACGTAAAACTCTTAATATAATATCAATAAGTTTTCTCCCTTTCCAACTTCATTCATTTGCATCCGGCATAGGTATAGCCAGGTTAGGTGGACCATCGACCATCAATACAATGTATATTTACTACGCAGCCTATGAAAACAAATATTTCAACCCCACTTCGGACAAAAAACTTCCCATAATATTGTTTCAAAAACAGCTTCCCTTAATTATCATTTCGTGGTTAGTAGAGCCGCCAAACCCCTGTATATAGTTTTTTACGGTACCAACTACATTGAATTTTCACTAAGGACCTAACGAAAAGATTGCACATTCGACCCAACACTAGCCCAAAACCTTGCAAATTTAGCCTGCCGGGTCAGGTGGACTGCCGACGCACGAAATATTGAGTACATTGAATATTCTGTGAGGAGCTTATTAGAAAATAGTACATTCTACCCAACTGTGGCCGAAAACCTCACTAATTTATCTTTCTGGGTTCAGGTCGGCTGTGGGCTACCAATCCTCAACACATTGTTACTTGGTTTTTTAAGCATGAACCACACTGAAGAGGTTTTTCTAAGGAGCCCATGATAAGAATCCCATTGGTTCACAAGATTGGACCCAAGTTATTCTTTGTATCGCCCAAAACCGTCTTAATTTATCATTTTTCATGCCATTCTGATAAAGTATAGAACAAGCTTCGCCTAACCATGTTGTATTTATAAAGACCATTTAGCATTTTGTATGGCAAGTTGTCAGGGTCGCTTCCTTTTCATTTTAATTGATTTCAACATTTCTAAATTTAATATTTTCAAGGAATGGCATAGATGGTTCTGACATAGTGGAAGCAGACACCATTCCCATTTGTTGAAGTATTGAGTTTGATTCCTAGGTTTAACAATATATAATATAAACTATGTTGTTCTTTTCCATTCTTTCTAGCTTACACACGAAGGCTGACATCTAGGACCGAGCAACGTTGCCAAGGTCAAAACAACGAAGTCCATCATACACACGTTTCATTTGCAAAGACGTTGACATGATGGACCCAGCAGATACCTTATACAGATGTTGCATCAAGCAACGTTGCCAAGTTTGAAACTAAGAGGCATGAGCGAAGAAAAAATCCAACATAAACACATTTCTTCTAATGTCAGGATGACATGTGGGGCCCAAAAGCGTGATTAAATTGCTGATGCAGGGAGCAATGCTATCAAGTTGGGAACATGAAGGTGTGACCGAGGGCGAAAAATTCCATCATACACACGTTTCTTCTAATGAGAGGCTGCCATGTGGGACCTAGCAGCGTGACTGAATGGTAGATGCATCGTGCAGCGCTATCAAGTTCGGAATAGGGTAGCGCGAGCGAAGAGAAAATTCCATTATACACACGTTTATTCTAATGAGAGGATGACATGTGGGTCCTAGAAGCCCGATTAAATGGTAGATGCATCGAGTAATGCTATCAAGTTTGGAACAGGGTAGCGCGGGCAAAGGAAAAAATTCCAGCGTACACATGATTCTGCTAATGAGAGGCTGACATGTGGGACCCAGCAGCCTGACTAAATGATAGACGCATTGAGCAACGTTATCAAGTTCAAATCAGGGAGGCCGAGCTTCCTCCATGTTTTAAGTGGTTCCGTCATAGTAGAGGGCCACGAAACCGGAAAAAGAAAAGTTTTCCATCGGCCACAGTCGAGCTGAGAATTTCGCCGCGGAAGATGCACCTTCTACGATGACCTTCGCGCGAAGTCGTTACGGAAGGAAACATTTCTTGTAATGATGGCTCCATAGTTTGGGTAGTTGCCTAGACAATTGCTAGCTTGATGACCTTTTCTCCATAGTGGCTACAGGCCTTCTTCTATCCTCCGGTCTTCATGGCCATCTTGAGTGAGTTTACAACTATTGGAGTTAAGTCTTATGGTTATGGGAAACTGAGTTATTTGGTTGAGTTAAACTCGGGGGGATTAGTGGGGTATAAAACTGGAAGATAGTGATCTTTGTCTGAGCAAAAATTCAAGTAGAAGGTCTAGGCCTCATAAGTGTTAGTTAGTGGGGTACCAGCAGTCGTCTAGCATTCGGTCAGTCGGGGCGTTGTCATTCCTAGTTGTGTCTGATGCAACGTCTTGGGTAAAACAAGTAAAGCAAGCATAACAATCCAAACGAGCTTCATACAGAACAAGCAAGTCGGCACCCGAGGGTAGTGATACTACTTAAACATTACAAAACATGTTCAGGGACGATACATGACTCTACACTATCCTAGGAAGGTGAGTAAGGTAGTACAAGTAACTACTCGGACGGTGTGTCTTCAGGGTTGTTGTTGGCTTTAGGCGGAGCAGTGGAGGCTCCAACTACTGCATATCCTCGGGGGTGTGGGGAATGTTCAGCTCGTCCTCAAGGAAGGTGAGGGTGGTGCCTTCCCAAGGGGCGAGTCGACAAGGGGCTCTTCCGAAGTGGGTGACGGAGCAATGGGATGATACTCATGGAGAGATAGGGGTTGTATTTAGTCCTGGGTGACGAGGGGTTAACTCGTCAATGCTCATGGTTGATGGACTTGGGTTAGAGGAAGTGGGGAGCGCTGGAGGCATCGATCGGCTAGCCAACAAGCATATCAGGGGCACGCGGTTTACCCAGATTTAGGCCTTTGGAAGGGACCCTACTCCTGCTTATCTGCTCTTTGGTAATGGAGGAATCGAAGATTACAAGGGTGCATAGATGCAATTTGGCGGTGTGTGAGCTAGGGTTGCGAGGTGTCCTTCTCGATGCTCCCTCCTAGCCTTTTTATAGGGAGGCTAGGTATCAGGATAGAAGGCCGAGTTGCTTAGAGATTAGGGTTTTTTCCTTTTAAGTTTCCTATCTACATCCTATCGTGCTTCGCAAGGATTTGTGTCTTCTAGGACTTGGGATACCTGAATCGTCTTGGGCATTGCCGTAGGCTTCTCTTAGGCTGCATCGTATAGGCCAAACCTGGGTCCCTGTGGGGCATACCCATGTTAGTAGCCCTCGAGTGTCTATTCGAATCGTAGATTCGGATGGAGAGTATGAAGTCTTTCTAGTGCCCATCCAAACATTTTATCGGGTGCCTGCTTAAGTCATAGGGATAGTTGATATGTGTTCCTGATTCATCCAACGGATCGAGATCAGTTTACTGCCTTAGGGAAAAACAACACTATCTACTCAAACTCGAGTCCCTCGACTCAAATTCGGAAAATTGCTGGTGTAATTCGAGTCCAACCGTGGAGGTCTTATAGAGTCGAATTCTAGTGCTTAAGGTATGCACTCGACGCTTCCATCAAGGCTTTCTCATCATGCATATGGGCCCGATAGATCTTCGGGTGCATATATGCATGGACACCGTATGTCGTGGACACCGTATGAAGTCTTTTAAGTAACCATCGTTCTCATATGCCATTGGACACTGTCGCGTATCCTATGAAGTCTTTCGAGTGTCAATCTTTCTCATATGTTGTGGACACCGTATACGTCCTTTTGGCAAAGCGCAGCGGGTGTGTTGCTAGGCCATTGGATTGTATCTGCATGTCTTATCTTCACTTTGTAGATGCAACATCCAAAGTTTTATCACCGCAGAGGTGTTTCGGGTGGCCCAGGAGACGTTGTCTCATTGCAAGGCACTTTTTTGTTTGGTTAGAGGCTCGGCCGCTGAGTGCTACGAATGCTTATTATTTGGACATGGTCAACGATCTTTGCCATAAATAACTTATTTTTCCTTTTCATAGGGTGCGCGACCAGCGCTCCCTATGGGAGTAGCCCTCAAGTGCCTATTCGAGTCGTAGACTCGAGTGGGGAATTTTTGCGACTATTGTCGTTGGCCATAGCTTGTCGATTGAGCTTCCATTGCTCCCTATGGGAGTAGCCCCTGAGTCCGTAATTTAATCATTCATTCGAAGAAGGAATCAAGGCATAATGGTCCTAAATTTGTATTGGGATAGCATATTCACTAGACTCGGTAGATCTTCGGGTGTGTGACCAGTGCTCCTGTTAGGAGTAGCCTCCGAGTGTTTGGTCGAGTCATAGACTTGAACGAAAACTAAGAGAGTCAAAGAAAAATTACGGTTGCACACTTTTTCCTTGTGCTACTGATGGTGTGAATGTTGATGACATCATTGCTAACGATTTTGATGAGCTCATCCGCAGGCATGCGGAGTGCTGATGGGATGTGACAGTTGTGGGCCCCAACGTCTAACCGGGATTTGACTAGTCATGCATTATTTTGGGGTTTTAACTTTGTCTCCTCGATTTTCGCAATGAGTAGGGATCGTGCAGCAACGGTTCATTATGCATGCCACCATGCATCATCACCGATGCATGCCACATGCTGAAGTAAAGGATTGCTGACCATCGGATGGTATCCTGTCAGTGCTTAAGTAGCGATCTGCGGGAGTAATTTTGTTACTATGCTTCTTCTTCCTTCTCGTGCTACTGCCATTGCCGATCTTCTCCTCTCCACTTCTCTACACCCATTGCAGCGCTGGACGTCCTTCGAGCATTCCCTAGTTATTTCCTTCGGTCTCTCCACCGGAGAAAAATGGTAAAGAAGAAGGTCGCCGCTGCTGCTTGATTTGGCGTCGCCGCCACCGCTACGAAGAAGAAATCCACTGCTACCACTGGGTCCAGCGCCACTGTTGCTGCTACAAAGAAGGGAACCATGTCCCGTGTGACCAACAGGTCCTGGGGGCATTCGACAATGAAGCTCCATGAGCTCCATCCTCTTCGGCAGGTCGGCCTTATTCTAGCCATAGAAAATTACTGTCGAATCCCCAGACCGGAGGTAATTCCTGATCCTCCTGCCGGATTTTGCCTCATGTTTGTTGCCTTCCTTCATTGAGGTCTCTCTATTCCCCTCCACGACTTTATTCATGGATTATTTTGTTTCTATGGGATTGAGCTCCACCAGCTGACTCCCCATTCTATTCTGCACATCGTGTGCTTCATCACTCTTAAAGAGTGCTGGCTCGATATCGAGCCGCTCTTTGGTCTCTTCAAGAAGCTTTTTAGTTTTATGAGACAGTCGGGGTCAGGATCCGTAGTGTACGACCTTGGCGGGTGCGGGATAGCTATATAGTCCCATGTGCAGTATTTTAGTCTCAACATGATCGACTCTTCCCAAGGGTGGAGGGACAAGTGGTTCTATATTCAGGTCAGAATGCAACATGGCAGAGGTTCGGCCTCGCTCCCTTTGACCCAAAGGCGGAGATGAAGAAGAAAAGGTCCTAGAACAACGTCGTGATGTCAGGCGAGGCGGACGATGTAGAGGTCTTGTATCATTAGGTGTTGGACCTTCAACTTGTTCGAGGAAAGGAAGTCACTGGACTGGACCTCATCTGAATGCGATTGCGACATGGGGTGTAGCCACTGCTGGATAGGGCTTGTGTAACGTATCTACAAACGATCGTGATGGCTCTGACAAAATTTTGTGCGGAGGACATGTCTTTGGTGGATCTCGAAAATAAGATCAGGTTGTTGAACAAGGTCACTTTGAAGGAGGTTCTCCCTGCAGAATTGAGCACCCTTCCTTTTTGTGCTACTTTTGCTCCTCTAGAGGTAATCTTTTGTTGAATGTTTCCTTTTGTCTATAGGAAAATAATAGTGATCAACTGATGGCGTCATACCCTTTGTTGCATGAGTGGAAGGATGCAGGCTCAATTCCTCCTCAACCGGAAGGCATAATCCCTCCTGAGGCCAAAGAGGAAGACGATTCGAACTCGACTGTGTCTGCTGCCAAGGCATAGGGAGCCCCGAGTACAGCGATGCTAGGTCTCACAAGCGAGAGTGGAGTGAGGAGCCAGATGCCTCTATGCCTGGGATGCCACGGATCCAATTCCGGTGGTGCCCATTCATAGTGTGTGTCCCCTGCCTTTGAAGAATAAGAAGCAGGACGAGGTTTTTGACCTTGATAGATTTGATGGGTGAGAAATTTCTCCATTCATTATGTTTTTAGATTGTTCTTCTCATTGTTCTCCTTGCACTTAATTTCTTTTGCATATCCTAAAGTGTCGCGACATCATATTCGTCTGACACCGTCCATGAGCTAGAAAATGAGGGAGTCGTGGACTCTAGGGGAAAGGTTGCGGAATGACCCGAGCCCTCCCCGAAGACAGTAGACAACTCTGGCACAAGCTCCTCGAGTTCCTCCAAGCTGGGGGAACAAAGGGTTCTGACTCGGATGACCAGAAAAGAAACTTCGTAGTCTTCAGGTGATCACGTAAGTGCATCTGTAGTCATAGGAGGGAGCCCTCGAGACCTTTCTTTTTCGTCTGACATGAATTTTCATTGCAGCCCTTTCTTTAGAGCATGATCCTCCTTAGCAAGGAGCGTGTTCCACTAGAAGCTAACCATCGGCAACTGCAGAGTAAGTTCTTTTGTTCTTCGATTGGTCCACATGAAAATGGAAGAAATTCCTGACTAACGCGCCTTCTGTTGCCAGAGGAAAACAATGAGAGTCTTCATCAACTGAGCTCTCTTTAAAAGAGCCTCGGTGTGGTAGAGATGAAGAGAAAAGACGCAGTCTATGCCCTTGAGCGCTACAAGGAGGATTCATGACGACGCGAGGAAGAATAGGCGGCCGCTACGGCTAAAAGGGAGCACGGGGTCGCAGAACAACTCCTGGCCACTGCCCAAGCCCTTTATGGATTGTTTTTTGGTTCGACTTTTCTTTCAAATGCCTTGATGTCTTTGACCTCTTCTTGTCCTTGACCATGAGCTGTTATGGTTTCACAGATGCGGCCGACATTGAATTCGACCATCAGGCCTTGACCCACAAGGATCTCCTGGCTGGTGACATGGCTAATGTCGAAGACCGAAGTGTTTCCGCCAAGGACGCTCTCTAGAAGGCCAAGGGCGTGCTTGGGCTTCTCCGATAGGAGATGATGCCGAAGTCTAACAGAATTGACAATGTTGCTGGTATCGCTGAGGCTATCGCTAGTGGCGTTCCTAAGGACTACAAGAAGGCACAAAAAGGAACAGGTGTGTCCCTCGTACTAACGATGGCGCAGGCCTACGGTGCTGGGATGAACATGAGCAGCATCATGTCAAAGATGGCGGTGACTGCAGAAGGTGAAGAGGTATCATTTTCACCTTTTGATGCTCGCTATCAGAAGTACGGACCCTGGCTAATAGAAACTCTCGTGAAGTACTCCACAGAGCAAAAGCGACTAAATGCGGCGAAGGCCACGACATCAGGGGCTGCTGCTACAAAGGCCATGACGTCGGAGGTTTCCACGTAGTCTGTGAAGCCCGTGGATGTTGATGCATGGGCCTAGCTGTACTTCTATTTATTGTATAGTTGTACCAGGAACTCGTGATATCTTTTGAGTACTTTTGCGGGGGTGCCCCATCAAGAACTTAGTGAAGATCAATGTGTCTACTTTTGGTTGCTTGATGCTTCTCTTATTTCTTCAGACTCGAATTCCTTGATCAATGATTCTTATCCTTCGATTGTTTGCTTGGCTAGGGGCCTGCAGGTGGCGTTGTCATCCTATGTCGCATCCTTGGATCCTCCTCGATCGAGGGTGGACGAACTATCGTTGCTTTCTCGCCCGCGTGACTGCGTGAAGGAGTTAGAGAGAAACATGTTGATCATCCGTGGCAATGCTGACGTGTCGAAGTTGAAGGCTGAGAAAGCTACTCGGGGGAGAATTATCTTCTAGGAGATGTTGCTCAGATCAACAAACGGATATAATGTGAGCATTATTCGACTGTCTTATATTCCTTTAGCTTGTTATGAACTCGACAGACGTGTCTTGCTTTGTATCTGGAGTTGTGAATCTCATTCCATAGGAAAAGAAGGAGCGCATCAGCATTCGATTGAATTGCCTAACTCGGGCGGAGCTAGAAGCTGGAGGTTTCTTCTGGACCGATCGGAATCAGGCAATCGTGCTGGCGACTGTGCAATATCGTGTTTCACATGTGCTAAACTCTTTGATGAAGGCACAGTCATATTTTAAGCATATTTTTCAGGGTGATGTTCCCTCTAGACGTAGTCCCTGCAACCCTATTTGCGTTGCTTTGGAGGTTCCATGATGCTAGTGCTATACGCGAGTGCTTGCACCAGTAACACGTCATCGGTGCCAAGGTTGCCCTAGCACTTGTGCATATGCAACGTCCGTACATGGACTTGGATGCTATCGCGGAGGGACCGCCTGCACCTCCGGACGGTATGGCATGGAACATGGTTCCACATTACCGGGTGGTTGCCCAGCCTGTAGAGGACATCGTGAATTTATTTGATAAGCGCAGCAACATCCTTCTTTAGTGTCAAAAGAATAGTTTATATCCTGCACAGAATGTATAAGTGTTGTAAAGTTCATATAGTTTTGAGTGGGCGTTTTCTAGCCCTTGTAATTATTATAGACTTGTTAAATTGTATATGTTTGAGTGTGATTATGTGACTCCTTTTCATTAGCCTGATGCTTTTGAATCTCTGCACCTTGCCAACCTATCAGTTGTGCTACAACTAGGTTGTTCAAGGGCTCGATTGTAAGCTGAATCAGCTACTCGGACAATCGCGATGGTGAGTTATACGTGTGATGAGCTCGTCAGGGAGGTGTAGCCCCTGAGTGCGAAATGCATAGAAAGTAAAACATAATAAGACACGTAGTAGAGGCACTTAGCTTTATTTATTGAGAATTTTAGGAGGTACATTGTTTGGCTAAGTAGCCTAGCTGAGTAGCCTTATTGTAAAGGAAAAACATCTAAGGGTAGAAGCGTCGCGGCTGCGTGACGTTCCACGGGTTGGAGTATGCTATTGTAGTCTCTAAGTCCTTGATGTGATAGACACCACATGGGATCACTTCCGTGAACACGTAGGGTCCTTCCCACGGAGATTCGAGCTTGAGGCGCCCTTTTTGCTTCAGTCATAGGACGAGGTCACCTTCAAAGAAGGACCTTGGATGCAGCCGTCGGTTGTAGTAGTTGCGGAGGCTCTACTGGTACACGGTTGAGCGCTCCGTGGTGATTTTGCGTGCTTCGTCAAGGAGATCAACAGAGTCTTCGCGTGCGGCCATAGATTCAGCCAGCTATAAGCGACTACCCTTGGGGCTTTGTAGCACACCTCCGCGAGTAGTACTTCTCCGGCACCATGCACCATGAAGAATGGTGTGTAGCCCGTGGCACTATTTGGCATTGTGCGTAGGCTCCATAGTACGGAGGGCAGCTCTTCGGCCCAACATCCAGTCGCTTGTTCGAGAGGCCGAAGGAGGCACTTGTTGATGCCATTGCATACTAGGCTATTGGCCTCCTCGACTTAACCGTTGGTCTGAGGGTGTGCCACAGAAGTGTAGCTGATGTTGATGCCTAGGCTTTCGCAGAAATCCTAGAACTCATTTCGAGGTGAAGTTTGTCCCATTGTCGGTGATGATGTTGTGCGGCACACCAAACCTAAAGACGATGGACTCAAAGAACTTGATGGTGGTGGATCTAGTTGGCTCCACTTGGTGAACTTGTCTACTTCTACAAGGAGGTAGAAGTATCTGCCGACCATGTCGAGACCCCATTGCGCAAAGGGCCAGGCCATAGGTATTGGCCTAAGTTCCGCGCCTGGTGTGTGCGGTTTATCTAGGAATCTGTGACAAGCGTTGCACCTCTCGATGATGTAGTTAACATCTCGCATCACGGTGGGCCAATAGAGCCATCTCGTAGAGCTGTAAAAATGAGGGCGCAACTGCCTGCATAATGTCCACAGGTGCCCTCATGTATTTCGAGGATGATTCCACTACCGTTAGCGTTAGTTACGCACTGTTGGAGGACGCCCATGATGCTTCGCTTGTACAGCTCACCATTTATTGTTGTGAAGGCCTTGGATCACCGAATGATGTGTCGCGCATCCATCGGGTCATCCGGAAACTTTTTGGTGAGCAGGTACGTGATGTACGGCTGTGTCTAGGATGGCTCAATGAGCATGACCTCCATGGGGCCTTCGGGTGCAAATCCTTGTTCCACCTCGTTGGATCCCTCGGCTTCTTTGGGTGGTGTAGCACCCGAGTGTACTGATGCGTGTGATGGCCCTGTAGCAACCTTTAGCTTGATGGATCATTCGCAGATTTGATCCAAGAATACACCCGGTGGCACTAGGGCGCAACTAGAGCCTATGTTGGCGAGCGTGTTGGCCTCCTCGTTACTTTCGCGGCTGACGTGCCACGGTTTGCAGCCATCGAAGTCCCCGTCGAGTGTGTTGTAGAGGTCGTGGTACACAATCATGTTATAGCTCAAGGCATCGCACCTGATCATGGTTTGTTGGACCACGAGGTTGGAGTCACCGTAGATGATGAGTCATGTGGTGCCGCAAGCCTTGGCCATTCACATCTCGTGGATTAGTTCCTCGTATTCCGCCTCGTTGTTGGATGCTGGGAACTTCATCCGCAGGATATACCGCATCTTGTCGCCCTGAGGAGATGTCACGATGACACCGACGCCAGCTCCTTCGTTATGCTTGGATTCATCGAAGTTCATAGTCCATAGGTTGGACATGTCTAGTGTGCCTGGGAGCTGATTCTCCATCCAGTGGACAAGGAAGTTTGGCAGTATGTACGACTTGATCGATGTCCGTCGCTCGTAGGTGATGTCCTATGGGGATAGTTTGATACCCCAGAGGGCAACCCGCCCCATCGCATTGGGGTTGTTGAGGATGTGGTTCATCGGGGCGTCGTTTACCACAACTATCGGGTGCTCCTGGAAGTAGTGGTGCAGTTGTTGTGCTGTCTTGAAGACACCGTAGGCCAGGTTCCTGTAATGCAGGTACCGCTGCTTAGTGGGTGTTAGTACCTCGCTGAGGTAGTACACCGGACGTTGTACTCCATGGATCTTGTTTTCTACGTCCCGTTCGACCACCAGCACAGTACTGACCCCCTGGCTGGTGGCTGATATGTATAGCAACATCGGTTCGTTCTCCCTGGGGGTTACGATGAGGTGGAGAGAAGGCACTTGAGGTCTTCGAATTCTTCATGCGCCTTGTCCATCCACTCAAACTTGTCTGTCTTGCGGAGGAGTTGACATAATGGTAGTGCCTTTTTTCCCATCCGACTGATGAACCTGCTGAGCACCACAATTCACCCATCTAGCTATTGGAATCCCTTGACGTTCTTCGGCTTCTCCACGGCCAGTATGGCCTTTACCATTCTGGGGTTGGCCTCTATTCCCCTAGAAGAGATGAGGCACCTAAGCAGTTCCCCGGATGGGATGCTGAAGGTGCACTTCTTCAGATTCACTTTGTTCTTGTGGCGATCGAGGTTGTCGAAAGTCTCGCAGAGATCATCGATGAGCGTAGTTTCCTCTTTGGTTTTTACCACTATATCCTCGACGTAGTATTGGGGAGGTACCCCCGGGTAGGGTCATGTCGGGGTATAAAGGCTGAGTTAGACGCGGTATGAAACGGTCAAAGTGAATGCTGACCGGGTAACCTCAAGGCAGGCCGACTTATGGAGTAACCCAGCCCGGTGGGTGTCCACCTAACGATGATCCGGTGGGCATAAGACATATGTCGGCTATGTTTGGTCTGTCTTATTTGTAGGTGCCCTCATGGCCGGGTTAACGAGGCGCTAGCCGGGTTATCTCTTGGCTTCCAAGGGAAGGAAGGAATCTCTCGGTGGTCAAAAGGTGGCCTATGTCCACTGTAGGGTGAGCGAAGCAGGCAGAGGGAAGGACCAGCGGGGTGTGGCCAACAAAGCTGACGCAGCCAGTGTCGGCTAACGCTATCATTGTTTGGTGATGCAACGCCACAGAGGGGCTCAGGGATGCATATGCCCTGAGTCCGGACTAGGCGTTTAAAGAGTAAAAATAGGCATCTTGCTTTAACCAAAGGGCATATTCGGGGAATATGCTTCCACGTGTGCCCTAGATTTGTAACCTAGGCTCCCCTATATAAGGAGCACCAGGGCCTCCATAGAAGAGGATCGATCATTTTGTTAAGGAAGAACCCTAGAGCTTTATAGTGGGGAGTAAGAGAACTAGTCTCCTTCTCACGAACAGCTCGAGGAGCCCTTGTAATCCACCATTGATAGAGAGAAAATACAAACACTTGTGTGTGGTATCACCACACTATCCCTCCCTGGATTCCTCTAGTGCACATTGGCCCCATCTTTAGCCTATCCATGGCATCTATCGTGCCACCACCATGACAGTTGGCGCCCACTGTGGGGCTAGTAGCACTAGTAGGAGTAAAAATCTACACAGGAAACGTCTTTGGCACTAGCGAACGCATCTTCTCTGGGCTGGTTCAGCGCTTTGGAGCGCTGGACTACGTCAGCGACAACATTGGGAGCTTCAGCAGCCGTCCACCTCCGCGCAACGGCCTCTTCATCAAGCTTGGCACCCACAAGGTCTACATCGGCATCGACGAGTCCTGCGTACATCTGCAGCACGTCGTCGAGGGAGGCGAGCCACCTCCCAGCATGGCTCGCGGCGTGTGTATCACTCGCCCCGCAAGCTACGTTGTTGTCATGATGGCATCACCAGACGCAGGAGCAAGCAACGACCCGGTGCCAAAGCCGGAGGCAATGCCAAAGTAGTCAAGGTCTAGATTCCCTCCACTAGAAAGGCCAGAGAATGTACTACAACAGGCAATAGATAGCTTAGCAATGCCCATAGCGCCAGTGGTAGATCCGGCTCAGGCACAGGCCAAGTTAGAGGAAACTAGGTAGAAAATGCTAGCTGGTGCAAAAAAAGTAGCTGAGTTACAGCAATCACTTAATATCACTATGCGGGAGTATGCAAAGGCGAACCACATAGATGGAGTAAAAATCCAAGGTAGAAACCTGATTACTGAGATTAATAGGGAGTACGTGCCTAGGTCGGGTCAGACAACTACGATATTAACTATAGGGCTGGAGAGATACAGTACCGTAGCTAAGATCCTAAGGGCTGCCAACACAGCTGCCTCCGAGTTAGAAGGCTTAATCGGAGAAGCTCGAGAGAGGCAATAGGAAAGAGTTAACCACATGTTGAGGGTAGCGTGTCAGCAGAATGAGGAAATAATCAAGGCAAACCTAGCACAACCCGGAGCATCTTATGGAGTTTATTCGACAAGAAATAACCCGGTGAAATCTACTGGAGCTGCGTCGTCCCATGGTCACGGCCCTAGGAGAGAGGAAGTGGTAACCTGGGTAGAAGAGACAAACAGATGGTCCCGTATGACCTAGGAAAGACAGGAAAAGGAAAAGCAGTGCAAGTTGATGAGGATTGTCACAGTGCCAGCCGAGGCGAAGCTGGCCGAGGTAACCGTGACCAAGGCAATGCCAGTCAGAGGAACGCTGCCAACGGCAATGCTGGATAGCATGATCCGGCGGGAACAAGGCAAAATGCACCTCAGCAATAGTAGCAACAGTACGCACCTCGGCAGGAGAGAAGTGCTAGCCCAGCAATGCAGCAGTAAAATGCTCATCCAGGTCAAGACAGATATAATGATGGTTACTCAGCAATGGTTGATGCCGGATTTCCTAGACCGGAGCACCATGTGATTGGGTCAAGGTTGGGAAGCAGGAATTTGCAGCCGGGTGACGCAAGACTGAAGCTGGACCGAATCTATTGGTCAGAGATGATTGAGGTACAGGGTCCTCCGGGTCCGGCATGTTTTGGACCTCAGATCATGAGGGAGCCACCTGTGGCAAACTTTTAGTTAGCCAGAGGGACGAAGACATATGACGATAGTACTAAGCCGAATGGTTGGCTCATTGATTACGCAACAGCAGTGAACATTGTCATAGGTAATTTGAGATGGGTTCTGAGGTATGTGCCCCAGATGTTGGAAGGGTCAGCAAGGGTTTGGTTAAACAACTTGCTGCCAGGAAGCATCGACTGTTGGTTAGATTTCAAGGAGTTGTTCATCGGCAACTTCTCGAGCACCTACAAGAGGCCGAATAGGCCACAAACTTTGGTGTTATGCAAGCAAAGACCAAATGAGCCGGATCGAGAGTTTTTGACTCGATGGTGTAATGTGCACAATCTTGTGAGAGCATAATTGAATCACAATCAATCGCGTGGTTCGCTCAAGGCTGTAGATATGGAAGTATGTTGTGGCAGAGGTTGCAGCGAGATATGCCAACAACATTGGATGAGACGATATGAATCGTGGATTCGTATGCTTTGGGAGATCCGACCCAACCCCGGTTAACGTCAAGCGAGTCGAATGAGGAATACTACAACAGAGATGGTTCCGGATCATCCAGGAGGAATTATTTCCGAGCTAAAAGGAGAGATGATCGTCTAGATTATAGGTACAGCTCACAAGTGGCGGTTGTAGATCAGGATCAGCCCAATGCCGGCGCTAGCCAGCGCCAGAAAACTGGAGGGTAACATTGGTAGCAAAAGGGTGAGGGCAAGAAACCTTGGATGCCAGAGCAGAAGAAACAGTGGCAGGAAAGAAAGGACCGTCCGAGATATACGTTCGAGTCTATGTTGGATCAGCCATGCAAGTTCCATACGCCAAGTCCAAATAGTCCGGAGAATCACACGACCCGGCAATGTGAATGGATGAGGAAGTTAGAGCAGGGTAGCTTTAGGAATGCTCAGGCACCTCGGCACGATGCACCTCAGCATGATATACCTTCGCACGAAGCACCTCGGAATGAAGCACCTCAGCAGCAACTGCTCACTGGGGGAACAGACAGCAACTGATGTTGCCTCCACCTCCACCGAGGTATGAGAATCAAGAAAGGAGGGATGCAGTGCATCAAGTGAATAACCAGCAACAACAAGACCAAGGGTATCACGACAATGAAGGAAGAAATGAGTATAGAGAGCATCATCAGAGTTATTGTGTGTTCACCATAGCGGAGACTGACAAAAAGAGCTTGCAGCGCCGACATATGGAGGTGAACATGGTAATGCCGGTTGTGACGAGGTATATGTCTTGGTCGGATCAGGAAATCACTTGGAGCATCAAGGATCACCCCAAGCTAATGTCGAGTCCAGGAACATATGCACTGGTGCTAGATCCAACATTCATCGAGCCGAATATCAACGTGAGGTTCTCCTAGGTGCTGATAGACAACGGCAGTAGCATTAACGTCATGTACAAGGATACCATTAGTAATATCAGAGAACATGCTCCAAGCAACAAGGACAAATTTTCATGGCATTGTGTCGGGTATCTCCTCGCAGCCCTTTAGCAAGGTCTGGGTTGACATGTTATTCGGCACAAGGGACAACTGCCAGACTGAGAACTTGGAGTTTGAGGTGGTGAACTTGGAAAGCGCGTATCATGCGTTACTCGGCAGGCCTGCTCTGAACAAGTTTATGGCAAGTACTCACATCAATTACTTAAAGATGAAATTGCTAGGGCCAAGGGGAGTGATCACCATTGTCAGGGACTTCAGGCGTTCTATTGAGTGTGCCTCTGTCGGGTCTAACCTGGGCGAGTCACTCGTGATCGCTCAAGAGAAGAGGAAAATTATTGAACTGGCTGCATTGGCTCAGTCCGCACAGCAGCATATGTCAGCTCTGACTAGCCCGCATGGGAGTGTCTCATTTCAAGCGTAAAAAGATATGAAGAAAGTGCATGTTGATGACTAGTTCCCAAAGCGCACCATAACTATTGGTGCCGGGTTAAGTGACAAATAGGAAAGCGAGCTCGTCAACTTCCTCCGTGAGAATCGAGATATCTTTGCTTGGTATATATAGGACCTACAAGGTGTGCCGAGGGAGTTGTCCAAGCACTCTTTGAATGTAAGACCTGGAGCAAAGCCGGTGCAGCAACCTCTCCATCGCTTCGCCAAAGATAGGAGAAAAGTCATTGGAGATGAGATAGCTCGGCTCCTTGTAGCCGGATTTATCATGGAAGTGCTTTACCCGGATTGGCTCTCTAATCTGGTGCTGCTGGAAAAGAAGAAGGATGATCTGAATGTGGATGTGGTGTGGCGCATGTGTATCGATTACACGAACCTAAATAAGGCATGTCCAAAAGATCCATTTCCACTCCCACGGATAGACTCAACTCCCAGATGTGAACTGTTGTCATTCATAGATGCATATTCTGGTTTCCACCAGATACCTCTGAATCCGTATGATCAAATAAAGACTATGTTTATTGCCCCGTATGGGGCTTATTGCTATCGCACTATGCTGTTTGGATTAGGTAATGCAGGAGCAACGTATCAACAATGCATGCAAGAATGTTTACATGACCAAATTGATCGAAATGTGCAAGTTTATGTGGATGATGTGGTGATAAAAACTAAGGAAAGCAAAACGCTCATTGATGATATCTGGCAAACATTCGCGAACCTAAGGAGGTTCCGGATGAAGCTTAACCTGGAAAAGTGTATGTTTGGTGTGCCGACAGGGAAGTTACTCGGTTTCCTAGTATCCAGCCGAGGTATCGAGGCCAACCCCACGAAAATCCGAGCCATAGAAAAAATGGAACTGCCAAAGTGCCTTAACGATGTGCAGAAGTTTAGAGGTTTCCTGGCATCATTAAGTCGGTTTGTAAGTCGGCTGGGAGAGAAGGCATTGCCCCTCCACCAGTTAATGAAAAAGGTAGACAAATTTACATGGACACCAGAAGCTGATAACGTGTTCCGAGAGTTAAAAAAGATGTTTTCCTCTCCACCAATACTAGCCTCCCCATTATCCAAAGAGCCAATGTTGCTCTATATAGCCACGACCAACCGAGTCGTAAGTGCAGTGATACTGGTGGAGCGTGATGAAGAAGGTAAGTTGGTGCAAAGACCAGTGTATTACCTCAGCGAGGTATTATCAGCTTCAAAACAGAATTACCCTCACTACCAAAAGATGGCATATGGTGTGTATATGGCGGCCAAGAAACTCAAACATTACTTTGAAGAACACCCCATCAAGGTGATATGTGAGGCACCGATATCTGAGATTATGACCAACAAAGACGCTAGTGGCTGAATCACGAAATGGGCAATTGAATTAGCTCCATACACACCACAGTTTGATAGAAGAGATGCGATCAAATCGCAGGCTGTGGCGGACTTCTTTGTGGATTGGGCTGAGATGCAATATGAACCACCTTTGCCAGACTCAAGTTACTGGCGAATGCACTTTGACGGATCAAAGCTAAAGGAATGACTGGGGGCCGGGGTAGTGCTTACCTCGCCCAAGAAGGATCAGCTGAAATATGTCCTCTAGATCCATTTTAGCACATCAAACAATGTTGCCGATGAAGCGCTCATGCACAGGTTCAAGGTAGCAAAGGAGGTAGGCATACATCGGATATAGTGTTTTGGACACTCAGATTTGGTGGTGCAGCAAGTGTCTAGCAATTGGGATGCTCTAGATGCAAACATGGCCCTTTATAGATTCCACGTCCAAAAGATAAGTGGGTTCTTTGAAGGATGTGAATTCCATCACATACCTCGGATTGAAAATGAGGCAGCCGACGTATTATCTAAGTTGGGGTCATCTCGATAGCCAATCCAGCCAACTATTGCCTTGGAGCACTTGAGAAAGCCATCCATGACACCGTCACCAGAATCTGACTCAATCTATGTCCTAACCCTCTCCAGATCAGAATATACTCCTATGGATATAGACTAGGGAAGCACCACAGCAAGCCCGGGGACTACTTCGATAGACCTGGGGACTGTCTCGCAGAACTCGGGGACTGTTCAGCTAGATCCAACTGGAGTTATGTTGGTAGATGCAATGGAAATAGACCCAGACCTTTTCCCCGTTCGAGCTATACCTACATGGGCAAAGCCAATATTTGAATTCCTAAAGGAAGGGACCTTGCCAAATGATGAGATACTCTCGAGGCTGGTCCAGAGAAGGGCAAAGGCATACATGATCATCAACGCCCAACTATACAAAAGGAGTGTCACAAGTGTTCTGTAGTGATGCATAGACCCAGAAGAAGGGCTTGACATCCTCTGAGATATCCGTTAAGGAGAATGTGGTCACCATGCATCTTCAGGGCTCTAATGGCAAAGGCTTTCCGGCATGGATTTTATTGGCTAAGTGCCTTGGAGCAAGCAGAAGATCTTGTAAGGAAGTGCAATGGTTGTCAAAGGTATGCCACAAAGACACACATGCCTATGTCGGAACTGTAGACTATACCAATAACTTGGCTGTTTGCCGTATGGTGCTTGGATATGGTTGGCCCATTTAAGCCGGCAAAAGTAAGCATGACTCATTTCTTTGTTATGGTGGACAAGTTTACAAAATGGATTAAAGTGAAGCCAATCAAGAAATGTGATGGGGCAACAGCTGTGACATTCCTCAAAGATATAATCTTGAGATATGGCTATCCCCACAGTATCATAACAGATAATGGCACAAACTTTGCCAAAGGAGCATTTGCGAGGTTTTGTCGTGAAAAGAAGATCCGGCTAGATGTTGCCTCAATAGCCCACCCCGCATCGAATGGACTAGTAGAAAGATCCAACGGACTAGTTTTGTCCGAGATAAAACCCCGGCTCATTGAGCTGCTGCAAAGATCAGCGGTGTGCTAGATAGAAGAACTACCAGTGGTACTATGGAGTTTAAGAACAACTTTTAATCGATCAACAAGCTATACGCCATTCTTTCAGGTATATGGGGCAGAAGATGTACTACCAGCCGATATAGAGCATGATTCGCCAAGGGTCACCCAATACACAAAAGCCGAAGTGTGTGAAGCCTGACAAAATGATGTTGATCTGCTGGAGGAAGCGAGAGAACTGGCAGTGTCCAGATCCGCCATATATCAGCAAAACCTCTGATTCTACCATAGCCAGAAAGTAAACCCCGGGGTCTTTCGGGAAGATGATCTAGTACTTCGGTTGGTGCAGCGCACTGCTGGCATGCATAAGTTACCCCTCCATGGAAGGACCTTTCATTGTAAGCAAAGCTTTGCACAATGATTCCTACTATCTTATTGATGCATAGCCATAGGAGAAGAACAAGGCAGATAGGTCCGGCGAGGAATCTAAGCGTCTGTGGAATGTAGCCCTACTTCGTCCATTTTACACCTAGCAAAGAGGAGAATGTATCTGAGTCAGCCATATGTCGGTATGTATGTCGGAAGTGAGCATATCAATGAAACTTCAGCACCCCTAGCAGAAACTCGGGGACTGCCTTAATAATTGTCTTTTCTGTATTTACTTTCTATATGTTGGCTGGATTAAATTACTTACACCTTAGCCGGATTAGTAGTGTGTAGGCACCAAAAACCTAACTCTTCGACTTTGCTGCTGTCCAACAAGAATTGGCTTCATGGCAAGTAAGAGCACAAGTTTGGAATTGCAAAGCACATGAAAAACGACTAAGGAAAGGAACGTAATTGAGCCGACATTTGTTACTCGGAATAACCATGTACTTACTCTATTTATGTTACCTTGAGTTATTTTGAGCTAATCCCAAAGTTTCAAGTATTTTAAGTCATTTTTTTTTAAACTTCAGACTCGTAAGTCAAAAACTGAATAAAGGTAGACATGAGCCGAATCATAAAATTGGGGGAACAAGAAAGTGAAACTCGGGTACTTCACCCAAGTTAATCCGACATTGAAGACTTAGTACCAAACACTGGCAATTGTAGCAAAATGAACCATTGTGCTTAAATACATTTGCACCCGGCATACCGGGGATCTGATGAATATCAAGGTGTTTTTTAGCTCATGGAGCAGCAGCAGGAGCCAGATCATTGGTCGAAGGAGGGGTAATTCAGTGTGTATAGCAGGAGCAATGGTCCCCACCTCATCTTCTAGGTTAGCACCCTCGTCCTTTGGATCTTCGGTATCCTCGTTGAGCTTAGAAGCTTCATCTTCTTCTTCTTTTCCCTTAGCGCCATCCGAGACATAAGCATCATCACCGGCCTCGAGGAAGCTCGGACCTTCGTTCTAGCGGTGGCAGAAGGCATATTGAATGAGATTATAAGCACATGCTTGGCGCTGAGAAATGCACCCCAGATCAATGGTCCACTTTGATCCGGTGCGCATGCGGTCAAGCAACTTCAGATCCAGCGTCACGTACCACGAGAGGATGAAGCTCAATGCCATGTCTGCCCCTGCACGTGTCGCAGATTCCCACCATAGGTTCAGCTGAGTCTCACACTCCATAAGTTTTGATATAAAAGTTGTGCTGCCTTTGGGAGTGGGATCAGTGGGCCAGAGAGCGTTGAACATCCGGACTGCTGCTGGCATAATGTCCGCGCCATAATTTTCATAACTTCAACGCAGGCAGCAAGGCTCACCAGCAGGTCCTCCGTGTCATAGGGAATTGACTCGGCGGTAGGACCAACTGGGGTACCTCGCTGCAGGCAGAACTTGGCAATAGTGGCAAAAGCTAGGGGTTCGCTCTCTGGAAACTTACCTGTGAACAAAACAAGCAATATCAATAAGTAAAGGTACATGACCTAGAGAAACAAATATCCAAGGGAGGAAGAGAACTACGAGCAATATGGTTGAGGATCCAAGTGAGCTCCTTATGACCATCAGTTGTCCTTGTCTTGAGCTTCTCACACTCAGTGGTCACCGACTTAAGTTTGATGTCGGCTTCCTTGAACAGATCATTGTCCTAGGACAGCAGAGTTTTCAAGCGTTCTTTCTCTTCAGAGAACTCTTGGTCGACCTTGTCCAGATCTGCCTTGTAGAGATCCTTGAGCCTCTCGATTTTGGCGTTTATTCGAGTAATCTCATTATCCTTGAGTCAAAGCTGCGAAATCTCATCATCCTTCTGTTTCAATTCGGCATGGTGCTTTCCTACTTGTTCGAGAAAGTGAAGCATCATGTCAGGAATGGGCACGCTATCCTAAAGTGTAACTACAATAATGGGTTGACCCGGCAGAGCCGAGGTATAAATATCTGCCGAGTCAAGGTAAGAGCACGCAAAGGCTAAATGATCAAGATGAGTTACCTTCGATCTCGACCAAGTTCTTGCGCATGATGATGTTCTCAGCCTCAGCCTCGGTTGTATAATCCGGATGACAAGTTAACACGAATAGCAAGTAACACAAAGGAACGGAAGTGAAAGGTCTTAAGCAAAATAACTTACCCTTCTTTTTGTGATCAATAAGCAGTTTGTCGTACTTGGCATGAAGGTCCTTATATGTGTCCAGCAGACGCTGGAACTCAGCAGTTCAGCGGTTGGTGGTGATCTAAAATAAGCAAATGTTAGTTCAGAAATAAGAAGGAATATATGGATATTCGAAGTCTACAAGATCCGGGCCAAGTGGAACTTAACCCGGCTCTAGGTGTGTGGATATTTGAAGCCTACAAGATCCGAGCCAAGTGGAACTTAACTCAGCTCTAAGTGTGTGGATATTCGAAGTCTACAAGATCCGGTCCAAGTGGAACTTAACCCGGCTTTAGATGTGGGGAAATTTGAAACTACTAAGGAATTGTGCAAGTTTTCTAAGAGCATACGGCCTAGTAATAAATTACTCCCCCGGAGGCTCGGGAACTAGTGGGTATATCACTAAGTGTTTACGCATATAAAAGGCATGACAGAAAAGGGTTTACCTCCATCATCCGGCTAGCAAAGGAAATGGCCTTGGTAGTAGTATTCATCTGAGCACGAAATTCCCCCAGACCAAATTTCTCCAGGAGATCATCCTTAGGGTTTATAAACTCGGCGTCATTCTAGTTGTTCACATATTCAATGAGCGCCAGGCTATAACTCTCCCCGCTGAGCACTTGACTCGTAACCAAACCCTTGGCGTCGGCCTCTCACCTCGAAGACTGGGCAGCAGCTAGGATGGTATGCAATGTGAGTTTCTTACTACCCTCTGATCCGGCGGCAGAAGACCCGGAGGCAACTCCATCCTTCTTGGTCATGGACGTGAGCGTGCGCTGTCCATACTCGATATTGGTGCCCTTGGAGGATGGATCCTTGGCTACCTCGGTTGCCTTCTTGCTCTTGTTGGCGGACTTTGGCCGCTGTAGAGGAGTCGAGGTTGCTGCTCTAGATTGAACTTGTGAAGCTAGCTGGAATATATCCTTAATGGGTGGAGTTGATTCGAAGGTAGTTGCCTGAGTTTTCTTGGATGCTGGAGCTGGTGCTACAGCTAGTGCTAGAGCTGGTGTTGCTGCTGGTGCTGAAGCTAGTGTTGTTGCTCGTACTAGTGTCGGTGTTGCTGTTGGTACTGGTGTCAGTGTTGTTGTTGGTGGTGGTGATGCTGATGCTTCTGGCGAGGTTTGTATTGGAGAAGTGGTGTAGGTTGGTGTCGATGAAGCTGGCACCTCTGTAGCGGAGGGTTGCGGCTAAGCCGAAGAACTGGTGTGGTCCGGCATAGTCGTATCCTTGGCAGCCCCACGGCGCCCCCCCCCCCCCCCCCCCCCCCCCCCCGCGCACCGACGTTTCCCTCCTCATGACGAGATGGGCTCAGATCCGGCGCGGCCGCTGAGTTCTCTTGGGTAGGCGAACATCGTTGTCATCGCAGGAGGTAGATGGAGCACTCTGGATGGGAGAAGAGATGCTACGACCACTCTGGGGGATCACCCTTGGAGCACTGCCAAATCAGACAACACACAACAAGTTAAAAGAAGAAAGAGAGACAAGTAAAATGCAAAGATAGTGAAGCAAGACCCAGAAATGAGCAAGGAAGGAAAAATGACCTACTCAGCCGAGATTGGAGGTTCCCGGGGTTTGGGCGCTCTCCGGATAGTGGCCTTGGGCACCGGCTTGCCGGCTCCTTTAACGCTGGATTTCTTTTTCCTCTTCTTGGGCGGAGGTGCCTCCGAAGCTGCGACCGAGGTAGCCGGGTGCTTCTGGGAAGGGGCAGGAGTCGGATTGTCAATGGTGAGAGGAGGAACCTCGTGGACCTAATGAAAGAGATGGGCACCGGAAACATGTAAGAGATGGGCACCGGATCAAGTACCTCCATAATATCAACATCGGAGTCATCATCATCCGGCCAATCCCTCAAAGAAGAGGCCTTACTAGAGGTTTGCTTGGAGCTGTTCGGGGTAGGCAAGAATGTCTCTGGGTCTAGCTCAACTGCGTCCGTCTCGGAGCAGTCCTTGACCCATTTGAGGGCTAGTTCCTTACCATCTTCCATTGTCTGCTAGAGAAACAACTTAGAGCAAAAATACTAAGGGATCAACTAAAGATACGGTCCGACATACCACGAGACTCGAAAAGAGGGTCAGGTGAGGAACTTACTGGAGGAGGAAAGTTGCCTTAACTATCTTAAAGATATCCTTAACCCGGCAGAATATGTTGGAGTTTGGTAAGCTCGAAGGAGGAGGTGTGATTGGGGTTTACCACTCAAGTGGCAAAGCTTATGCGAGCGTTTTTGGAGAGGTCAGGTCCGTCTATGTACAAAGGTGATCATAACATCCTCACTTCGGGATCTGGTCCCACAAGGAGGTATCCGGGACACCCAGTTTGAAGGGGAGAAGCCAGATCTAGTCCTTGTTAGTATTATTCTTCACACAGAAAAAGGATCGGGCCTAGCCTTTGCAGGATTCAAGGCCAGTAACCGGGGAAAGGCATAGTTTTTGCGGGGAGAGATTGAGGCTCCATCGCACAGGGTCATGAGTTTGTCGACCGGGGTAAGAAGAGGGTCAGGAATGACGTTTTTGCAAAGACAAATGAACTTTATCCAAAGTTCTTTGGTGGGCCAGAGACCGACATACCCCTCTCTGCCAGAAGCGAAGGAAGAGAGGGAGGTAATGGCATTAGCTGGAATGTGGTGCGGCTGAAGCTGGTAGGTGTTGAGGAAATCATGGAAGAAATCACTCACGGGAAGGCCGAAGCCACGCTGGAAGTGGGACAAGAACACCACAAACTCGCCTGGATTGGGGGAGGGAGCAATCTCCTGGGCGGTGAGGCGGCACGAAACGCCTGCGGGGATGCGGAAGGTCTGGTAGAGCCAATTAATGTCATCTTGACAAACCCACGCACCCGCCCAGGCGCCACGCTCGTGCGCGTCTTCTTCCTCCTCCTCCATCATATCCAAATCACTATCCTCATGAAAGTGATCTACAGTGGAGAGCAACAGCTTGGAATGGCAAGGCCCCGTAGCGGAAAGCTTGCGTAGGAACTATGGCGTGGAAGCGGAAGAACAGCGAGGCACGACAACGGTAGCACTATGCTAAGCAGAAGCAGTGGCAGTGGCAGCGTTGTTGTGGAGAAGAAGGGAGTAGAGGGCCGGGGTGCGTGCGAAGTGGGGGAATCCCCAAGGGACGCCCTTATCCCCTATTTAACTGCGCCCCTACGAGGTGTAGTGCGATCCAACACTACGGCACGGCCATACGATGTGGCCATGTATTTTCCTAGCCAACCAATCAAGAGTGAGACACACCAAGGGCCACATGGAGCAGCAGATCCCATGACGGGACGTGATGATATAGTTAACGAGGGGGTTGCCACGATGTGACGTGCACAGCAGATATTCATGACAATCAATATAGTAACCGGCGCAGTAATTGGCACAACCCTTAAAATGAGGCAAGATGATGATTACCTTCCACGTAGAACGTGGGGAAGCGTATGAGAGAAGGAAAGATGATTCGGATACATGGACAATAACCCGGCCACCAAGAAGTAAATCAGATCGAGCCAAGGGAATGTTAAACAAAATATCCGAATTACAAGATAACTCAGCAAGGAAAGTGCAGATCTTGATAAATGGAACCTGTTGTGGCCTTATCAGCTGAAGTTGCTAAGACCGTGCCAGCTTCGGGGACTAATGTTGAGGGGATACCCCCAGTTAGGGTCATGCAGGGGTATAAAGGCGAGTTAGCTGGGGTACGGCATGGTCACAGCGAATGCTGACCGGGTCACCTCAAGGCAGGCCGACCTACGGAGTAACCTAGCCCGGTGGGTGTCCACCTAATGAAGATTCGGCTGGCATAAAACATATGTCGGCTATGTTTGGTCTGTCTTATTTGCAGGTATCCTCGTGGCCAGGTTAACCAGGCGCTAGCCAAGTTATCACTTGGCTTCCAAGGGAAGGAACGAATCTCTCGGTGGTCAAAAGGTGGCCTCGGTCCACTGTAGGGTGATCGAAGCAGGCAGAGGGAAGGACCAGTGGGGCAGGGCCGACAAAGGTGATGCAGCCAGTGTCGGCTAACGCTATCATTGTCTGGTGATGCAATGCCATAGAGGGGATCAGGGATGCTTACGCCCTGAGTCCGGACTAGCCATTTAAAGTGTAAAAAGAGGCATCTTGCTTTAACCATAGGGCATATTTGGGGAAAATGCTTCCACGTGTGCCCTAGATTTGTAACCTTGGCGCCTCTATATAAGGAGCACCAAGGCCTCCATAGAAGGGGATCGATCATTCTATTAAGGAAGAACCCTAGAGCTTTGTAGTGGCGAGTAAGAGAACTAGTCTCCTTCTCACGAATAGCTCGAGGAGCCCTTGTAATCCACCATTGATAGAGGGAAAATACAAACACATGTGTGTGGAATCACCACACTATCCCTCCCTGGATTCCTCTAGTGCACATTGGCCCCATCTTTAGCCTATCCATGGCATCTGTCGTGCCACCACCACGACATGTAGACCTAAACATTGCGGCCAAGCTGGTTCTTGAGGCAACCCCACATGCATTGTTGGTAGGTGGCTCCTGCGCTCCTCAGCCCGAAGGGCATCATGGTGTAGCAATAGACACCGAAAGGTGT
Source organism: Avena eriantha (assembly GCA_910589775.1). NCBI lineage: Eukaryota > Viridiplantae > Streptophyta > Magnoliopsida > Poales > Poaceae > Avena > Avena eriantha. The sequence goes on from OU342746.1 coordinate 55,472,747, forward strand.
GATGAAGGTCGTCTTTTCTTTTTCCTCTTCCTTCATTCAAATCTGATGATAACCTGAGTAGGCGTCGAGGACACAAAGGTGTTCGCATCCCATGGTGGAGTCGATTATCTGGTTGATCCGTGGCAACGGGAAGTGGTCCTTCAGGTAGTGTTTGTTGAGGCAGGTAAAGTCCATGCACATCCGCAGGATGTCAGTGTCCTTTTTGGGAACAATCACGGGGTTGGATACCCAGGTGCTTTCCTTGATTTCGCATATAAACTTGGAGTCGAGGAGTTTGTTGACTTTCATGCCAATAGCTTTTGCTCTTGTTTCTGATAGTCGACGCGTCGATTTCTTGACTGGTCTTGTATCCAGAGACAAGTTGAGTGTGTGCTTAGCGAATTCCCTAGGACCCCTAGCATGTCCGTAGGACACCAGGCGAATATCTCCTAGCACTCACGGAGGGCGATGAGGGCTGTCTTGGTCTGGCCCGTCGGGTGGACCTAGACCGCCTTGGTGTTCACCATAGAGTCGAAAGACTGGTCTGGTATGTTCTGCTTGCTCACGAGAGGAAGACTGCTGTCCATCAACTCCTTGAGACTTGCGAGCTCCTCCTATATGCCGAAAGGCTAGGATATTCTATTGAACTCCCTATCGCAGTTGTCAGACTTGGTGAAGCTTCCGTTGATGGTAATAATGTCGTTGGGTCCCAGCATCTTCATCTGGAGATATGCATAGTGCGAGACTACCATGAACCTTGCAAATGTGACATGCCCAAGGATAGTGTGATATTGGGATGGCCAGTCGACCACCTTGAATTCAAGGCGCTCATGTCGGAAGTCTGTGGGCGTTCCGAAGATGACGTCCAACGAGATTTTGCCCAAGGGATATACTCCTTTCCCTGGTACGATGTCGTGGAAGGTTGTTTCGAATTCTTCCAGGCTGGAGAAGGGGATCCGCATGGCACGTATGGTGCTTGCAAACATGACGTTGATGCCGCTATCCCTGTCCATGAAAACTCTGCTCATCTCGAATCTGTCGATCTACGCCTCGAGCACTAGTGGAGAATGACCTCGGCGAGGGACCTGGCGCAAGTGTTCACTCATGTGGAAGGTGATGCAGCACTCCGACCCACTGAGGTACTCAAGGGTCGAAGGTGGAGCGTTGACTCCTAAATTGACTTGGTGAGTCATTGTTTTATATGTCCTGTTGGAGGGGCTCCCCTTCTAGATCATACCCATGTTCCCGAGTGGGCATGGGTATTGCTCTCCTCCATTGTTTTGTATCGGCGCAGCCGCAGGCTGCGTGTGTCCTCCAGGTGGTGGTGGTGGCGCTCCATGAGCTATGGTGCCTGGCGCAGCTCCATATCCCTGATTCATCGCGCCGCGATGCAGTTGGGCATATCCCTCGTGGAGCTGCTGGAACTTAGGCAGTCCTTGAGGAGATGTGTAACACCCTCTAATTGGCCCTATGCAAGTTTCAGCGATTCCTGCCAAACCCGCATAGAAACGATTCAAAGATGCCCACCAGGAACTTGCATGCGGGTGGAAAAGGAAGTAATATCATTACACAATAGTCCACGATGGAACCCACGGAACATACATATACAATAACGACTCCATGAGTCAATAATACAGATATACCATACAAAGATCCAAATCACCTAGAAATCGATACAGCATCCGAGTACAGATAAAAAGAAAATTGGGTAAAGAGCCCTGAAGAATAACCTATGGCGTCCATAACCCTGCCCAGGCCAAGCCGGAAGGGTAACCCTGCTAATGACATCGAACTTATACCTGCTAAAACAAAAGGGGTGCCAACAAAGGGCAAAGTAAAAAGAGAGCGGTCAGTACTGAGGCCAGTACACGGTGAGGCTAGAATTCGGCGGCTCTCCCCTACATAGGTATGGTGGACTGAAGCGGCTGCGCAACAGCACTAAACAACCTATAGAGACTTGGTATAACCAACGGCTATTAGAGGGGGATAAGAAAGACCTATTTGGAACCAACCTGATACTAACACCAAACATAGCCATCCTAGTATTCCCCTTCGAGACCAAACGAAGAGGTCATACCGAGGAAACACACACAGTTGGCAATTTTATTCATTCCATTATAGTTGCGGCAATTATTAGTCATATATAGATAGCATGAGTCATCCTGATATCATAAGAAGTGGGCAGTTTTAGTTAACCATTCTATTGTAGTTGCAATACTTACTAGTCATATACCATTAGGATGAGACACCCCAAATCTAGCAGTTGTTGGCACTTTTATTTACTATTCCGTTATAGTGAAACTGATTACTATACATGTTAAAGTCAAATTTATAGCACTACTCTAGTTATGGTTGTATATGATCGAGATACTGTGCTCCAAGTCGTCCATAACCGCGGACACGGTTTTTCGAAAAGATTTACCCTGCAGGGGTGCACAAATAGCAACACACGGACGATCAACCTCGGAAAAACAAATAAAAACCCAACGAGGCTTTCACAACAAAGCAATCACAATATTCATAAAATATTTCAGGGGGCCACCCCAGTAAGCTACCCGCAACGAAGTTGGCTAGCTCCGAGACGGGCCCAGGGTTGGTGTAGACGGTTGTAGACGATTGGGAACCTGAAATTGTGACTGGGCTTGTCGATACCGCGGAAACGTGTCACAAGTCCTAAATAGTACAGGTGCTCCACGCACAATCGTAAATAAAACAATAAAGCATGGCATAAGTACATGATAGTAATAAAGCCCCAAACTGGTTTATGGCCCCAAGAAATAAGAAATTAATCAAGCTCTGGCTAAGGGGATTCATGGTCCTACATGCGGATAGTGTGATAGTCAAGGAATATGTATCAAGTACTCGGGGCCTACGGGACACAAGTGAGCATGGAAGAACCAAATATTAGCTATTTCCCACTAGTGCCTTTGCATTAGTTATATCTATTCCCATCATTTTAATATCAAGTTGTAATTAAAGTCATGATCATCTCCACCATTAAACATGTGCCAACCTTCCATCAATGGTGGAATGGCAACGACGCGAAGCAGCACCTAAGCAAGCAACTACGACTCGCAAGGCCGACTATCTATCAAACAACAGGCAATAGGATGTGTCCAAGACAATATAGGGGCTACAAGGAGTATAAATGGTGCACGTAAACTAAAGCATCACAACAAGGATAGCAATAGATCAACATGAGGAAAGTAAAGACTATAAACGCAAAATAAGTAGAAAGGAGGAGAATGCTCGCCTGGGAAACACTGTCGAAGGTACATTGTCCGAAGAACTTGTCGATACTCACATCCACTCAACGGCCTAATCTGTGAAGAAGCAAAGCACTAAAGGAAACATAGGATACACTATTTAATACTACATCAGAAGATCGGGCATGATGCATGCATGATGTATGACATGGCAAAGATGCGATGCAACAAGGCAATATTAAGTGGAACCAGGCTCCCGATAATTATTTAGATTGTTTATGTTGTTTAGATATCCCGCAATTTAAATGTTTTCTTAACAAGGCACAATATAGCATCGGTTCGCTACACAAATTTAAATGGAGACAATATAAGACTAGAATCTCCTGCATATGGTCTCTATATTTAATTTAGGTGATTCGTCGAAATAGCCCCAAACACCACAATATGCATTTAAGTATGAACAATTTAATATGCAACAATTTATATAGATGACATTTATAAAATAGGGCTCAGAAAAAGGGTCATGCATTGGGGCAAAGATCTTGGGGCTCGGAAGGTTCGGGGGATCGGTCTTCAGCTCCGGAACTTCAGGGTTTAGTCTTCGGATCTTCGAATCCGGGGTCTTGGCGTTCAAGGTCTCAGTGTCTTCGGGTACCGGGCCGGAGAGCTTGATGGTCTTTGGTTCTGTGAACGTGTTCTCAGTGCTTCGTGTCGAAGACCTCGGGGTTTCCGTAACGGAGATCTTGTCGAGGGAGTCTTGTACTGCATGTTCTCTTGTTTGGTCTTGAGCAGCCCAACACCCCAACATAGTGCCACCAACAGGACAACATCAAATCTGGAGACGAGACACGCATGCATCTAGGGAACCAAGGGCCCGGGGCTGAAGTTGATGGCACGCGGACTTGTTGGCCTTGTGCCGCATAGGTGCTTGCGAGGTCAAGGACACATGTGGTCTGCGGTCCTGGACACGATTGGAGGTTGGGGGCAACGAGGAGCGACGCGAGCGGAGATGGCGCCGATGCTCGGGCTCACGCGGTTGCGGAAGATGGCGGCTCGGTCGAGGACGAAGGTAGGCCCACGCTCGAGGCACTTGCGTGGTCAGCAGCGGCCCGAGAGGCGGCAGATGGTGGCGCCGGCAGCACCAGCAGGCAGCGGCCAGAGCTTGGAGGTGAGGGAGGGCGGCCATGGACGGGGATGGCTCTCTGGGCGGTCGTCGGAGAGGTGCCTGGATAGGGCCCTATAGGTGATCAGCCATCGGAGCTAGAGGGTGGAGCTAGAGCTCGGGGCTGGCAATGGAACTCGTGGAGGTGGGGAAGGCGAGGTGTGCCGGAGAGGAAGTCGCGGCCATCACTGCTCACGGGTCGAGCGAAGCGGCAGGGCGAGATCAGGAGGTGCGGCCGATGGGGATGAAGCGGGCGAGGGGAAGGCCGGCGGCGGGGGACGCGGTCACGTCGCGAGGAGAGACGAGCGACACAAGGTGTCGGGGTAGGTGGGGTTCGATCAGGAGGATTTGGTGGGGAGTTGGGTCAGCGTCACAGCCAGGGATGGTGGGGCCAGGCAGGCACGGGGTGGACACATCCGTACGCATCGTGTAGTAGGTAGGGGCCGGCTCGGGGTGGGACGCAAGCGGAGGTTAGCACGATGCGGGAGCATCGCGTCCACGGGTTGGCATGCATCTAGGCGTGTGAGGCGAGCGTGTCAGGTAGGCGTGTGGGCAACGGGGTGGGGTGAGGCCCGTGGGGTGGTGTCGGTTGGTAGGGCTGGCGGCGGGCCTAGGGTTTGGTCCGGGTAGGTAAATCTAGGTTAGGTTTAGATAGGGTTTAGTCCGGGTAGTAGGTAGTATGGTCTGGTTAGGCAGCTAGACTGCCTTCCTGGGATTTATAAAAAACATGTTTTTCTTTATTTATTTATCAGTGTAGCCGGCTGCTGGACTGCCTATTGTGGTTTCCCTCATCACGTTTGTCAGTGTAGCCGGCTGCGACCATGTCGACCTCCTCGTGGTCTTCGTAATGGCGCATCTGATGCTTCCCTTGGCGATCGCGTCTATGGCCGAGCTCGTCCTTGTCATCTGAGCGGATGCGGTTATTGTTGAGTGAATCTTCTCCGTCCGCCCACCGGTTTGCAATGTCCATTAGGTGGTCGATGGTTTTAGCCTTCGTGCGGCCCAGGTCCTCTCTAAGCTCTCTACAGCGTATGCCACCCTTGAACATGTCGATTGCGCGATCCTCGGAGATATCCTCCACATAATTCTTGATGATGGACCACCTTTGGATGTAGGAGCGAAGGGATTCGCTTGGCTTTTGGCAGCATGACCTGAGCTCTTCGATTGACGCGGGCTGCTTGTAGGTGCCCTTGAAGTTGCGGATGAAGATGTACACTAGCTCCTCCTAGCTGTGGATCGAGTCGTAGGGAAGATTATTGAGCCATGCTCGAGCAGCGCCCTGTAGCTGCAGTTGGAGGTACTGAATGGTTATGTTCTTGTTTCCACCATGCACCTTGACAGAGGAGACATGGTCCTCTAGCTAGATTTTCGGATCCTAGAGGCCGTTGAACTTGGGGTTTTTCGAAGGAAGCTTGAAGCCTTTCGGCATCTGAGTCTACCATATGGCTCTACTTAAACAGTTGGCACCATAGAGCTCTATCCCTTCATCCTCTGACTCTTTTGAGTAGGTGCGCTTGGCGCGCATCTTGTCTACCTTGCACTGCGTAATTTTGTCACGCGTGTAGTATTTGCGGCTATGTCGCCACGATAGGTCGTATTCCTCCTTGCTGGAAGATGGAGAGGGATATCTGGCATGTGGAGCCTTAGATTTCTTTATCTCTGGTGTTGGCTCCTTAGTGAGCGCAGCTTCGACCAGTCCGAGTCCGGCGATGGCGGATCGATGCACGGCAGATCGTATATCTCCGGATGGTGGCTGGTTCTCCAGCAGTTACGTGGTAGATTCTATCACTGTGGCTTGCAGTGTCTTGGGGGGCATGTTACCCCAAGATTCCACCGACATGAACAAGAAATCAAGGGCCTTGGTGGCTTCTTCGTGATCTTTGTCATTGAGGTGGTCCAGTCGAGATCGCCTTTTTGCGGTTCCGGGACCGTTGGCTTTCTAAGAGGATCCATCGATGGAGGAGAGTGCTGCCCGTCGGGCACTCTACTCATCTACGGCTTTATTGTGGCCGTATGTTCTGCATTCACCGCCTGCTGGCGGTTGAACTCCATGATGAGCATCCAGTGCTATCCCATCAACAAGTCACATGATGGGTTTGGTGGGAGGGGGTTGCCCTACAGGGCTTCCCTGACTCGCACCCACCCAGGCTCGTTGAGGCAGATCTGTTGGTGCTGAGTGTTGGGGTTGGGTTATTCACCATTGGCATGGCCATTGGTACGAGCTCCGTTTGTTGGCCCTCTATTGCTGGTGTTTCATTGAGTGTCGCCGTCACCGCAGGTGATGACGACACACATGTAGTGGTTGGGGAGGTTGCTGCTCCCTCAACTTTCTGATCTGGAGCCATCGGCGCCGTTCTCCGATGATATATCGCATAGATCAGAGTCGCAATTGTTGTTTGTGTCATCAGCCCAGGCCGACGCATTGACCTCGGTCAGGGTGCCGATTGGTGGCGGGAACCACGAGGCATGTGCAATCGAAGGTGCTGGCAAGTGATCGAGGAAATGGAGCATGCTGATCTGGCCGACATAAAAAGGACAAGAAGGAGAAATGAAGAACACTTACTTTCGACCACGCGATGACGCGTCTCCAGCATTGCATGCTGGCGACCCATCGCAAGCACTTGCTCCGCCATGTGAGCGGCTTCCTTCACAAGGAGCTATCGCTCAACAAAGGATCAGCTGAAGCCATAGATAACATCAACTGCAACATTAAAAGAAGAAATCCTACACTTACATGATCCTCCAATGAATCCAAAGTCGTCTGGTGTGCAGTCATCCGGGCAACCATTCGATGCTCCCCTTCATGCGGAGAGCTGGAAGAGTTGTGCTCGGAGTGGGCCGCCAATGGAGGGGAAGGAGCACGTTCAACCTCTTTATTGGCCCTTGAAGTTGCGACTCCTGATACTTTCAAAAATTGGATGTCGCCAGAAGATGACGACGCCTCTTGACTACAAGACAAAACCAACATCAAGGACAAGGCAAAGCCAGTGCAAAATCAAAAAGGACAAATCGAATATTTACCAATCAAACTTATCAAAGTAAAAGGTTGGCTCCCCCGACTCTGACGAAGACTCCTTTGGTAGTCGCATCTTCTTGCAAGAAGATGGCGCCACGGCGCTCACAGGAATGGCTGGGATTGGCGACTCCGCACCAACGCCTGCGCCTTCCGGAGTCGAAGGAGACGACGCATCAGAATCCTCGATGCGCGAACGCTTGCGAGTATCCGTACTACCCGACTCAGGGGCTTCCTCCTCCACATCGGATAGGACGGTCGACTCCGACTCATCCTCTTCCAAGGCTTCACGAGGAATAACCCCCTCAGGAAGAGGGCGCATATAGGGTGACACAGCCCAATCCTGCATACAGACCACAATTCAGCACAAGGCAAAGAAACAGCAAAGAAGCAATCAACAAGCTAAGCTAGTACGTAGCACAACTGTACCTCAGGAGGAGGGTTAGAAGCATCGAACAGAGGAATGATTGGTTCACTAGGGAGCACATCCTTGACGGTGTACTTGGTCACCAGTCGAACCCTTTTATCTACCACACTCGTCCACATGCCATCGGCAGACACGCGAGTGACATCGTCAGCGCCAGCCCACTGAAACATGGGGTGGACTCTGGCCTGCAGGGGCTGGACACGACGGCGCAGCCACGTGCGAATGAGTGCACAACCCCCTTCCTCTTTTCCTATGCGACTCTCGAGGTCGCAGACGCGCTCGTACAGCACATCTGTCTCCACGGACTTGCCAGGCATAACTACATTCTTCCAGGAGCGCCTCCTCTTGCATGGTGTCGAGGGGTCAAAGGGCACGAGTCTGAAGTGGTCTCCGCTGGCCTTCTGGTCGCGAACGTAGAACCACTTGTCCCTCCACCCTTGGACGGACATCATTAGCTTGATGTCGAAGTATGTGGCGGATGGATCGACATGGATTCCGCATCTGTCTACATCGTAGACTACGGAACCAGATGCCGATTGGCGTTTCAATTTGAAGAGGTGTTTGAAGAAACTGAAATGCAGCTCGATCCCGAGCCAGCACTTGCAGAGAGTGATGTAGCAAGTTACGTGTAGGATGGAATTGGGGGACAACTGATGGAGCTGGAGCCCGTAAAAACAAAGAAGGCCCCTGAAGAAAGGATGCAGGGGCAAAGAGAGCCCACGAATGATGAACGCTAGGAACATCACTCGAAAACCGGCAGGAGGAGAGGGGATTACCTCGCCGACGGGGACGTGCGCGTCGGCGACTGCGTGGGCAACACTCCATCTTGGCGAAGAAGACGAAGATCAGAGGACTTGATGATGGATGGACGCCACGCGCCATTCGTGACGCGGGTGCCCGTGCCCTTCTTCTTCCCGGCGGCGGCAGTGCTGGTGCCCGCAGTGCTGGGACCGCCCTTCTTCTTCGCCGCAGTAGTGGTAGCCACGGAATCGGCCGCAGCACCTCCTTTCTTCTTCCCCATTGCGCGGCGGCGATGCGACCGAAGGAAGTAGCTAGGAAACGTGTGGAGCTGGTTCAGCGTTGCGGAAGAAAAAGAGCGCAGAGAAAGCAGAGGAGCAGCGGCAATGGCGATGAAGGCAAAGGATGAATGAAAGCAGATGAGAAAATTACCGTCGTAGCGTCACTACTTAACCCCTAGAAGATGGAATCCAACGGCTCGGAAAAACCCTACTGGACGCGTGGCGTTCATCGTGCTTGACACGTGGAGGAGCTGAAACGCGAACCGTCCCCTCCACTACTCCCATTACGCGTGGAAATCGAGGAGGCGCGGATAAAATAAAGATTACGCACGCCCAGTCAAATCAGAGTCAGGGAGTGGGACCCACCGCTCGTCACGTCCCGTCAAACTCGCTCACGCGGGTAACTGAGGTCATGAAATCGTCCAGTCAACAACTATGCACCAGAAGACTTCGATTACTTTAGTCCTTGCTCGAGTTTTCGACTCCACCAAGCACTCGGGGGCTACTCCCATAGGGAGCGCTGGTTGCGCACCCTACGATTTTTCTTCTTCTTTTATAGGAACATGAACAATCAAAGCAAAACCTAATCACTTAAAGCATGGTTCGATTATGGACATGGGTTACTCCCATAGGGAGCGCCGGAAGCAAATTCGACTGAAACAAGCAAATAAAAGATGACAGCAGTCACAAAAGTTCTTTAGTCCCTGCCTGAGTCTTCGACTCAACCAGGCACTCGGGGGCTACTCCCATAGGGAGCGCTGGTCGCGCACCCTATGATTATTTTTCCAAAGTATTGCGTGTTGATAATATCCACACTCGAAGTTTATGGCGACACTGCCTCATAATTTTTCCCTACAAAGAGACCGTGTCTCCTAGGTCACCCGAATCATCTCCGCGATGATAAAATTCGGATGTCGCGCTTGCAACGTGAAGGTAAGACCTGAATAAGGCCTGGCAACGCATTAAGCTGCGCACTACCAGAAATATATCCGTGCATGCAGGTACGATGAATATGCCTTGACGGACGTGTCGCGTGCTCACACCCATATACTAGAATTCGACTCCTGTAAGACCTCCACGGCTTGAGTCGAATTACACCAGCACTTTTCCGAATTCCAGTCCAGGGAATCGAGTTCGAGTAGATGGCATTGTTTTACCCTAAGGTAGTTAACTGATACCGATGCATCGGTTAAAATCAGGCACGCACATCAACAATCCCTATGACATAAACAGAGCAGTCAAAAAATGTACTCAGTCATGCACTCGAAAGACTTCATAAAGTCTCTAGTCGAATCTGCGATTCCATTGGACACTCGGGGCTAATGACATGGGTATACCCTACAGGTACTCGAGCTTGGTATATACGGCTCGAATACATAGAAGCCCACGGTGTCGCCAAGGGCCAAATGAAGAACTCGAGTAACATGCGGACTCTCGATTGCTTGAAGAACAAGAAGAAGCTAAAGATAGAAAGTTCAAGGGGGAAAACCCTAACCTGTAACCGACTCGACCTGCTACTCGAGACCTAGCCTATCTATAGAAAGGCTAGGAGGGGCGGCGAGGAGGACACACACAACCCTAGTTTCCACAACCCTCGCCAGATTGCATCTTCGCACCATTGTAATATTCGTTTCCTTTGATAATTCCACGAGCATACAAGCAGGAGTAGGGACCTCTACGAGGCCTAAACCTGGGTAAATCTTCGAGTCCCCTGTGTGCTTGTTTGCTAGCCGATACATGTCTCCAGCGCTCCCTCCTTCTCCAAAACCCAAGTCCATAACAATGGGCATTGATGAGTTAAACCCTCATTAGGTAGGGTTCGACTTTCTTGATCCTGGAGTCCAGGTCGTCATCGAGTTTGCCATCGTTAGAGTTTGTGGATACTGCGATGTGGAGCGCTGGAGCCAATGTTAGCTCTTTGTTTGACCAGAAGGAGACACCATCACTTAGATAGATTGGTGAGATCATCCTGTTTCGCAGAATTGTCGGAGTTTTTCATGGTCACTAGGGGTGCAGTTGTCCCGCCAGTGGATCCGACAGAGGTTGTTGGTGTTGGTGATGCAATTGCTATCGACGGACCCGAATAGATCAGATCTGAAAGGCAGAAAGTTCACGTATACCCCCTGCAAAAGTTGAAGCTTCCGATCATTAGATCCGTCTCCCGGTTGAGGTTGTCAAAGGCCGGAAGAAGGGTGGTGGGTGTGGAAGGAGATCGACAGAGACGGAATAGATCTGACCGCCCCCGACCATCGAGTCGTTGCTTGGTGAAGAGGGAGCCACCAAATTCATGACTCCATCACTTAGAGTTCTCACAGATGGCGCTAATTATCGAGGGGTGACCTCGGCAATCCCCATTGTTATGGACTTAGGGTTTCGGGGAAGAGAGAGTGCTGGTGATTTTGTCGACCTATCAGACAAACAAGGGAGTCAAAGTCCTCCCCGATTATTGAAGATGATGATTACAGAGTCGCCAATTCGCTAGATGAAATCTAACTCACGGTGGGTTATGGTTTGCTCAAAGCTACGGTTCCCTCTCCATCGGCTCCTCCCAGCCTTTATATGAGATGCTGGGTCTTACAGTACAATACGAATCGGTTACAGAATGTAAATACAACTCTACGATTATGTCGGTTTAAGCTTTTGCCTTGATCATCATGTCTGGTTCCAAGACTTCGGATGCCTCTAGGACTCATGGTTCTTTGTGGCTTTATGGGCCGTTGTCAAGGTGTGTACAAGGTATACCAATCATGCGAACCTGATAAGTCATACCTATGTCATTGTTGTCTCCCCACCAAAAGTCATAGCATAGAAGCCAATAGTCATTTCAACATCGCATGACATAAATCGATAGAGATAGGGCCACCGATTTGATCAGCATATCTTTGGTTGCATGGGACATGAATTTTTCTACCCACATGGTCAATCTTTTGGTGAACCTATCCATGATCTGCTGGAATATTTAACCTTTCATGCAGCCATTCAGAGTGGGGAGGCCTACATATTTTTGTTCCAACAAGATGCTCGAAACATTGAGGGTGCTTTTTATCTCGTCTTGGGTAGCCGAAGGGCAGGCATGGCTGAACAAGACCGAACACTTGTTCAAACTCAGGAGTTAGTCGGTGCATCGCTCGAAGAGGTTGAGGTGATTGGTGATGGCTTGCGCCTCCTCCTTAGAAGATTTGAAGAAGAGAAGACAATCTTCTACGAAGAGTAGGTTCTAGATATCCGGGGCTCTTCTTGCCACTTTGAGGGGAGTGATATTCCCCTTAGAAACCTCTATTTTGAGGATACAAGTTAGGGCCTCGCCCACCAGAAGGAATGAGTAACGGTTGAACGGCCCCCCTTGTCTTAGCCCCCTCGAAAGGAAGAATTGATCGAGGTTGGAGCCATTGATACGGACAGCAAAGAGAACCGAACAAACACATGCCATGATCCATCTGGTCCAAGTTGCACATACCCATCTTGAGCATAGCTTTTTCTAGCAAGTTCCAATCAACACGGTTGTAGGCCTTTGATAGGTCTAACTTGTATGCGGAATGGTTGTTTTGGGGATTCTTGGACTGCTAGATTTTGTGGAAACCTTTGAAGGCAAGTTCGCACAATGGTTGTTTTGGCGATTCTTTGACTGCTGGATATTGTGGAAACCTTCAAAGAAAAATCTGTGATTAATCTCCCTCATACAAACACACTTTGGGTTTCTGAGATGATTCCGTCGAGGATTGGACGAAGGCAGTTGGTGAGGAATTTGGCAATGATTTTGTATACCACATTGCATAGGCTAATAGGCGTAAAGTCGGCGAGGACTTCTGGATTAGGCCCTTTAGGTATTAGAACAATCATTGTGACATTTGTACCTTCCTCCATTTGTCCAGTGCTGAAGAAATGCTCATGCCAATTGTTACCTCTTGTTTCATCACGACCTAGTTGCGCTGGAAGAAACACCCTGGCAGCCCGTCAAGTCCAGGACCCTTGATGGGCCCAATTTTGAATAGTGCATCACCGATTTCCTCGTCTAAAAATTCCTTGCACAGGTCCTTGTTCATCTCCTCAGATATCGGTATGTGTAGCCGGTTATTCATATCGTATGGAACCACCTTCTTATCATTGGAGTGTAGCTCTTTGAAGAAATCAGTGGTCGTCTTCACAATTTCAGTGGGGTCATCCATCCAATTACGATTCACGCCTCTCTTCTTTTGACTCTATTTTTTTGGATTGTCACCAATTTGCTTTCCTGTGGAAATACTTGGTGTTTCTATCGCCTTCTTGCAGCCAGTTGACCCTAGATCTTTGGCACCACATCATCTCTTCTCTAACTAGGATTTCATTGAGTTCCTCAGACGCCCATCTGATTTCAGCCTCACGCCAAGCTGAGCTGTGTTTCTCCATGGAGGGAAATTGATTTTGGGATTGAGCTGCTAAAATAGGATATTATCAATGAGTGGGAAATGGCGGAAAAAATCCAGTTCGCGAGAGACAACTGGATACCGAGGGATAGAGGCCTAAAATTAGAGAGGCTTAAGAAGAATTCAAGACGATGTTGGGTAAACCAACTGATCACGCCGTACACGAATAACTGGAACACACCGCTGCTTTAGGAATTGTTCAGTGTATCCGTAGAGGCCATTCTCAAGATCAATATCCCTTCTTTTGAAGTGGACGATTGCATTGCTTGGCATTATGAAAACAATGGAGTTTTCTCAGTCAAAAGTATCTACCGCTTAGCTCTCACCTTAGAGCATCTCTAGCAGATATCGCATCCCGCGGTACTGCAAACCGCGGATGTGGTGTACCACGAACCATTTTTCTTGCCAAAAAATGGTAGTGCGGAACATATACCGCATACGCGTTGACGAGGGGTTAAATCATCAAAGCCCATTGTAGATGGACTTAGGTTTGAGGAAGTGGGGAGCACTGGAGGCATCGATCGGCTAGCAAACAAGCACATAGGTGACATGAGGTTTTCCCAGGTTCAAGCCTCGTAGATATCCCTACTCCTGCTTGTCTACTCTTGGAATTATTGAGGAGTCGAAAGTTACAAGGGTGGGCAGATGCAATCCGGCGATGTTGTGGAAACTAGGGTTGCGGATATCCTCCTCGCCGCCCCTCCTAGCCTTTATATAGATAGGCTAGGTCTCGGGATAGCAGGATGAGTCGGTTACATATTAGGGTTTCCCCTTTAAACGTCTAGTATTTGTCGTGTTCTGCAAGGAGTCGAAGTCTCCCAGGTCACCCGAATCTCAACTAGGCCTTAGGAACATCATGGGCTTCTTCTGGGCTGGACCGTATATGCTTATCTCGAGTACCTGTAGGTTATGCCCATGTCAGTAGCCCCCAAGTGTCCACTCGAATCCCAGATTGGAGTTGAGACTATGAGACATTCGAGTGCATAGCCAAATATGTTTTCGAGTGCTTTATATTATGTCATAGGGATTGTGGATATACATGTCTGATTCATCTGATGTATCGGGATCAGTTAACTGCCTTAGGGCAAAACAACGGAATCTACTCAAATTCGAGTCCCCGCACTCTAATTCGGAGAAGTGCTAGCGTAATTCGACTCATTCCACAGAGGTCTTACAGAATTGAATTCCAGTATATAAGAGTGAGCACTCGACGTGTCTGTCAAGGCTTATTTCATCGTACCTGCAAGCATGGATTATTTTTGGTAGGGCACAACACATGCATTGCTAGGTCTTTTTCAGGTCTTATCTTCACGCTGTAAGCGTGGCATCCGAATTTTTGTCACCACGGAGATGATTCGGGTGGTCCAGGAGACGCAGTCTCCTTTTAGGGAAAATATGAGGCTGAGTCGCCAATGCTTTTGAGTGTGGACATAGTCAATCACATATTTAGTAAAAGAAAATCATAGGGTGCATGGTCAGCACTCCCTATAGGAGTAGCCCCTGAGTGCCTATTCGAGTCGTAGACTCTAGTGGGGACTATGAATGTTTTCGACTACTATCGTCTTTTGCTTGTTTCAGCTGAATATGTTTCCTTCGCTCCCTATGGGAGTGACCCCGAGTCCACAATCAAATCGTTGATTCGAGTGAGGGGTTTTAAGTGCAACTACATTGTCGAAATACTTTTATGTCCATGAATTTTTTCAGGTGTGCGGCCAGCGCTCCTGTTAGGAGTAGCCCCCGAGTGTTTGGTCGAGTCAAACAGTCGAGTAAGGACTAGATTAGTCAGAAGATGCTCCTGCTGGAGTGGATGATGTCAGTGCTGACGATGAGATGACCTCAGTTAGCCGCGTGAGCGGTTTTGATGGGATGTGACGAAGGTGGGACCCCATTTCTGACTTGGATTTGACCAGGCGTGCGTAATCTTTGGTGTTTAATTGCGTCTCCTTGATTATCGCATGTAATGGGAAAAGTGGGGCGATGGTTCACTGCTTGCCTCGCCACGCGTCCATCTTGATTTACGCCACGCGTCTAATTACTATGCTTCTGGCCATTGGATTGCATCTGTTCTAAAGTTAAGTAGGGATCTTCCGTGCGGTAATTTCCCCATAATTCATCTTCTTCCTCGCGCTCTGCCTCCATTGCTTCTCACTGCTGTTCCATTTCGTGTGCCTCCATTGCTGTGCTAGACAACCTCAAGACCTTCCCCAGCTACTTTGTGTGCTCCCACTGCACTCGAAAGATGGGGAAGAAGAAGGGTGCTTCTGCCGCTGGATCTGCGGCCGCCACCATTGTGGCCAAGAAGAAGGGCACCGCCGCTATGGGCTCCGCTACTGCTATTGTTGCCACCAAGAAGAAAGGTGCGGGCATTCGCATCACCAACGGATCGTGGTGGCACACTGCCATAAAGGAGATGGAGCTCTTCAACTGGCGCCAAGATGGCGCTCTCCCAGCTACGGAAGATGACTGCCGGATGCTCGGCGACGAGGTAATCCCCGATCCCCCCGCTGGATTTTGGGTTATGTTTCTCGCTTTTGTCATTTGTGGCCTCTCTCTCCCCCTCTACAAGTTTGTGCGGGGGTTACTCTGCTTCTACGGGCTCTAGCTCCATCAGCTGACCCCCAACTCCATTCTCCACATTGCTTGCTACATCACCCTTTGTGAGTGTTGGCTCGGAATCGAGCCACACTTTGGTGTTTTCAAAAAAACTCTTCAAATTGAAGCGTCGGTCGGGCTCTGGTCGATAGTCTACGATATAGGAGGTTGCGGGATCCATGTAGACCCCAATGCCCAATATTTATCCATAAAGCTCAATGCATCTGTCCAAGGGTGGAGGGAGAAATGGTTCTACATTCGTGACCAGAAGGCCGACGACAAACACTTCAGACTCGCACATTTTGAGTCAAAGGCGGAGTGCAAGAGGAGGAAGTCGTGGAAGAACGGGGTAATGCCCGGCAAAGCCGAAGAAACTGAGGTTCTGTACAAGCGTGTTTGCGACCTTGAACTCCGCCTAGGGAAGGAAGTGGGTGGCGCAGACCTCATTCGCACTAGGATGCATCGTAGAGTGGAGCCGCTGCAGGCTAGGGCACATCCGATGTGCTGCTGGACTAGTGTTGACCACATCACTCTCATCTCTCGAGAAAATATTTCTTTGGGTGAAGTAGACAGGAAGTTTCTCATGCTGACCAAGTACATAGCCAAGGAGAAACTCCCTGGCGACTTAGCCGTGCGTCCATTCTACGCAAGTCGCCCTCCGCCTGCGGTGGCTTTCTTGTTATCTCTTCTTGTTTTTCGATTGCCTCCTAGGTTTTCCTTTATACTAACAATGCCTCTTGTTCCAGGACTGGAAGGTGACCACTGTGCTGCCTCCCTAGTCAAAGGGGCTGATCCCTGATACGTTGCAAAATATCTATAATTTTTGATGTTCCATGCTTGTTTTATATCTACTTTCATATGTTTTATCCACACTTTGGAGTACTTTTACACATTTTCTAGAACTAACCTATTAACAAGATGCCAAAGTGCCAGTTGCCTATTTTCTGTTGTTTTTGGTTTCAGAAAAGCTAGTAAGGAAATATTCTCAGAATTGGACCAGACAAAAGCCCAAGTCAATATTTCACCAGAAGGAACACGGAGTCCGGAGGGGAGACGAAGAGGGGAACCAGGCCGGACACACCTGTTGGTGGTGCAGCTAGCCCTAGCCGTGCCACCAAGGTTGTCGGCCCCCTGGCTCTCCACCGACCTTGCCCCTTCTCCTATATATTGCCCTCGGGACAAAAACCCTAAGTACCCAATCAAAATTCCACGAAAGAGTCTTCAACCGCCGTCATCTCCATCCCTAGATCGGGAGGGATCTGAAGCTCTTCCCGGCACCCTGCCGGGGGGCAGAGATCACCCTGGAGGCCTTCTTCATCACCATGCCTGCCTCCAGTGTGATGTGTGAGTAGTTCATCCTTGGACTACGGGTCCATGTAGTAGCTAGATGGTTGGTTCTCCTCCTTTGTACTACCATGTTTACATCTTGTGAGCTCCGTTCATCATCAAGATCATCTATTTGTAATCCTACATGTTGTGTTCACGGGGATCCGATGGATATTGAGATGCTATTTCAGATTGATTATTGATTCTATCATGTCTTTGTTATTTGTGATTTTGCATGCTTTCCGTTGTTAGTAGCTATTTTGGCCAAGTAGATGCTTGCAACTCCAAGAGGGAGTATTTATGCTCGATAGTGGGTTCATGCCTCTAGGAATCTAGGGATGTGACATAAATCTCTAAGGTACTAGATGTGATGTTGCTACTAGGGAGAAAACAGCAATTCTTTGTTCATAGAACAATCGTATTGTTTACTTTACACACTTTGCTTAATGCAATTATCTGTTGCTTGCAACTTAATACTGGAGGGGTTCAGATGATAACCTGAAGGTAGATTATTAGTCATAGATGCAGTTGGCTTACGATCTATGTATAATGTTGTAATGCCCAATCAAATGTCAAAGGAGTCAAGATGATTAATATATGCATGTATGCTTTCTCGCTGTTTGTCAATTGCCCCGCTGTAATTTGTTCACCCAACATGTCATCTATCTTAAGGAGAATCACCACTAGTGAACTATGGACCCCGGTCCATTCTTTTACCATCAATCTACAAATATTTACTGTTTTCTCTTTACTTTCTGCAAGCAATTACTATCTTCCACACAATACGTTTAATCCTTTGTTTTCAGCAAAACCGGTGAGATTTACAACCTCACTGTAAGTTGGGGACAAAGTTATGTCATTGTGTTGTGCAGGATTACAAGTTAGAAACAACAACTTGGAGGTGTTTCCTTGCTCCTACTGGTTCGATAACCTTGGTTTCATAACTAAGGGAAAACTTACTACTGTGCTCATCATACCTTCCTCTTGGGGTTCCCCAACGAGCTCTACATTTTGAGCTGTACATTTGGGGTTGCCGAGGAGTCAAGGACATCTTCACAAGGGGAGTACCTCATAACCAATCTCTTTACTTTGTTTTATTTGTTTTTCTTAGTTTATTTCTTCTTTGTTTGCTTATTTCTTTATCAAAAATACAAAAAACATTAGTTCCTACTATAGTTGTTATTTTTGTTGGTCTATTATTGTCTTGCTTTATCATGCTTTCTGTAACACCCTCGAATCGGCCCTATGCAGATTTCAGCGCTTCTCACCAAACCCTCATAGAAACGATTCAAGGATGCCCACCAGGCACTTGCGTGCGGTTAGAAAACGAAGTAATACCATTACACAATAGTTCACGATGGAACACACAACACATATATATACATCGAATCATTGAGTCAAGAATACATATATATAGTACAAAGATCCAATTCACCTTGAAAATGATTCAACATCCGAGTATGGATAAGAAGAAAATTGGGCTAAGAGCCCTGAATAATAACCAACGGCATCCATAACCCTGCCCAGGCCAAGCCGGAAGGGTAACCCTGCTAACGATGTCGATCTCAAACCTGCTAAAACAAAAGGGGTGCCGACAAAGGGCAAAGGAAAAAGAGGAGCATCAGTACTAAGGCCAGTACACGGCGAGCCTAGAATTCGGTGGCTCTCGCCTACATAGGTATGGTGGACTGAAGCGGCAGCGAAGCATGCACTAAACAACCTATAGAGACTCGATAAACTGTCGGCTATTAGAGAGAGATAAGAACGACCTATTCGGAACCAAACTTATACTAACACCAATCATACCCATCCTGGTATTCCCCCTCGAGACCAAACGAGGAAGTCAAACCGAGGAACTCACACAGTTGGCAGTTTTATTCATTCCATTATAGTTGCAGCACTTACTAGTTAGATATAGATAGCACGAGTCATCCTGATAGCATAAATAGTGGGCGGTTTTAGTTAACCATTCAGTTGTAGTTGCAGTACTTACTAGTCAGATACAATTAGCATGTGACATCCCAAACCCAGCAGTTGTTGGCACTTTTATTTCATTCCATTGGAGTTGCGATACTTACTAGGAAGGTATAACATGACACTATACACCCTAGTTCCACTAGTTGTTGGCACTTTTATTATCCATTCCATTGTAGTGAAGCTGATTACTAATCACATATTAAGTCAAATTTATAGCACTACTTTAGTTATGCTTGTCTATGATCAAGATACTATGCTCCAAGTCGTCCATAACCGCGGACACGGCTTTCAGAAAGATTTACCCTGCAGGGGTGCACAAATAGCAACACACACACGATCAATCCCGGAAAAACCAAATCAAAACCCAACGAGGATTTCACGGGAAAGCAATCAAAGGATACATAAAATATTTCAGGGGCCACCCCACTAAGATACCCGCAACGAAGTTGGCCGGCTCCGGAACGGACCCAGGGTTTGCGAGAACGGCTGTAAACGATTGGGAACCCGAAAGTGTGACTGGGCTTGTCGATACCGCGAAATCGTGCCGCCATCCAAAACAGTACAGGTGCTCCACGCACAATCATAAATAAACTAGTAAAGCATGGCATAAGTACATGATAGTAATAAAACCCCAAACTAGTTTGTGGCCCTAATAAATAAGAAATGAATCAAGCTCTGGCTAAGGGGGATTCATAGAGTCTCCCGTATGTGGATAGTGCGAATAGTCAAGGAACAGGTATCAAGTACTCGGGGCCTACATGACACAAGTGAGTGGTTAAAAACCAAATATTTCCTATTGCCCACCGATGCCTCTGCATTAGTTATAACTATTCCCAGCATTTTAATATCAAGTTGTAATTAAAGTCATGATCATATCCACCATAAAGCATCTCCACCCTTAAGCATCTCCACTAATTAATCATGTGCCAACTTGCCGTCAACGGTGGAACGACAACGACGCGAAGCAGCACCTGAGCAAGCAACTACGACTCGCAAGGCCGACTATCTATCAAACAACAGGCAATAGGATGTGTCCAAGTCAATATAGAGGCTGCAAGGAATATAAATGGTACGGAAACTAAAGCATCGCAACATGGATAACAGTAGATCAACAGGAAGGAAGTAAAGACTATAAATGCAAAATAGGTAGAAAGGGGGAGATTGCTTGCCTGGGAAACATGGCTGAAGGTACATTAGCCGAAGAACTTGTCGACACTCGCATCAACTCATCAGCCTAATCCGTGAAGAAGCAAAGCACTAGAAGAAACACCGGATGCACTATTTAATACTATGGAAGAAAAACGGGCATGATGCATGTATGATGCATGACATGGCAAAGATGCGATGCAACTAGGCAATATTAAGCAGAATCGGGGCCCCGCCAATTAATTAGATGGTTCAAGTTGTTTAGAAACCCTGCAATTTAAATATTGGCCTAACAAGGCAAAACATGGTATCGGTTCGCTACACAAATTTAAATGGAGTCGATATAAGACTATATTTTCCTGCATATGGCCTCCATGTTTAATTTTTAGGTGAATCGACAAAATAACCCGCACCCACAAAATATGTATGCATGCATGAACAATTTAATATGCAACAAGTTTGTATTTCATTTATAAAAATAGGGGCTCAGAAAGGGCTCACACATAGGGTTCTGCGATCTTGTTCCGAGGGGTCGGGGATCGGTCTCGGACTCCGGGAACAGGGTCTTGGCGGGATCGAGAAGGAGATCATGGTGTTCCACATCGAAGGCCTTGGGGTTCCGTGTGGTCGATCTTCGGGTTCGGGCCTCGACAATCTTATCCATGATGGAGCACTTGGTGTTCGGCATCACCAGAACTAGGGTCAGAGATCTTGAGGCTTGGCTTCGATGTTCAATAGCAAAGATCTATGGAACAACCGAGGGCAGGGTTCCAGGGCAAGCGGCTCGTATTGTACTTGGGCTATTCCACCACCATCTGATCATGTTCAACACCATCTTGGCACGCCATAGTCAGGATCTTGAAGTAGAGAGCCCGGTCACTACCTTCACGGCACCACATCAACGAGGATCCGCACAGAGGAGCAGGCTCGAGCATCAGCAGAAACCTGTAGGACCAGTGTCGTCCGCTGAACGCAAGAAACAGTGGCGGAGGCGAGGCCCTGAAGACGGTAGAGAGGCGCCATGGCGACCGCGTGCAGGCTTGTGGACGGAAGGAGGACGAGGCCACGCGACGACTGAGTCAACGGCGTGGCGGTGATGCTCGCTAGCGGGCCGGAGGTGGTCAGAGGAGCTTGAGACGCGGGAGAGTGATGGCCAGTGCGAAGGGCATGAGACAGAGGCGACGCGGGAAGGACGGCTCGAGGAGGGGCCGTGCTGGCCGCAGGCGGATGGTGTGGAGGCGCTTCTCGCGGGCAAAGGCGGCCGGCGGCAGGCTCGGGGTGGCGTCCTGGTGACTGGCGACAAGCGCTGGCCGGAGGCGGCCAGATGCATGGACGAGGTGGGCAGCGCCGGACAGAGGGACGAGGAGGCCCTTCTGGATGAGGCCAGCGAGGAGGGAGCGCCCGGCGGTGGAGGGAACAATGCAGGGTGAACGAGTCTAGGGTAGGGGCCGGAGGAGGCGTCCGCAGGCGGTGGGGGGCGAGCTCACTGTGATTGAGCTCCTGGCGGTGACGGTGGTTCTGTGGGAGGAGGTTGGTGGCGAGATATTGGGGACAAGGTTCCAGGCGAGGGGAATCGTGGAGGGAGGGGCGGTAGGTGGCGACAGGGCCTGGGGATGTGTGTCATGTCGAGGACTCGGGGTGGGTTACGTGCCGTGTACACGGGAGAATCACGAGCGAGCGGGGCCGGGGGTTGGTTCGATGGGGTGCAGCTGCGGCCGCTGTGTGTGTGGCTTGCTGCGCGCGCAGGTGAGTGCGGCGGCACGCGGTTGGGGTTAGGTAGGGCGGCCGGGGTAGGAATTAGGGTTAGGGTTTAGTTGGAGGTGGCCGGCTGGGCTTTTGGGCCTTGCTGGCTGCCTCCCAAAAATAATATAAGTTTTAAGTATTTATTTAGAAGACTATTGCAATTAGTTTTTAGACAAACAAAACATCTAGAACGGTTTTATAATTTGAAATAAAGATAAGGGATATTTATAAAACAAAGATAGCCTTTTAGAAAATAGGTTTAGGCAAACAATGCATGATGACATGACGATGCTCAAATGCAATGTGGCATGATGACATGAGCATGCGGTCATGATGATGCACAAAATAAAAACAACAAGCGATTTTCTAGTAGTGGTTTTACCGGGGTGCTACAATTCGACACCACTAACGATGGATCTCGCGCTCGAGATCCGCCTCATGGTACCGGAAGAAGGCCGCCAATCTGAATATTCTCGCTTCGTATAGATCCTAATGACACCACTAACAAAGATCCTTGCTCCATCTTGAAATCGACGACACCACTAACAAGGGGTTGTTGCTCACGTTCGTTGAGAGGACACTCGGGAGAAAATAAAAGGTGAAGGTAGAGGTATCAATAGATAAGGCCACCTCTAACTTCCGTGGAAGGAGTAAAGTTACGTTGATCCACCAATTCAATGTACAAAAGCGAATGAAGAATGTAGTCGGATGGGGATCAATCCATCACGCACCCAAAACATTACTCTGCACATGAATAGAAGAATTATGCAACCAACTCTCGGGATTTTAGTCTGAAGATCTCCAAAAGTGGTGACCTGAGAACAAGGGACTGATGTAGGCTCTTCCTCGGATCTGGCGTAGATGATGTCATCACGTTGGAAACCACTAGAAGATACAAAAGAAATTGTATGAAAAGACACAATGAATAGGTTTAAAGATGGTTCCATTGGCAGGAACACCACATGCTCAAGGTATGCTCCAACTTCACCATTGCTCATCCTTCTCATAATGTTTTTCAACGATACAGACATATGTTGAGGTGCACATGCAGATAAAGAGTTGAAGGACCAAAAAGATTGGATGAAAGGTACAACAAACGAGATGCAGATTGATGATTGTAGCTCCACCATCATCAAAGGGAGGAAGCAAAACCCTGAAGGTACGACGGAAACTCAACCACGAGAAATCCTGGACTCGAAGAAAAGATAAGAGTAGATTCAAAACACGCGAAGGTAAGAGGAGAATAGCATAGAGGTAAGGAGTAAAAGCAGACCTAATCAGATCTATCCAACCGATTTTGCAAAATACTTTTGACACTCTACAACGTCCGTTAGCTAGGTTATCCTACAGGCTGGACCAGTGGGGTATCGCAACTGCTGAGCTCTAATAGCACTTTGTAACACCCTCGAATCGGCCCTATGCAGATTTCAGCGCTTCCCGCCAAACCCGCATAGAAACGATTCAAGGACGCCCACCAGGCACTTGCGTGCGGGTAGAAAATGAAGTAATACCATTACACAATAGTTCACGATGGAACCCACAACGCATATATATACAACGACTCATTGAGTCAAGAATACAGATATACAGTACAAAGATCCAATTCACCTTGAAAACGATTCAACATCCGAGTACGGATAAGAAGCAAATTGGGCTAAGAGCCCTGAAGAATAACCAATGGCGTCCATAACCCTGCCTAGGCCAAGCCAGAAGGGTAACCCTGCTAACAATGTCGATCTCAAACCTGCTAAAACAAAAGGAGTGCCGCCAAAGGGCAAAGGAAAAAGAGGAGCGTCAGTACTGAGGCCAATACACGGCGAGGCTAGAATTCGGCGGCTCTCGGCTACATAGGTATGGTGGACTGAAGCGGCAGCGAAGCATGCACTAAACAACCTATAGAGACTCGATAAACTATCGGCTATTAGAGAGGGATAACAAAGACCTATTCGGAACCAAACTTATACTAACACCAATCATACCCATCCTAGTATTCCACCTCGAGACCAAACGAGGAAGTCAAACCGAGGAACTCACACAGTTGGCAGTTTTATTCATTCCATTATAGTTGCAGCACTTACTGGTCAGATATAGATAGCACGAGTCATCATGATAGCATAAATAGTGGGCAGTTTTAGTTAACCATTCAGTTGTAGTTGCAGTACTTACTAGTCAGATACAATTAGCATCTGACATCCCAAACCTATCAGTTGTTGGCACTTTTATTTCATTCCATTGGAGTTGTGATACTTACTAGGCAGGTATAACATGACACGATACACCCAGTTCCACCAGTTGTTGGCACTTTTATTATCCATTCCATTGTAGTGAAGCTGATTACTAGTCATATATTAAGTCAAATTTATAGCACTACTTTAGTTATGCTTGTCTATGATCGAGATATTGTGCTCCAAGTCGTCCATAACCGTGGACACGGCTTTCAGAAAGATTTACCCTGCAGGGGTGCACAAATAGCAACACACACGATCAACCTAAAAAAATCAAATCAAAACCCAACGAGGCTTTCACCACAAAGAAATCGTAGGATTCATAAAATAATTCAGGGGCCACCCCACTAAGCTACCCGCAACGAAGTTGGCTGGCTCTGGAACGGACCCAGGGTTTGCGAGAATGGCTATAAACGACTGGGAACGCAAAAGTGTGACTGGGCTTGTCGATACCACGAAATCATGCTGCG
This sequence comes from Avena eriantha, assembly GCA_910589775.1. Lineage (NCBI taxonomy): Eukaryota > Viridiplantae > Streptophyta > Magnoliopsida > Poales > Poaceae > Avena > Avena eriantha. The sequence goes on from OU342746.1 coordinate 55,497,435, forward strand.
ATCCAAAACAGTACAGGTGCTCCACGCACAATCGTAAATAAAGCAGTAATGCATGGCATAAGTACATGATAGTAATAAAACCCCAAACTAGTTTGTGGCCCTAGGAAATAAGAAATGAATTAAGCTCTGGCTAAGGGGGATTCATAGAGTCTCCCATATGTGGATAGTGCGAATAGTCAAGGAACAGGTATCAAGTACTCGGGGCCTACGGGACACAAGTGGGTGGTTAAAAACCAAATATTTGCTATTGCCCACTGATGCCTTTGCATTAGTTATAACTATTCCCAGCATTTTAATGTCAAGTTGTAATTAAAGTCATGATCATCTCCACCATAAAGCATCTCCACCATTAAGCATCTCCACCAATTAATCATGTGCCAACTTGCCGTCAACGGTGGAACGACAATGATGCGAAGCAGCACCTGAGCAAGCAACTACGACTCGCAAGGTCGACTATCTATCAAACAACAGGCAATAGGATGTGTCCAAGGCAATATAGAGGTTGCAAGGAATATAAATGGTATGGAAACTAAAGCATCGCAACACGGATAGCAGTAGATCAACAAGAAGGAAGTAAAGACTATAAATGCAAAATAGGTAGAAAGGGGGAGATTCTCGCCTAGGAAACATGGCTGAAGGTACATTATCCGAAGAACTTGTTGACCCTCGCATCAACTCATCGGCCTAATCCATGAAGAAGCAAAGCACTAGAAGAAACACCGAATGCACTATTTAATACTACAGAAGAAGAACGGGCATGATGCATGTATGATGCATGACATGGCAAAGATGCGATGAAACTAGGCAATATTAAGCAGAACTGGGGCCCGCCAATCAATTAGACGGTTCAAGTTGTTTAGAAACCCCGCAATTTAAATATTGGCTTAACAAGGCAAAACATGGTATCGGTTCGCTACACAAATTTAAATGGAGTCAATATAAGACTATATTTGCCCGCATATGGCCTCCATGTTTAATTATTAGGTGAATCGACAAAATAACCCGCACCCACAAAATACGTATGCATGCATGAACAATTTAATATGCAAAAAGTTTGTATTTCATTTGTAAAAATAGGGGCTCAAAAAGGGGTCACACATAGGGTTCGGCGATCTTGTTCCGAGGGGTCGGGGATCGGTCTTGGACTCCGGGAACAGGGTCTTAGCGGGATCGAGAAGGAGATCATGGTGTTCCACATCGAAGGCCTTGGGGTTCCGTGTGGTCGATCTTCGGGTTCGGGCCTCAGCCATCTTATCCATGACGGAGCACTTGGTGTTCGGCATCACCAGATTTGGGGTCAGAGATCTTGAGGTTTCGCTTTGATGTTCGATAGCGAAGATCTATGGAACAAACGAGGGCACGGTTCCAGGGTGAGCGGCTCGTATTGTACTTGGGCTATTCCACCACCATCTGATCATGTTCAACACCATCTTGGCACGCCATAGTCAGGATCTTGAAGTAGAGAGCCCGGTCACTACCTTCACGGCACCACATCAACGAGGAGCCACACAGAGGAGCGGGCTCGAGCATCAGCAGAAACCTGCGGGAGCAGCGTCGTCCACTGAATGCAAGATACAGTGGCGGAGGCGAGGCCCTGAAGACGGCAGAGAGGCGCCAGGGCGACCGCGCGCAGGCTCGTGGACGGAAGGAGGGCGAGGCCACGCGACGACTGGGCGAACGGCACGGCGGTAATGCTCGCTAGCGGGCCGGCGGTGGTTAGAGGAGCTTGAGACGCGCGCGAGCGATGGCCAGCGTGAAGGGCACGAGACAGAGGCGACACCGCGAGGACGGCTCAAGGAGGGGCCGTGCTGGCTACATGCGGATGGCGCGGAGGCTCTGTTCATGGGTAGAGGCGGTCGGCGGCAGGCTCGGGGTGGCGTCATGGTGACTGGCGACAAGCGCTAGCTGGAGGCGGCCAGATGCATGGACGAGGTGGGCAGCGCCGGACGGAGGGACGAGGAGGCCCTTCTAGACGAGGCTGGCAAGGAGGGAGCGCCCGGCGGCGAAGGGAACGATGCGGGGTGAACGAGGATAGGGTAGGGGCGGAGGAGGCGTCCGCTGGCAGTGGGGGCAAGCTCGCTGTGATTGAGCTCCTGGCGGCGGCGGTGGTTCTAAGGGAGGAGGTTGGTGGCGAGATATTGGGGACGAGGTTCCTGGCGAGGGGAATCGTGGAGGGAGGGTGGTAGGTGGCGACAGGGCATGGGGATGCGTGTCGTGTCGAGGACTCAAGGTGGGTTACGTGTCGTGTACGCGGGAGCATCACGAGCGAGCGAGGCCGGGGGTTGGTTCGACCGGGTGCGGCTGCGGCCGCTGTGTCTGTGTGGCTTGCTGCCCACGCAGGTGAGTGCGGCGGCGCGCGGTTGGGGTTAGATAGGGCGGCCGGGTAGGAATTAGGGTTAGGGTTTAGTTGGAGGTGGCCGGCTGGGCTTTTGGGCCTGGCTGGCTGCCTCCCAAAAATAATATAAGTTTTAAGTATTTATTTAGAAGACTATTGCAATTAGTTTTTAGACAAACAAAACATCCAGAAGGATCCTGTTGGATAATTTGAAATAAAGATAAGGGATATTTATAAAACAAAGATAGCCTTTTAGAAAATAGGTTTAGGCAAACAATGCATGATGACATGACGATGCTTAAATGCAATGTGGCATGATGACATGAGCATGCGGTCATGATGATGAACAAAATAAAAACAACAAGCGATTTTCTAGTAGTGGTTTTACCGAGGTGCTACACTTTCTGTCAATGGTTGGTTTCTGTGAAACTAGATCTTATTGGCAAGGTGGGTTGATGGAAGAACTAAAATATTATTATAAGGAACACCGCTTGTCACAAAAAGGGAAACACTTGTGGGAACAAATTGATAAATTGTGTACCATTGCTACAAACGTGTGCTCTACTTATAATGTTACTTATTGCTTTGATAAATCTTGTTGTTGTAGGAGGTATAAACACCTCCCTTTTCAATGTGATTATAATGATGATGTTACCATATCTTATTATGTTAAGGGAAATTTTGACTTTTATGATGTGGAACAAATTTTAGAATTTATTGCTTGGAAGGGTGCATTCGAACTTGCTTATTTGCTTGAAAATACTGATGATGCACCTTATAAATATGAGGTTTATGATATACTTAAATTTTGCTTTGATAATTACAAGGTAGAGAATGGATATATTCTTGAATATCTTAATAGATGCTCTCCACCAACGGAAGAGACTAACGCCTTGTAGGAGCCTATGGAAGAAGAAATTGCGGAAACTGGAAGCTCATTGGATGAAAAAGAGGAGGAGAGTGATTATCAAGAGGAGCAAGAATGGATCTACCCATTCCTACCTTCTAATGAGAGTAACTCTTTACCCATTACATTATTTGATTGTCTTCCATGCTTACCAAAGGAGGATGAATGTTATGTTCCTATGGATTCTTTTGAAAAAAATTATAATAAAGATCTAGATGATGGTCCTATATTTGTTGGTAATATTAATTGTACTACTATTGAAAATCAGATTGATCGGTCATCTTGTTATAAAATTGTTAAAAGTGGGTCTGAAGGTTTTAATCCCACTATTTTTGAGCTTGATAAAAATTATTTGTTTGTAGATCATGAAAAGCATGCTTTATGTGATAGTTATATTGTTGAGTTATTCATGAGGCTACTGAAAATTATTATGAGAGAGGAAAATATGGTTGTAAAAGTTTTCATGGTACTGAAACACCTCTTTATTTGCTGAAAGTTTTGAAGTTACTCTCGTTTTATCTTCCTATGCCTGTCACTTTGTTCTTTGTGAATTTATTTGCGTATAATATTCCTATGCATAGGAATTATTTTAGACTTAAATGTGTTTTGAATTTGCTTCTTGATGCTCTCTTTTACTTCAATTCATATTTCTTATGTGAGCATCATCGAAATTATCATGCCTAGCTCAAAGGCGTTAAAGAAAAGCACTTATTGGGAGATAACCCAAATTTCGTTTGGAACCTTTTTGCTTGAGTCTTGGAAGTTATTACCTCTGTAATAACTGCTCCTTATCATTTTTGTGTGGTTTTTGTGCCAAGAGTAACCTCTAATGAGATAGAAGTGATGCTTGGGAAAGTTGCTGTCCCGAAACAGATTTTTGTTCTTCGCTGTAAAATTTCGTGAAAAATCTCTGTACGTCAGTTTGATCTGTAATGTTTTGTGCTTCTACCTCAGGTTGTTATCCAACTTTCGTTATTTCAACACTTTTCGATTTGCGCAACAGAAGGTCTTCGAAAAAATTTGTTTTTACCTACTGGTCTGTTTTGACAGATTTCTGCCATTATTTGCATTTGCCTCTTAATCTCTTTCTCTTTAAGTTCTCCTTGATCATTTGAACTTTTTAAAGCAATTTCTACAGTAGCTTGTGTTATAATGGAAGTTTTACTTGTGTTGGAACTGAACCAAAAGACTTATTATCTTGAGTACACTAATGTTGCTAATGAAGATTGTGTGAAGTTTTGTATGAAGAAAATTTTGAAGTGTAGGGATGAGTAATGTGATAAGATGAAGTATGGACAAAAGCTCAAACTTGGGGATGCCACCTGTGTCACCCCAAGAAATATCCAAGAAGTACAAGCATCAAATCTTGGGGATGCCCAAGGCATCCCCTTCTTCATCAATAAAAAATCTCAGTTTTTCTTCCAAACACTTCATTTCTATTATTTCATGCACAGTTGTGTTGTTCTTGGAGCGTCTTTGTTTTCTTAGTTTTCTTAGTTTGCTTGAATAAATTGGTTGGACCCCCTCATTCATACATTAGTTTTCAAATAAGTTGGTTTGGATTGGAAAAGAGTAGGAAAAGTTCATGCTTAAGTGGTATAAAAGGAGTTTCTTTTTGACTGTGGCCAAAGCTTTGTCATGTCATGCTTGATATTGTTTTGGCTTTATGCTTAGTGATTATTGCTGTAGCATGACTTGTTACAAATAATTGAGATTGCTTAATGTGCCTTGAAAGAATCATGCGTTATTTTAGCTTAGTATTGTGGTATTCTCCTTTGATGCTTTATTTGGGCTGACTTGGCGCATGCTCACACCAGGTTATGACTATACCAAGTCACCATAGCCTCTATGATCATTTAGTTTTTGACTTGTAATATCACTTTATACTTTAATTAATGATGTTTTGTCGCTTTGCATGATTATGGCCATTATTGCTCTCTTAGTTGATCGCTCCCAGTCTTTTGCTAGACTCCATAACCAAGTATGAGTTTCACTCATGCATCCAACTCCAAATAAAACCAAGTTATTCCAAAGAGTCCACCATAACTACCTAATAGCATTTTCTATTCCAAGTATATTCATGTTTTTATCTACCTTCCGAATTAAACTTGTTATGAGAAAATTAGTGATTAAAGCTCTCACGAACTTGATGGCACACTTTACTTTTCTTGCCCCTAATAAACTTGAACCATTGTGTCATATATGTTGTATATGCTTGCACTTATATGTTGGGAATTAGCAGAACCATGCTATCATGGGGAACGCTTTCAACATTGCACTTGTACATTGTACCCAGTTGATATCATGCTCTTTTGTTTATGGATGTCCGTTTGAAACACGTGGGCGGCTGGTCTAATCCATGCCTAATCATGGTGGAAACCTACAGCGTAACCATAATGAGCAATCTATGAAGCATTCCTCTTATAAAAAAAGAGATTGAGATTGAGAAAAAAAGAAAAAAAAAAGAGATGAGAAAAGAGGAAAGAAAGAAAAAAGCACCATTTTCCCATGGTAAATAAGAAGATTACTGAGATGCTTATTGTGTGCTTGCCTTGTCATTTTGATATGGGGATTCTTCCATTTCATCGGGAAAGGGGTACCCCGTTGGTGGTTCTCTATGATACACATGTACTTACTATGACAATAACTTACCGGTAACTAAACTTGAGTAGCATGAGGAGCGGCCCTCGTATTCAAGGGACATGAGATTGCCAACTTATACTTTGTCAAGCATATACTCCATAGTTTTTTCACTTTAACCTTAATCACTTCAAGATGCTTATGATAGGGGGAATGAGAGCTAAAAGCTAATAAGTACCATAATATTTGGAAGCTCTTTATGAGACTTGAATCCTTGCTTCCTTCTATTAAGTCCTTTCTTTTACTTTTATGTTCAGTCTCCATCTTCTATCTTTATGCACCTATTAAGAGAGCATAGTGGCCATTCTTAGTTTAATGTGCATTGTCCCAAGACTTGTTGATTGATGCATAACTTTGATATTGCTTGTTCTTAAACTATTTGTATCTAGTCACCCTTATGGACTTTGAAGGTGTCCTATGCATTTATGTTTTGCTACACTATGAGGGACAAGCTGAATACCATTCTTATTATGTTTTCTTTATGTGAAACAAACAAACGTCTTTCAAAGCAGTGTTATTCATGAATCTTTTGTTTTTACCTTTTCATGTTACAACATAGTTGCTATGCCTTATTGTTAGAACTTTATCTTGCATGCTATGTTAAAGTACTATGATCCCAGCTATCCATGTTATAAATACCTTGATTAAGATTGTGATGGTGCATGTCACCTCAAAAATTATTCTTTCTTTTTATCACTTACCTACTAGAGGTCGAGCAGGAGTTAAGCTTGGGGATGTTGATACGTTGAAAACGTATCTATAATTTTTGATGTTCCATGCTTTTTTTATATCTACTTTCTTATGTTTCGTCCACACTTTGGAGTACTTTTACACATTTCTAGAACTAACCTTTTAACAAGTTGCCACAGTGTCAGTTGCCTGTTTTCTGTTGTTTTTGGTTTTACAAAAGCTAGGAAGGAAATATTCTCGGAATTGGACCGGACAAAAGCCCAAGTCAATTATTTCACCAGAAGGAACACTGCGTCCGGAGGGGAGACGGAGAGGGGAACCAGGCCGGCCACACCTGGTGGTGGCGCGGCCAGCCATAGCCACGCCACCAGGGGGTGTGGGCCCCCTGGCTCTCCACCGACCTTGCCCCTTCTCCTATATATTGCCCTTGGGACGAAAACCCTAAGTACCCGATCAAAATTCCACGAAAGAGTCTGTAGCCGCCGTCATCTCCATCCCTAGATCGGGAGGGATCTGAAGCTCTTCCCGGCACCCTGCCGGAGGGGAGAGATCACCATGGAGGCCTTCTTCATCACCATGCCTGCCTCCAGTGTGATGCGTGAGTAGTTCATCCCTAGACTACGGGTCCATGTCATAGCTAGATGGTTGGTTCTCCTCCTTTGTGCTAACATGTTTAGATCTTGTGAGCTCCGTTCATGATCAAGATCATCTATTTTTAATCCTACATGTTGTGTTTGCGGGGATCCGATGGATATTGAGAGCCTATTTCAGATTGATTATTGATTCTATTATGTCTTCATTATTTGTGATCTTGCATGCTTTCCGTTGTTAGTAGCTATCTTGGCCAAGTAGATGCTAGCAACTCCAAGAGGGAGTATTTATGCTCGATAGTGGGTTCATGCCTCTAGGAATCTGGGGAAGTGACAAAAATCTCTAAGGTACTAGATGTGTTGCTGCTACTAGGGAGAAAACAGCAATCCTTTGTTCATAGAACAATCATATTGTTTACTTTACACACTTTGCTTAATGCAATTATCTGTTGCTTGCAACTTAATACTGGAGGGGTTCGGATGATAACCTGAAGGTGGATTATTAGTCATAGATGCAGTTGGATTACGATCTATGTATAATCTTGTAATGCCCAATCAAATCTCAAAGGAGTCAAGATGATTAGTATATGCATGTATGCTTTCTCGATGTTTGTCAATTGCCCTGCTGTAATTTGTTCACCCAACATGTCATCTATCTTAAGTAGAATCACCACTAGTGAACTATGGACCCTGGTCCATTCTTTACCATCAATCTATAACTATTTACTATTTTCTGTTTACTTTCTGCAAGCAATTACTATCTTCCACACAATACGTTTAATCCTTTGTTTTCAGCAATAGCGGTGAGATTGACAACCTCACTTTAAGTTGGGGACAAAGTTCTGTGGTTGTGTTGTGTAGGATTCCAAGTTGGAAACAACACCTTGGAGGTGTTTCCTTGCTCCTACTAGTTCGATAACCTTGGTTTCATAACTGAGGGAAAACTTACTGCTGTGTTCATCATACCTTCCTCTTGGGGTTCCCCAACGAGCTCTATATTTTGAGCAAACAATCCCTCGCGAAGAGGAAGAGGAGGACGAGTCGGGCTCCACTATCCCCATTGCAGAAGAGCAGGAAGCCCCCGAGTCCAGCAGGAACGGGACTCGCAAGCGCTCCCGAAGCGAGGACTGGATGCATCTTCGCCGACGACGCCGGAGGGTCCTTCGACTGAGTTAGAGGAGCCAATTCGCGATGTGCCTGTGCGCGCCGTGGCTCCTCTTCCACGGAAGAAGCTGAGGACACCGAAGGAGGTGTCTGAGGACTTCTTCGACCTTGATGACTTCGACTAGTAAGTTTTTGCCTCTACTAATTTGTGCTGAAATCTCTTTCTCTGAAGTTTTTTTGTATGTTCATGTTGTAGCAAAACTACATCATCGTTGTCCGATGACTGCCACTTTGTGAAGGAGTCTGGAGTCGTGGACTCTAGAGAAAAGGATGTGGCAGAGCAGTCGCATTCTCCCTAGGTGGCGGCCACCTCCGATGCCAATTCTTCTAGTTCCCCCCATATTGGGGGCACCAGATGGTTGCACGGACGCCTATGAAGAAAGAAACATCGGTGTCCCTGGAGGAGCATGTTAGTTTTCTTAACTAAGTCAGTTCAAATTAGGTTGATGATGATGCATCTCTTCTTGTAGCCTGTCGTGAAGGAACCTATTCGCCTCGCCGAACAGATTACATTGATGGTCCGTTAGCATGCCTTGTTGAAGACCCAGCATCACACATTCGAGGGTGAGCTTGCACTCTTTTTCTCTGTGTTGTTGGTGCAAAAAATTTCCGATCTTAAGTTTTTGCTATCATTCTTTGCACGTGAGAACAATGAGCTCCTCCATAGCATCAGCTCCCTCGAGAAGGTTCTTGCCGTAGTAGAGAAGAAACGTGACGGGGCGCTCAAAGCTCTTGAGCGCTCCATCCAGGAGTCGAAGAAGCGCGAGGAGGACCTGCGTTCCGCTGCAGCGGACAGGGAGAAAGTGTTCGTGGAACAGCTTTTCTCTATTGCTAAGGCACTCTTAGATACGATGCTACGTCATTTTGTTTGCTCTGCACTTGTCAGTATTTGGTTGTGCTCATATGTATCTTCTGCAGATGCTGCTAGTGTGGACTTTGACGCTCAAGCTTTGGCCCACCCAGATGCCTTGACCGGTGTCGTAGCTGTAGTCGCAGATCGCAGTGTCTCCGTCAAGGATTTCCTTGAGAAGGCAAAGGGTCTGCTTGGGCGTCTTCGAGAGGAGATGGTCCCCAAGGCCAAGCTTATCGAAGATCTTGATGGCCTCATGGAGTCCTTTGCCGAGGGCATTCCCATGGATTTCAAGATTGCTCAGAGGAGAGTCGGAGCTACCATGGGACTTGCAAATGTTCATGGTGTTGATCTGAACCCCAGCGAGGTCTCCAAGGCGATGTCGGTCACTGCAGATGGCCAGCAGGTAGTATTTGCTCCCTTTCCCACTCGCTGTCATAAATATGGGCCTCGGCTCATTGAGACACTCACGAAGTACTCGGTGGAGCTGAGGCAGTCGAAGACGGCAAAAGCCACCGCATCAGAGGCTGTAACCGAGAAGGTCGTGGTGTCGGAGTCTGACACTGACTCGAGGAAGTGTCAACAGCCGGATTTTTAATCCCAGATGCCTATTATGCCATACCTCACAATCCCAGGATTACCATTTTTGCGAGACATAACAGATTGGATATCACAGTACATCATCCATTACAAACCAAACATAAGGTTGTTACACAAATAAGGATCTCATGATCCAGTCTTAATACAACAAGCAGCGGAAATAAAAGATAGCGTAGCGGTGGGGTCCATCTTCAGGGGCACATGCAATGCTGACGAAGGCAGATAGTCCAAGTTATCATAGCCATCCTGTTGGCCATCATCTTGATAGTCTCCTTCATAGTCTGGCCATGATAATAGCCAGGGACAAAAGCCATGAGTACTCTTTAAGTACTCGCAAACTACCACTAACAAGTATTATAAATCTAAGTTAAAGTGCTAACTCTATGTTTAACTATCAAGTTAAGTTTGAAACCTAAGCTGAGTTCTGAAACAAAGAAAGATAAGATATAACTCTAGAATCACTTAAGTTGGGGAAACTATTGTCATAAACACAACCCTGTTGTGGTCAAATCAAGATTCCTCATTCTTTCCAAAGTATTTAGAAAACATCTGACAACGAAACAGTATGGCCATTCCAACTGTCCATAACCGCGTACGCGGCTATTCGAATAGTTTGACACTCTGCAGAGGTGGTACACTTTCACCACAAGATTCGATACATCTATCAGGGATAACCCTGAATCATCATACTTAGTATGCAGATAATCAAACATAACCTTCCCTTTACACACCCTAGTATAAGCACCTCTCCTATGACCATGGCCCCCTAACCATGACCATCAGTCATCTTGGGCACTGCATAGGTGGACAACATTGAGAGGTAGCCTCAGCTCAAACCTCTCCCGTGAGGGAACTAATACTAATGCCTATAAATTTCCAGCTACGCCTTACCCAATTTAGGTAGTGTGGTTGTACGGTAAATTTGGAATGGTATCGCACATGAATCCAACCATTAGTTTTATAAAAGGGTTAAGGCTCATGCCTCAACATTTTCATCATCATCAACCAATTGTGTTTCTCAGCACATGTCAAAACATATCAATAGAATGACTCATCATTCTAAGGTTTTCTTAATTAATTTTCACCAAGTATTCCCATCTAAAGTGACTCAAGTTTTTGATCTACTCTAAACTACTAAGTTAAGAGTGTTCACTAAGGTGGTAAAGATGGGTTCAATCTCATGCCATAGAATGACATCTAAAGGGTTCTAAATAGGTCAAGTTTTATACTTCTTATGCTACCTTCAAAACAAGTAAAGGACTTTGTATAACCTAAGAGGGTAAAACTTGTAACTAAGACTTGGGGTACTATTAGTTAATAAGGGGTGTGATCAAAGCATGCTTAAGGCATCTTTGCTAAACCATCTAGTTTGATTCTAGTTTGCTAAGTACTACACTTGCAAGTACTAACTTGCATTACTAATGGTGGCTTGCACTTAAATAGTGCTAGTTTGCTAATAGTAGCTTGCCTTGGTTGGTGCAGTGGTTGAAGTTTTCTTCTTCTTCTTGGTAGAACTCCTCCTCCTCCTCGAAAGCTTGGTCGGTACTAGCGTCTATAAATACATAGGGAGTGCACAATCACCAAACAATACTTAACTAGGCTAAGTGGCATTCTAAAACACACCTTTGATGATCTATTATCATCACAACCATCACAAGTTTAATTCAATAGTTTCATCCTTTTTATTTTAGAAAAGTAATTTCTACTCATTGAAAAATTAACTAATATTTAATATTCACCACAAAAATATGGGATCATGTGGACACATGTCCTCACCACATATTCTAACATGTGGGAATGACATTTAAAGGTTGGATCAACATTACTTTAGTTCAAGTTCATTAGTAAGTGATTTAAAGTGACTAGAAATGCCTATATACACTTGTTTTGGTACTAGTCCTTAGTCACTCCATGTAAACCTTAATATTATTACATATTTGGATAGATATGATGAAACGTGATTTTTGAGAGTTGGAATCAACTCAACAGCTAACTTGGTTGATTTTATAAAAATGTTGCAAGTTGCAAATGCTTCTGTCTTCTTATTTTTATTAGGAGAGATCTAGAACTCTAATTGAATTACATCCAATGGGCTTGGATAGATTACTTCCATACCTTTCAGGAAAAATTAGTTTCATGCAATTTGGATTTGTCAAACTCATAGAATTCAATTTTGAAATAGTGGACAGAAACTAGATTTAACTAAAAAGAAAAATCTAGATTTGAATGTGTGGGCTAGCGCGGGAAAAGGAATGGGCCGGCCCAGTGGCGCTCCGCGGTGCGGGGCTCAGCTGACAGGGCGGTCCCGCTTGTCAACGACACTTAACACACGAAACGGTACGCGCGCTGTGGGCCGTAGGAATAGAAGCTAGATCTACGGCTGAGGGTCGTCGTCGACGACGAACAGGTCGCCGGCGAGCTCGAACCCTAGCGGCTCGGTGGGAGTCTACTGGGGGCATACCAGGGCTCCAGCAGGGTCGGCGAGGCGGGAAAACGACGTGGAAGACGACGGCGAGGCGAGGCGTGGTCGCGGCGGAGCTTGGGGTGGTCACAATCAACGGCTCCCTTCTCCACCTGCCGCGGCTGCTCCGGCTCCAATTCCGGCGAGGCAGAGCTCGCCTTTCTCTGGCTAGAGGTGGGGAAGGTTCAGAGAGGTGAGGGGAGTGGAATGGTGTGGAGAGGAGAGGCTGGGGAGGGCTCCTTTTATAGGCCTGACGGTGAGACCGAGCGGGATGGGCGGTCGATGGTGGCGACATGGCTACGGCGAGGTAGAGGCATGGCTGGGGGTGGTGATCGATGGGCGGTTCCCTGGCGGTGCTCTAGAACTTAAATGCGGCCGTAGGGGCGGTGGCACGCGGTTGGGGCGAGGTGGCGCTTGCGCAGCAGAGGCGGTGGTGTCCACGGCGAGCGGTGGCTGTGAGGCTTTGGGCGGCGAACGGGGATGTCTAGGGTGTTCTCCAGGTCGAGGCGGAGCGGTGGGCACGGGCTGGTGCCAAGGGGCGGTCTGTGCGAGCGGGGACAGGGCGTGCTCTGGGGGCGGCATCGGCATGCTCGACTAGCTCCGGGCGCGGCCGTTCCTGGCCGCTCTGCCCTCTGTCTCTGTCCTGGGGCTGGTTAGGAAGTGGAGGTGGACCACAAGCAAGTTGCTAGACATGCGGAGAGAGGCTGTAGAGGGCTACTGCTGCGAGTGCGCTGTCGGCCGGCGAGGTGGTGCTCGGCATGGCATGGCAGTGCAGCTAGGGGATAGGGGAGATGTTGGTTAGGCTCTGGTTAGATCAAGAGGGGACAAGGGGATTAACTGGGGATCAATTGGGGGCAAAACCCTGTAGTAAACAGTGAGCTAGGATTAGAGAAGAGATTATGTATGCCAAGTGTTTGATTAAATGGCCGCATGAAAGAAAGTTTTGAATTTTGGTTTCAAAATTTTTGAGTGATCTCCACTAGTGATAGGTAGTCTCTGGTTGCAAGGGTTTTGAAAGTGGAGCTCAAAAAGATGGGTTTTGAAATAGGGGTGATCTATGCATATGCATTAGATTCAATTTTAAACTGTCATTTAAAATAGTTAAAAGAATGTTTTTAGCAGATCAAAAGGTGGGCCTTGGTACCTCATTATGTGTACTAGCAAGGGGTACAAAGATCAAGAATTCTTTCTGTTAAGTTTTGAGTACTAGGACTAGCCAAAGTAGGCATGAGAGTTAAATTTGCCAACATGACCATTCCTCCTTTTTAATTCTTTTTGATTTGATTTTCTTTAGGAAAAGCTTGGGAATGATGTAGATGATGTTTAAATCACCTAAGAAACATTTTACAAGCATTGGATCACACAACCATGGGAATTCAAAACAACTCCTATTTTAAATGCACACATATATGAATGCTTTCATTTTAACTTTGAAAAAGTGTTTGTTAACCCCAAATTTGATTGATTTGATCTTGATAAGCTTGGATTGAAGTTTTGGGATGTTACAAACCTTCCCCCCTTAAACAAAAATCTCGTCCCGAGATTTACAAAGAAAACTAGGAACTAAAGAGATCTGGGAACTCTGTCCTAATGTAATCTTCTAGCTCCCAAGTAGCTTCCTCCTCGGTATGGTTGCTCCACTGAATCTTGAGAAACTTGATATTCCTGGTCCTGGTGGTTCTGTATGCTTCTTCTAAGATACAGACGGGTACTCCTCGATAGGTCAGGTCCTTGTTGATTTCCATAGCTCTATGATCGATGTTCTTGAAAACTTTTGTTTTGTCGGGCACTTCCAGACATTTGCGAAGTAACGAGATATGGAACACATTGTGGATGGCTGATATCTCTTCAGGCAGTTCCAACTGATACGATACTTCTCCTCGACGGTTCAGAATCTTGAAAGGTCCGATATATCTGGGGGCTAACTTTCCCTTCAGACTAAAGTGTTGAGTTCCTTTCAAGGGTGAAACCTTGAGATATACAAAATCTCCGACATTGAAAGTCAGGTCTCTCCTTCTTTTGTCAGCATAGCTCTTCTGTCTGGATTGGGCGGTCTTGAGGTGCTCACGGACTTTGTGAACTTTCTCTTCTGCTTCTCGAAGAATGTCGGGTCCGAAGATCTGACTCTCTCCTACTTGTGACCAATTCAAAGGGGTACGACACTTTCTTCCGTATAGGAATTCAAATGGTGCCATCTGCAAACTAGCTTGATAACTGTTGTTATATGAGAATTCTGCGAAAGGCAGGCAGTCTTTCCATTTTGATCCATATTCCAACACACAAGCTCTAAGCATATCCTCTAGGATCTGGTTGACTCTCTCAGTCTGTCCATTTGTTTGTGGGTGATATGCGGTACTGAAGTTCAACTTGGTTCCCAAACCTTCCTAAACTTTCTGCCAGAATTTTGAGGTAAACTGGGTTCCTCGATCTGATACGATGATCTTGGGGGTCCCATGCAGACTAACAATCCTAGCAATGTATAGCTCTGCTAACTTTGCACTCTGGTAAGTGGTCTTGACAGGTATAAATTGGGCTACCTTGGACAGCCTATCAAATATGACCCAGATTGAGTCATTTCCCCTACTAGAAGTAGGTAAACCGGTGATAAAGTCCATTTCGACGGAATCCCATTTCCATTCCGGAATCTGTAATGGCTGCAACAGTCCTGCAGGTCTCTGGTGTTCTGCCTTGACTCTTTGACAGATGTCACATTTGGCGATGTAGCTTCCGATCTCTCTCTTCATCTTGTGCCACCAAAATTGCTCCTTCAAATCATGATACATCTTTGTTCCTCCGGGGTGGATAGAATAAAGAATATCATGGGCTTCCTTCATGATAACTTCCTTTAGCTCCGAATCTACTGGAACACAGATACGTCATTTGTACCACAGTACTCCTTCTTCGTCTTCGGTGAATCCAGGTACCTTTCCTATACCAATATGACGTTTGATTTCGTCGATACTTTCATTCCCCTTCTGGGCTTCCTTGATTGGGCTAATCAAAGTGGGTTGAAGTTCAATGCTAGCTAAGAATCCTTGGCTAACTAATTCAGTCCTGAACTGCTCCAACTCCTCATACAAACTGGGTTGCTTCTCCTTGATCATGGTGTTAAGCTTACACGGCAATCTGCTAAGAGCATCCGCTACCACATTGGCCTTGCCGGGGTGATAGTGAATGTCAAGGTCATAATCCTTGATTAACTCTATCCATCTTCTCTGCCTCATATTCAGATCCTTCTGAGTGAAGATATACTTCAAGCTCTTATGATCTGAGTAAATCTCACAACGATGACCCATCAAATAATGATGCCATGTCTTCAATGCTAGAACTAACGCTGCTAGCTCAAGATCATGGGTCGGATAGTTCTGCTCATGCTGCTTCAGTTGTCGAGACAGATACGCGATGACTTTGCCTTCTTGCATCAATACGCATCCTAGACCAATCTTGGATGCGTCACAATACACATCAAAGGGCTTCTTGATGTCCGGCATGACTAAAATTGGGGTTGATATCAATCTCTTCTTCAGCTCCTGGAAACTGGCTTCACATTTGTCTATCCATTCAAACTTCTTGTCCTTCTTCAACAATTGGGTCATTGGTCGGGCTATGCTCAAGAATCCTTCTACGAACTTGCGGTAATATCCCGCTAATCCGAGAAATGCACGGACTTGGGTTTGAGTGGTTGGGGCTTCCCATTCTTCGACATATTTGATCTTGGCGGGATCAACAGAGACTCCTCCGGCAAAAACAATATGTCCTAGGAATCCTACTTCCTTCAGCCAAAACTCACATTTGCTGAACTTGGCATATAACTGATGCTCTCTCAGGGTTTCTACGATAACTCTCAGATGTTGCTCATGCTCTTCGTCTGACTTGGAGTAGATAAGGATGTCGTCGATAAACACAACTACAAACTTATCTAGGAAATTCATAAAGATCTTATTCATGAGATTCATGAATTAAGCAGGGGCATTGGTTAATCCAAAAGACATAACAGTATACTCATATAAACCATAGCGAGTAGTAAAGGCGGTCTTCGGAATGTCCGTTGCACGAATTTTAAGTTGGTGATAACCAGTCCTAAGATCAATCTTTGAGAATACCTGGGCTCTAGTCAACTGATCAAATAGATCCTCTATCTTTGGCAAAGGGTACTTGTTCTTGATGGTAACATCATTCAACTTTCGGTAATCTATGCACAAACGGTTGCCTCCATCCTTCTTGTCGACAAATAACACTGGTGGTCTCCATGGTGATGCACTTGGTTGAATCAAGCCTTTCTCTAACATGGCATCCAACTGCTTCTTCAGTTCCACCAACTCTAAGGGGTTTATGCTATAGGGTCTCTGGGCTATAGGTCCGGTTCCGAGGATTAGTTCGATAATGAACTCAATATCCCTATCCGGGGGCATACCTGGCAATTCATCTGGGAATACGTCGGGGTATTCACAGACTACTCTGACTTGGTCTATGGTGGGCAAGGCTACACTCTGGTTGCACTTGAATTGAAGGGGTAATGTTTCAGAGATATGCTCTACTGTGACTCCAGAACTACTGGTCATGGTGATGGCTTTCTTAGCATAGTCTTCCAATCCTTTGGTTCGAAGTACAATTAGGTTGGCATAAAAATCTATCCCATGTATTCTGATAGGTACAGCTTTGCAAATTTTTCTAGCTTTGGTTGTTGAACCGGGGATTTGAACTATCATGACATGCTTCAGGTTGGTTGAACGAATCTTACTAGTGCATGAAAATTCTTCGGTGACAAATGAATGCGATGTTCCCGAATCAAACAATACTCTTGCTAAAACCGAGTTGACAGAAAACATACCCAGCACTACGTCTGGCGCTTCCTGGGCTTCTTCTGCATTCATGTGGAAGAGACGGCCATTGCGGTTGTGAGGGTTCCCTGGGGCAAATCTCCTTCCTGGCTAAACACGGCATTGCTGCTTAGCTGGGGCATTCACATTGGCATTGGTTGTAGTCTTCTTGGGACACTCATTGGAGTAGTGACCCTTCACTCCACACTCAAAACAAGTGATATGGGGCTTGTCCTTGACTGCGACAGGCACAGCATTGCTACCAGTTCTGGGTGCAGTGTTGCTGTTGTTGTTGTGGTGGTGGTTCTTGGGAGGTGCGCGGTTGAAATTGTTGGCATTACCGGAGTTGTGATTGTTTCCTCCGGACTTCACATTTCTTTCGCTACGGTTGGGGTAGCTTGGGCGAGAATTTGAGGGTCGGTTGTTCCTTGGTGCATATCCTGGTGAAGGGTTGGGATGGTACTTCTGGTGACTGTTGGATCCAGACTGCTGCATCATACGACACTTTTGATTGTCGTTTGCCTGGTTAATCTTCCCTTCCATCTGGATGGCAGAGTCGACTAGCTCTTCGAGATCCTAGAAACGGATATTGACGAGGACAGTCTGCATCTCATCATGCAGTCCGTTCAAAAATCTCTCCTTCTTCTTGGCCTCCGTGTTGATCTCATCAGGTGCATATCTAGCAAGTCACAAGAATTTGTCACGGTACTCCACCACAGTCATTCTTCCTTGCTTCAATTCGCGGAACTCATCTCTCATCCGATTGACTAGACCCTGTGGCATGTGGGTGCGGCTGAACTTGACTTTGAATGCTTTCCATGTCATCACTTGACCATGGTTCATATTGCGGATGCTATTCCACCAAGCTCTGGCATCTCCCGCCAGAATAGTGGGTGGCGAAGAGAACTTTCTCATTGTCCTCAACTCCTGCAACTTCGAGGTTGTTTTCCATGGTCTGCAACTAGTCATCAGCATCTAGTGGGTTCTCATATTGGTTGAAGATTGGGGGATTAGTGTTCTGAAAATTTTTGAGTTTGGATCCATGGTGGTCCTGATTTCCATGTCCTTGGTTGTTGAGAGGCATCGAGGCGATCTGTTGAAGTGTTGCTAAGTTGGCTTGGCGCTCTGCCCTGCTTGCTTCACGGTCTGCGATGAGATTCTGCAATATCTGCAGCATTGGGTCCTGCGATGAGCTGCTCCCTCCTTGGTTTCCACGAGTCATCTGAAGATTGAGATATAGGGGTAAGAGGGAAATTTCTAAGGTTCATGGTTTTGGGTTTTCAAAGCTAAAACTTTGAGTTAGACTCAGGTTTTTCAACTAACTTCATTTTCATTCATGCAAGCAAGCACACGATACAACACACACCACAACAATCAAAGGGAAAACAGATGGTTTGAAGAACCATTCTACAAGCTAAGATACATTGAGATTGATACATCTCATGCTACGACAGTGCCCTAGTGCATCTACTCATCGTCGATGAAGTCGGAGTCCTCATCATCAGTGTAGAAGTCCACGACATCCTCCTCCAGAAAATCATCATCGTTGCTGAGGTAAGAATCCATGTCTCCCTGGATGTCTTCACCCTCATCTTCTTCTTCTTTTGCTGCAAGCTGAGCTTCCTGCTCCTTGACGGTCTTCTCGAGGTCGGACACCTTCTTGCGAAGACAGGCGATGGTGCGATCCTTCTTGGCACGCTGGCGGCGAAGAGACTGACGGTCTTGGACAAGCAGTGCGAAAGTCTGGGCCTTCTGGTCGGCAATGGCACGGTTCTGGTTGGCTAACTCTCTGGCATTTTCCATTTCATGCTGTCTGTCGTGAAGCAAGAAGTCAAGGTTCTCCACTTGACGCCTCAACTCGGGGTGGCCCGGCATTTCCATTGGCAGTCCCATGAAGTCACATCTTGCATAGTGAGCAAAACGGGTTCCTTGGGTCTTGTTGATGCTGAGGGCACATAGACGTGCGAGAGCTTCATGCATTACCCGGGCTATTCCATCTAGCCAGTTGTTCTCTCTCACGGAGAATTGAATTCTTCCAAAAGTTGGTGCTTCAATGCTTCCTCTAAGATTTGTGGTGACTAGCCACTGTAGGTCTCCTCCTGGGGGTCTTGGAAGTTGAGCTCCAAGAAACTCTGGGTGCGGGCGTCCCAGTAACTCCGATAGTGCATCCAGATCCCTCTCGAAGATCAGCTGACCTCCGTTTCTCAACTGGTAAAACTTGCTGAACTGAGTCTCCATCTACAAGAATTAAGGATGAGGAAGTTAGAGAATTGATCAAGTGTGTCAAATGTTAAGTAGTAGTATAAGAGTTTTGAGGAACATGAATTTTTGAGAAGGAAGAACTCCCAAGGGTAAGAGAGGAGATAGTTTTTCATAAATACTCACTTTGGTTTTGAAACTAAGTTTTTGTTTGACGTCCATTCTAACTACGGTCTCCTATGGTCAGGATGGCTTTGACACCAACTTGTCAACACCCCGGATTTTTAATCCCAGATGCCCGTTATGACATACCTCGCAATCCCAGGATTATCATTTTTGCGAGACATAACGGATTGGATATCATAGTAAATCATCCATTACAAACCATACATAAGGTTCTTACAAAAATAAGGATCTCATGATCCAGTCTTAATACAACAAGCAGCGGAAATAAAAGATAGCGTAGTGGTGGGGTCCATCTTCAGGGGCACAGGCAATGCTGACGAAGGCAGATAGTCCTAGTTATCATAGCCGTCCTGTTGGCCATCATCTTGATAGTCTCCTTCATAGTCTGGCCATGATAATAGCCAGGGACAAAAGCCATGAGTACTCTTTAAGTACTCGCAAACTACCACTAACAAGTATTATAAATCTAAGTTAAAGTGCTAACTCTATGTTTAACTATCAAGTTAAGTTTGAAACCTAAGCTGAGTTCTGAAACAAAGAAAGATAAGATAAAATTCTAGAATCACTTAAGTTGGGGAAACTATTGTCATAAACACAACCATGTTGTGGTCAAATCAAGATTCATCATTCTTTCCAAAGTATTTAGAAAACATCTGACAACGAAACAGTATGGCCATTCCAACTGTCCATAACCGCGGACGCGGCTATTCGAATAGTTTGACACTCTGCAGAGGTGGTACACTTTCACCACAAGATTCGATACATCTATCAGGGATAACCCTGAATCATCATACTTAGTATGTAGATAATCAAACATAACTTCCCTTTACACACCCTAGTATAAGCACCTCTCCTATGAGCATGGCACCCCAACCATGACCATCAGTCATCTTGGGCACTGCATAGGTGGACAACATTGAGAGGTAGCCTCAGCTCAAACCTCTCCCGTGAGGGAACTAATACTAATGCATATAAATTTCCAGCTAAGCCTTACCCAATTCAGGTAGTGTGGTTGTACGGTAAATTTGGAATGGTATCGCACCCAAATCCAACCATCAGTTTTATAAAAGGGTTAAGGCTCATGCCTCAACATTTTCATCATCATCAACCAATTGTGTTTCTCAACACATGTCAAAACATCTCAATAGAATGACTCATCATTCTAAGGTTTTCATAATTCATTTTCACCAAGTATTCCCATCTAAAGTGACTCAAGTTTTGATCTACTCTAAACTACTAAGTTAAGAGTGTTCACTAAGGTGGTAAAGATGGGTTCAATCTCATGCCATAGAATGACATCTAAAGGGTTATAAATAGGTCAAGTTTTATACTTTTTATGCTACCTTCCAAACAAGTAAAGGACTTTGTATAACCTAAGAGGGTAAAACTTGTAACTAAGACTTGGGGTACTATTAGTTAATAAGGGGTGTGATCAAAGCATGCTTAAGGCATCTTTGCTAAACCATCTAGTTTGATTCTAGTTTGCTAAGTACTACACTTGCAAGTACTAACTTGCATTACTAATGGTGGCTTGCACTTAAATAGTGCTACTTTGCTAATAGTAGCTTGCCTTGGTTGGTGTAGTGGTTGAAGTTTTCTTGTTCTTCTTCTTGGTAGAACTCCTCCTCCTCGAAATCTTGGTCGGTACTAGCGTCTATAAATACATAGGGAGTGCACAATCACCAAACAATACTTAACTAGGCTAAGTGGCATTCTAAAACACACCTTTGATGATCTATTATCATCACAACCATCACAAGTTTAATTCAATAGTTTCATCCTTTTTATTTTAGAAAAGTAATTTCTACTCATTGAAATATTAACTAATATTTAATATTCACCACCAAAATATGGGATCATGTGTACACATGTCCTCACCACATATTCTAACATGTGGGAATGAAATTTAAAGGTTGGATCAACATTACTTTGGTTCAAGTTCATTAGTAAGTAATTTAAAGTGACTAGAAATGCCTATATAGCATTGTTTTGGTACTAGTCCTTAGTCACTCCATGTAAACCTTAATATTATTACATATTTGGATATATATGATGAAACGTGATTTTTGAGAGTTGGAATCAACTCAAAAGCTAACTTGGTTGATTTTATAGAAAAGTTGCAAGTTGCAAATGCGTCTGTCTTCTTATTTTTATTAGGAGAGATCTATAACTCTAATTGAATTACATCCAACGGGCTTGGATAGATTACTTCCATACCTTTTAGGAAAAATTAGTTTCATGCAATTTGGATTTGTCAAACTCATAGAATTCAATTTGGAAATAGTGGACAGAAACTAGATTTAACTAAAAAGAAAATCCAGATTTGAATGTGTAGGCTAGCGCGGGAAAAGGAATGGGCCGGCCCAGTGGCGCTCCGTGGCGCGGGGCTCAGCTGACAGGGTAGTCCCGCTTGTCAGCGACACTTAACACGCGAAACGGTACGCGCGCTGTGGGCCGTAGGATTAGAAGCTAGATCTACGGCTAAGGGTCGTCGTTGACGACGAACAGGTCGTCGGCGAGCTTGAACCCTAGCGGCTCGGTGGGAGTCTACTGGGGGCATACCAGGGCTCCAGCAGGGTCGGCGAGGCGGGCAAACGACTTGGAAGACGACGGCGAGGCGAGGCATGGTCGCGGCGGAGCTTGGGGTGGTCGCAATCAACGGCGCCCTTCTCCTCCTGCCGCGGCTGCTCCGGCTCCAATTCCGGCGAGGCAGAGCTCGCCTTGCTCCGGCTAGAGGTGGGGAAGGTTCAAAGAGGTGAGGGGAGTGGAATGGTGTGGAGAGGAGAGGCTAGGGAGGACTCCTTTTATAGGCCCTACGGTGAGACCGAGCGGGATGGGCGGTCGATGGTGGCGACATGGCTACGGCGAGGTAGAGGCATGGCTGGGGGTGGCGATCGATGGGCGGTTCCCTGGCGGTGCTCTAGAACTTAAATGCGGCCGTAGGGGTGGTGGCACGCGGTCTGGGCGAGGTGGCGCTCTGCGCGGCAGAGGCGGTGGTGTCCGAGCGGTGGCTGTGAGGCTTTGGGCGGCGAACGGGGATGTCTGGGGTGTTCTCTAGGTCGAGGCGGAGCGGTGGTCGCGGGCTGGTGCCAAGGGGCGGTCTATGCGAGCGGGGACAGTGCGTGCTCTGGGGGTGGCTGCGCCATGCTCGACCAGCCCCGGGCGCGGCAGTTCCTGGCCGCTCTGCCCTCTGTCTCTGTCCTGGGGCTGGTTGGGCGGTGGAGGTGGACCACAAGCAAGTTGCTAGACATGCAGAGAGAGGCTGGAGAGGGCTGCTGCTGCGAGTGCACTGTCGGTCGGCGAGGTGGTGCTCGACATGGCATGACAGTGCAGCTAGGGGGTAGGGGAGATGCTGGTTAGGCTCTGGTTAGATCAAGAGGGGACAAGGGGATTAAATGGGGATCAATTGGGGGCAAAACCCTGTAGTACACAGTGAGCTAGGATTAGAGGAGAGATTATGCATGCCAAGTGTTTGATTAAATGGCCGCATGAAAGAAATTTTTGAATTTTGGTTTCAAAATTTTTGAGTGATCTCCACTAGTGATAGGTAGTCTTTCGTTGCAAGGGTTTTGAAAGTGGAGCTCAAAAAGATGGGTTTTAAAATAGGGGTGATCTATACATATGCATTAGATTCAATTTTAAACTTTCATTTAAAATAGTTAACTGAATTTTTTTAGCAGATCAAAAGGTGGGCCTTGGTACCTCATTATGTGTACTAGCAAGGTGTACAAAGATCAAGAATTGTTTCTGTTAAGTTTTGAGTACTAGGACTAGCCAAAGTAGGCATGAGAGTTAAATTTGCCAACATGACCATTCCTCCTTTTTAATTCTTTTTGATTTGATTTTCTTTAGGAAAAGCTTGGGAATGATGTAGATGATGTTTAAATCACCTAAGAAACATTTTACAAGCATTGGATCACACAACCATGGCAATTCGAAACAACTCCTATTTTAAATGCACACATATATGAATGCTTTCATTTTAACTTTGAAAAAGTTTTTGTTAACCCCAAATTTGATTGATTTGATCTTGATAAGCTTGGATTGAAGTTTTGGGATGTTACAGGAAGCCCCCGAGTTCCAATGCTAAGCTGTAGACTGTCGCTTTGTCGTCTTTTTGTAATATTCTAGCTTCTCCAGACTTCTTCTTGAATTGCTCTTTGCTTTGTGGGGTTACCCCTTTTAAGACTTGCTGAACTTCGATGTTTCTACTTTTGGTGTTATTATGAATGCTTGGTCTTATCCATCGCTTCCTCTGCTTGGATAGGGTCCTTCGAGTGATCCATCTGATGCAGCTCCCACCGATGAACCTGTGGTGCAACCACGTCGAAAGGTGGAGGAATTGTCACTGCTATCTCGATTGCATGATCGTATAAAGCACTTGGAGCGAGAAATGCCCATGATCCGTGGTAGCGCGGATGTGTGGAAGTCAAAAGCCGAAAAAGCAAGTGAATAGGAGAAATATCTTCTAGGCGAGGTGGCTCAGCTGAATGAGCAATTGGAGTGTTAGTTTCCTTAGCTTGTTCTTCTTTCCTAGCCACATGTGGCGGCGGTTCGCCCTTATGCTTTTTGCTGCCCTTTGCAGTTATTAGTACTCACCATCCATAGGAGGAGAGGGACCGAGTTGCCATTCAGGTAAACAGCTTAACCCAGGAACAACTGAAGCTAGCGGGTACTTTTGGGTTGACCGGGATCGCGTAGTCGCATTGGCGACATTGCAGGATCGTGTGTCATAGGTGCTACTGTACTTGAAGAAGGTGCGGTCGTGCTTGAAGCACATCTTTCGGGCAATGTTAACCTTGGACATGGTGCCCTCAAGCTTGCTAGCTTTATTGAAGAAGTTTTAGGATGCTAGCACGGTTCGCGAATGCGTGCGCCAGTAGTTAGTCGCAGGTGCCAAGGCTGCACTGGCACTTGTTCGCCTGCATCGACCTGATATGGATCTTGCAGCTGTTGCCACTGGACCGTCCCCCCGCTAGAGGGGCTGGCCTGGAATATGGTGACCCATTATCAGGCGGTGGACCTGCCAGCCAAACATATCGTCGAGTTGTTCGAAGAACATACAAATGTTCTCCTTTTACGCCAGTAGAGTAGTTTGGACCTGCACAGAGATGTATAGGTGTTGTAAAGTTCGTATAAGAGAGTCGGCTGTTTTTGATACCCATTTTTATGTAAAAGTTTGTTAGCTTGTATATTTTTTGAGTAGCTTGTACTTTGCAGTTCCTTTTCGTTAGCCTGATGCATACTTATATTAGCACCTTGTCAACCTGTCAGGTGCGTTGTAGCAGGATTGATTTTTACCAATGGTTCGATTAATGTATGTTAGCTACTCAGACTAATGCGTTATTCGTGTAATGTAATTGTAAGTAAAAAACAGAAACACAAGGGTGGAGGCACTTAGCTTTATTTATTCGCAGAATATCAGGAGATACAATGTGTGGCTAAGTAGCCTGGCTGAATAGCCTTATTTGTAAAGTAAAAATATCTAAGGGTAGAAACGACGCGGCTGTGCGACGTTCCAGGGGTTGGAGTGCGACTCCACTTTCTACGTCTTCAAGGCAATAGGCGTCACCTGGGATTACTTCGGTAATCACATAAGGTCCCTCCCAAGGGGACTCGAGCTTGAGGTGCCCTTGCTACTTCAGTTGCAGGACTAGGTCTCCTTTGCTAAAGGACCTTGGGCGTATCCTTCTGCTTTGATAGTTGCGGAGGTTTTGCTGGTAGATCATGGATCGCTCCGCTGCTACCTCGCGTGCTTTGTTGAGGAGGTTGACAGAGTCTTCGAGTGCTAGAGTCGATTCCGCCTCACTGTATGCTACGACCCGTGGGGCTTTCTAGTGTACTTCTGTAGGTAGTACTGCCTCGGTGCCATGTACCATGAAGAACAGAGTATAGCCTGTGGCGCTGTTTGGAGTTGTGCGCAGGCTCCATAGTACTGACAGTAGCTCCTAGGACCAGCACCCAACAACTCTTTCAAGTGGCCTGAGGAGCCTTTCTTGATGCCGCTCTAGACGATGTCGTTGGCCTTTTCGACTTGACCAATGGTCTGAGGGTGTGCCATCGAGTCGTAGCTGATGTTGATTCCCAGGTTTTCACAGAAATCCTAGAAATCGTTCAAGGTAAAGTTTGTTCCATTGTCCGTGATGATGCTATGCGGCACCCCGAACCAGAGGACGAGGGACTCGAAGAATTTGACGGCGGTGGCCCCTGATTGGTTTGTCACTAGCATGACCTCAATCCACTTGGTGAATTTTTCGACTGCAACGAGGAGGTAGACGTACCCTCTAGGTGAAGATTTCTGCAGCTTGCCGAACATGTCAAGTCCCCATTGCACGAAGGGCCTAGCCATGGGTATTGGCCTGAGCTCTGCGCCAGGTGCGTGCGGTTTGTCCTCAAATTGTTGGCAAGCATTGCACTTCTGGGCGATGTCCTTGGCGTCGCGCATTATCGTTGGCCAATAGAATCCAGCTCGTAGAGCTTTGGCAACGAGGGCGTGACTTCCGGTGTGATGGCCGCAAGTGCCTTTGTGTATTTTGAGGAGGATGGCTCTTCCGTCTCGGTTGGAGACGCATCATTGAAGCACTCCTGTGATGCTGCGCTTATACGGTTCGTCATTGATGAGGGCGAAAGCCTTAGATCTTTGCAATATATGACGCACATCTGTTGGGTCATCTGGCAACCTTTTGCTGAGCAGGTATGTGATGTATGGATGCGTCCATGATGGCTCGACCATCATGACCTCCATGGGGCCTTTGAGTCATGTTTCTTTCTCCTTATCATCAAGTGCTTTGAGTTCGTCGGGTGGCGCAGCCCCCCAGTCCTTTGACATGCTGGCTTGTTTATCTTGAGCCTTTGGCTGGATGGAGTGTTCACATATTTGCTCTAGGAATACTCCAGGTGGCACCAGGGCACAGGTGGAGCCAATGTTGGCAAGTGTGTCCGCCTCTTCATTGCTCTCGTGGACAATGTACCGCAGTTCGCAGCTGTCGAAGTCTCCTTCGAGTGCGTCATAGAGGTTGCGGTAAGCGATCATGTAGTCGCTCAAGGCATCACACTAGTTCATGGTTTGATCGACCGCCAGCTTGGAGTCGCCGTAGATGACGAGTTGTGTTGCACCACAAGCTTTGGCCATCTGCATGTCATGAAGCAAGGCCTCGTATTCAGCTTCATTGTTGGAGGAGCGAAACTGCATTCGCAGAACGTATCTCATCTTGTCACCCTGTGGTGATGTCAGGATAATGCCGGTGCCAGCTCCCTCTTGATGTTTTGATCCATCGAAGAGCATTGTCCATAGATAGGACATGTCGGGCATGTCAGGG
Organism: Avena eriantha; assembly: GCA_910589775.1. Lineage (NCBI taxonomy): Eukaryota > Viridiplantae > Streptophyta > Magnoliopsida > Poales > Poaceae > Avena > Avena eriantha. The sequence goes on from OU342746.1 coordinate 55,524,196, forward strand.
AGCTGGTTCTCCATCCAGTAGATGAGGAAGTCTGGGAGTACTTGCGACTTGATCGTGTCTCGCTTCTCGTATGTGATGTCTCGTGGAGATAGTTCTATCCCCCAAAGCACGGCTCGTCCGGTAGTGTTGGGGTTGTTGAGGATGTTCCCTAGTGGAGCGTCATTCACCACAATGATAGGGTGCTCCTAAAAGTAGTGGCGTAGTCGCCGGGATGTCATGAAGATGTTGTATGCCAGCTTCTAATAATGCGGGTACCGCTGTTTTGTCGGCGTGAGTACCTCGCTGAGATAGTGGACTGGGCGTTGTACTCCATGGACTTTATTTTCTTCAGCTCGTTCTACTACGAGCATGGTGCTAACCACCTGGTTTGTGACGGGGATGTATAGCAATAGGGGCTCCTTTTCTTGAGGTGTTTCCAACACCGGCGAAGTGGATAATAGGCACTTGAGGTCTTCGAATGCTTCTTGTGCTTCTTATGATGTCCACTCGAATTTATCAGCCTTGCGAAGGAGCTGGTAGAAAGGCAGCGCCTTCTCGCCCATTCGACTGATGAATCGACTGAGCGCCACGATTCGCCCAACTAGCTGTTGGATGCCTTTTACATTTTTCGGCTTCTCCATGGCCAGTATGGCCTTTATTTTCTTCGGGTTGGCCTCGATCCCTCTCGCGGAAATGAGGTACCCGAGCAGTTGCCCAAATTGTACGTTAAAGGCGCATTTGTCTGGGTTTAGCTTGATTCAGTAGCGGTCAAGGTTATCAAAGGTCTCGTGGATATTGTCGAGTAACGAGGATTCCTCCTTAGTTTTGATGACAATGTCATCGACATAGACTTGAATGTTACGGCCAAGCTGGCTCTTGAGGTAGAGCTGCATACACCGTTGATAGGTGGCCCCTGTGTTTTTCAGCTCGAAAGGCATCGTTGTGTAGCAGCAGAGGCCAAAGGGCATGATGAAGGCAATTTTCTCCTGGTCTTCCTCCTTCATTCAAATCTGATGATAGCCTGAGTAGGCGTCGAGGAAACAGAGGTGCTCGCATCCCGCGGTAGAATCGATTATCTGGTCGATCCGTGGCAATAGGAAGTGATCCTTTGGGCAGTGTTTGTTCAAGGAGGTGAAGTCCACGCACATCCGCAGGATATCTGTGTCCTTTTTAGGAACGAGCACGGGGTTTGCTACCCATGTGCTTTCCTTGATCTCGCGTATGAAGTTGGCATCGAGGAGTCTAAAAGAGACACCAATGCTTTAGCCAAACTTGCTTTTTCTTTTGGTGAAAGAATCGTGTTGGACAATATCCCACCCTCTGTAAGAGAACTTGTGTCCTTGGACCCGAACAACTATGATACCAACCTATGAATACAGTTCTCTGTCTCCAAAAAACCAAAGGAACCCGCAAGTCCTCAAGATGGAAATGGACCAGGTCAACCCAGCGGGTTTGTGGCTCGACCCAAAAGAACAGGGCCCTTGGGGTAGCTGGGTCGGCCCTGTACAGGAAGTGGGTCCACGGGGCCAGCACCAAGCGACCCATTGGGTCAGTTTGGGACATGGTTATTTTCATTTCGTAGTTAAGTTCGTCTACTAGTATTGCGGGCAGTACAAGATCAAGCAAGTCTGATCGATCTAGCTAGCTTAGTAGTATACCAATTAGGTGTCAGCTAGATACTTTTTTTTGGCTAGCTTTATTTCAAATCAGATAACTGTTACATCGTTCAGGAGAGTTTGAAGTATGAAACTAGGTGGTTCATCAACCCAATTACAGGAAATTTGAGATGTAAAACAATGCCTAGATATTACATGAGCTACCTCATTCGTCTCTCTCCCACAATGAATGAATTCGACCTTCCCAATATTACCAGCTTGTGAAAAGATATCGCATATACTGCAGCGGATTCATTCCATATTCGATCCTCTCCCGAGCATAATTTGATAACTTCAAGTGCATCTGACTCTTTAACAATATTATTGCACCCTAGGGAATTAGCTAATGATAAACCATGTAACATGGTTACATGGCCAACAATTCTGCCATACCTGCAGATGCCACATGAGGAATATATGTTGCCATTGCCGCCACAAATTCTCCACGACTGTTCCGTAGCACGACTCCTGATGCACCTGATTGGTTCTCAGCTGAAAATGCAGCACCAACATTCAACTTCACAGAATTTGAGCAAGGGTTATGCCAACTCTTCCTCTTATGTGATGACGTTGGCAGCTTAGCTCTAGCCAAGTTACTTGCAATTGCTCTGATTGAATTTATGCAATTGAATATTGGAGGTACTTGCTCACCATGGAACTGTCGGCGTCACATCCACCAGATATACCAGGCAGCAACCGCAATTACCTCCTGGACCTTGATTGATTCAAAACCAGGTGCGTGTCCTAATGGTAATTTAAGGAGAGCCTCCAAAACTTGAGGTGCCAAACGGTCAACATGCATGGCATCGTTTATTATGTTTTCAACACCAAGAGCTCTCCGATTGCCCTCCCCCCTCCCTCCCTCCCTCCCTCCCTCCAGGCTCTAACGCGTCTACAGTAGCCTAGAGAGTCGCCTCTCTCTCCCGAGTCCTCCGCCAACTTGAATCCGACGGCGTCGCCGCTCAGAGGAGAGAAGGTTGGAGGGCTCGGCTTGTACAGAGTAGTTTTAGGTGCTTTCGTCTTGGTTGTATGCCGGTAGTAGGCTTTTTGCCTGTAGTTTGGAGTAGTGCTCTGGATTTTGGTCAGATCTGGAGCTTGGTGAAACTTCTTGTTGTTCTTTCCTTGCTCCCATGGTCAGAGCTGGAGAGGGTGAGGAGCTCCGCCACTCCTCTGAATAAGCCTGATGTCTTGTGCCAAGATCTGTGGAGGAGTGATGGCGTTGGTGGGCTTCCTCTGTGTAGAATAGGAGCAATAGTCGTTGTATTATTCTGGGGCAATGCCCACACATATATAGGTACAATGGGAGGCCTCCATACCCTCAGATATAAAAAAAGAGGAGGGGCCTAAACGCTAATGTACTATACACATAATATATAATAAACACCCCCCGCAGTCAAAGCGTCGGCGGGACAGACGCAAAGACTGGATCGAAACTCCTCAAAAGACGCCGTAGGCATTCCCTTGGTCATGATATCCGCAAACTGGCGACCAAGAGCCACCTATTGGCGAACAAAGTGAATGTCGAGCTCGATGTGCTTCGTCCGGCGGTGATGGACGGGGTTGGCAGAGAGATATACAACGGAGATGTTGTCACAGTAGACCATGGTGGCCTTGTCGACAGGACAAGAGAGCTCCTGAAGAAGTTGTCGTAGACAGGAGCACTCGGCAACAGCGTTAGCAACAGCCCAATACTCCGCCTCTGCGCTGGAGCGAGAGACCGTAGGCTACCGCTTGGACGACCACGAAATAAGTGAGGGTCCAAGATAAACGCAATACCCTGAGGTGGAGCGGCGTGTGTCGGGGTAGCCGGCCCAGTCAGCGTCCGAGTAGGCGATGATGTCCGTGTCAATGGAGGCATGAAGCGAGAGGCCCAGGTCCAGAGTGTCACGGACATAGCGTAGAATCCACTTGACCGCCGTCCAATGAGCATCACGGGGAGCGTGCATGTGAAGGCACACCTGCTGAACAGCGTACTGTAGCTCCGGTCTTGTGAGAGTGAGGTACTGGAGAGCACCAACAATAGACCGGTGGAGTGAGGCATCGGGAGCCGGAGAACCATCCGTGGCGGAGAGCTTGGCCTTCGTGTCAACAGGCGTAGAGACAGGGGTGCAGTTAAGCATCCAGGCACGATCAAGGAGCTCGTGGGCATACTTCTTCTAGTGAAGAAGGAAGCCATCCGGTCGGCACACAACCTCAATGCCGAGGAAGTAGTGCAGGGGTCCCAAGTCCTTGAGCGCGAACCCGGTGCGAAGGCGGTCGGTGAGCTGTTGCAGGAGCACAGATGTGCTAGCCATGAGGATGATGTCGTCGACATAGAGCAGCAGGTAAGCCGTGGTGTCTCCCATATGGTAGACAAACAGCGATGCATAGGAGCGTGTAGAGCGGAAACCGAGTTGGTGAAGGAATGTTGCGATGCGCTGGTACGACGCCTGTGGCGCCTGCTTGAGCCCATATAAAGAGCGCGAGAGCAAGCACACAAAATCCGGATAAGCGGAGTAGACGAAACCGGTGGGCTGCTGGCAGAACACTTGCTCCTCAAGATGACCATGGAGAAAGGCGTTGGAGACATCCATCTGGTGAACAGGCCAGCAGCGAGACACGGCGAGCTGGAGCACAGTGCGGATGGTCCCGGGCTTGATAACCGAGGCGAAGGTTTCGGCGAAATCGACGCCTGCGTGCTGACGAAATCCGCGAACGACCCATCGCGCTTTATGCCGATCAAGAGTACCATCCGGATGGAACTTGTGCTTGAAGACGCACTTCCTGGTGATGACGTTGGCATGGCATGGGCGAGGCACAAGCTTCCATGTCTGGTTGCGATGTAGGGCGTCGAACTCGTCCTGCATGGCCGCTAGCCACAGCGGGTCACGGAGGGCTGCTCGAGCCGAGGCGGGCAGCGGAGAGGGCGCCTCAACTCCGTGTGATGGAGATGCCCCACCGTCATGAGGGAGAACGTTGTTGTCGCTGGCCCAAAAGGCGGAGGGCGCTGGGGGCGGTGACTGGGCTGTCGCGGCGTGGCAGACGTATGCATCCGCGGGGTACCGCGTCGACGGGCGGAAGATGCCGGTGCGTGCACGGGTGACTGGACCCATGGGGGCAGGCGCGGCATCACCCGAGTGGCCACTCGAGGGTGATGCGGTCGACAAGGCGGCGCCCGAGCCAGAACTCGAGGGCGACGCAGGCGGTGTCGACGGGGCAGCACCCGGGCCGGAGCTCGAGGGTGCAGCGGAGGAAGGCGACGGGGTGACACCCGAGCTGGAGCTCGAGGGCGACGCGGTCAAAGTCGGCAGGTCGGCGCCCGAGCATGGGCTCGAGGGCGACGACGGTGGGGTCGACGAAGAGGCGCCCAAGCTAGAGCTCAAGGGCACGGTCGACGCGGCCGGCGCGGAGGCGCGACGTCGCGGGGTACCACCCGCGGGTGTAGGGGAAGACGCTGCCTGTTCCTGTGCAAACGGAAAGCAATGCTCATCAAAGTACACGTGCCGTGACGTGATGACCCGATGGGACACGGGATCATAGCAGCGAAAGCCCTTGGTGTTAGCCGGGTAACCAAGAAAGACACATGGGATGGAGCGAGGAGCGAGTTTGTGAGGTGCGGTGGCAGCGACGCTGGGGTAACAACGACAACCGAAGATCCGAAGACCATCGTAAGAGGGAGGGGAACCGAAAAGGAGGTGGTGTGGCGCGTAGTTCTAGCGAGTATGACAAGGACGGAGGTTGACGAGGAGAGTGGCGGTGGCTAGAGCATCAGGCCAGAAGGAAGGTGGGACGTGACCGTGAAAGAGAAGAGTACGGACGCAGTCATTGAGGGTGCGGAGGACGCGCTCGGCACGGCCGTTTTGCTGCGAGGTGTATGGGCAAGTGAGGCAGAAGATAGTACCGTGAGATGAAAGGAGTGTGCGGATGGCGACATTATCGAACTCCTTGCCGTTATCGGTTTGGAGAGCGTGGATGGAACGACCGAATTGAGTAGACACATAGGCGTAGAAAGCGATGAGAGTGGGGGCGATGTCGGACTTTTTACGGAGAGGAAACGTCCACACAAAATGAGAAAAAATCATCAAGAATAACTAAGTAATACGTAAACCCAGAATTACTAGGAATTGGAGAGGTCCAGACATCACTATGAATTAACTCGAATGGAAAAGACGCAACTGTGGAAGAACTACTAAAAGGGAGACGAACATGTTTGTCGACACGACAGGCTTCACAACTATGTGTAGCCTTGTTATTACAAGAAAACGAAAAACCCCTCATTATTTGATGGAGCGTGTTGGCACTGGGATGTCCAAGACGAGCATGCCAAAGATCGACGCTGGCGGAGAAAGCGCGAGGTCCGGCGCCGGGGGTGGGAGATGCCTAGACGGGACACAGGTCACCGGGGTTCTCACATCAGTGGAGCACCATCCAGGTATGGGCGTCCTTACCAGAAAAACCAGAAGAGTCAAATTCCAAAATTACAGAATTATCACGAGAAAGAGTTTTGACAGAGACTAAATTCTGAATAAGATGGGGGGAGACAATGACATTATTGAGAGATAGTGGTTTAGAAGTGGAAGGAAAACTAGCAAAACCAATATGAGAGATAGGAAGACTAGCGCCGTTACCGACAATGATGCGAGACTCGGTGGAAGTAGGAGAGGAATGTGAGAGGTTACCCGGATGAGCTGCCATGTGGGTCGACGCCCCCGTGTCCATGAACCAATCGCCCCCTCCGGCGTAGGAGCCAGGAGCGGGCGCCTGATGAAGAGCGGCGTAGAGCGCCGGGTCCCAGGCGGGCTGCGGAGGCACGTAGGTCGGTGGAGCGCCGTAGGCCGGACCGAAGGTCGGTGCAGTGGCGGTGTAGGTGGGGGCATATGGCGGAGCCACGGCGAAGAGGGCCTGGTGGGTCGGTGGGCGCGAGCCGAGGAGTTCGGGGGCGGGCGGGCGAGGCACGGGCATGGTGTAGGCGTGTACGACCCCCGTCCAGGGGTTGTAGCCGCCGACCCATGGTAGCGTGGGCTGCTGGTTGCCTCTGCCATTACCGCCGCCACCACCGTTGACATTGCCACCGCCACGACGGCGACCACCACGGCCGTTGCGCTGCTGCTGCGGCTGCGGTTGGGGAGGCGCGGCGTAGGGTGCCACGGGCGCCGGGGGGCGCGGCGGCGACTGGAAGGGCGCAGGGGCCAGAGGGGTAGGGGGTGCGGTACCTAGCAGCGAAGGCGGTGTGAACAGCGCGGGTGCGGAGGTTCTTCAAGCGACGCTCCGCGAGGCGAAGATAGGCGACGGCGCGCTCGAAGGTGGGCTCGGCCATGAGGGTGAGGTTGGAGGCGGCATTCCTGAGGTCCTCGTTGAGGCCGGTGGTGAGGGTGGAGAGGAGGATCTTGTCGCCGATCGTGAAGCCGAGGTCGTGGAGCTCGTCGGAGATCGCCTTGAGGCGCAGGCAGTAGGCGTCGAGGGGTTGATCGCACTGCGGTTCACCGAAGAATTCCTGCTGCAGGAAGACGATCCGCTGGAGCTTGTTGTCGGTGAAGAGCCCGTTGATCTTTTTCCACACCGTACGAGCGTCGTCGCCCTCACGAACGACGGTCTTGAAGATGTCCGGCGAGACGGTGAGGAACAGCCAGCGGATGATGGTGGCGTCGATGGCGAGCCAGTCGGGGTCGCCGTGATCGAGGAGGTCGACGGAGCCGTTAACATGATCGCGCAGGTTGTACTCGCGGAAGAGGAGGTAGAAGTACGTCTTCCAGGCGTGATGGTTCTTCTCGGCGACGGAGAGCTTGATGGGGACGTGGTCGGTGAGGTGGACGCCGCGGATGACCTCGGGGGTCGGTGGAGTTGATCCGTCGTAGGAGGAGGATCCGAAGGGGTTGGTCGAGGAGGATGACGACATGGCGCAAGAGGAGAGCGGCGGCGACGCGAGAGGAAGGCGGCGCGGCGGCTAGGGTTTGGTGGGAAGGGCGCGGCGGCGCGGCGTGGAGCCGGCGGTGGCGTGGAGGGGCAGCGGCGGCGCGCAGGGGAGGCAGCGCGGCGGCGACGGCTAGGTTAGGATCGTGGGGCAATCTGATACCATGTAGAATAGGAGCATTAGTCGTTGTATTACTTTGGGGCAATGCCCACACATATATAGGTACAATGGGAGGCCTCCATACCCTCAGATATAAACATAGAGGAGGGGCCTAAACGCTAATGTACTATACACGTAATATATACTCAACACTCTAGACGGCCTCGGTGGCGTGTGGAGGATGCATGCCACCACGACAAGATTTGCTTCAGGCCTTCGGTGCAGCAACCTTTCGATCCCGCCTCGTGCTGTTCATCCTCCTCTAGTTGGCCGTGGAGGTGAGGGGGGTGGACGTATCAGCCTGCTTAGCGTTTTCTCGATGGCATCCTCGACGTCGACCACCAAACCTAAAGGGAAGCCGCTCCTCGTTTCTGGGAGATCTCCATCGACAGCGAATCTTTGGCGGCCTGATGTCGTCCAGCTGCTGATTCTCATGGCTGTGAGGCAGTCTCTCCCACCCAAGCTGATTCAGATTAGGCGTTGGGTTTTCTTCCTCCAGGCTATGATGCCGTATCGGAGGTCCTCTAGCTCCAAGGCGGTTTGCTCCCGCAGCTCCATCCCAAGTGGCATAGTCCCTGGTGGTGGAATTGTTGGCAGTCTTCGAATGCCTGCAAGCAGTGGAGAAGGAGCAAGACGAAGACCTGTACTCGATTGCTTTTTCATTTTTATGTGGTCGTCTGTACAATTTCCAAGGACCAATCTACAGTTTTCTATCCTATGGTCCTTCTTGTAAAGTGTAATCCACCGATAGTGTGTTAATGCAGCATCGGGGTCTTTTTGACCCCTTTTACCGTTCAAAAAAAACACCAAGAGCTCTCCACACATTAACAGCCCTACTTTGCACACGTACTGAAACGGAATCATATCGTTACTTTTTTTGCAAAATTCCCCCGATCTATTAATAATCATCAACAGTAGTACAAAGAGGCTAGTAGTACAAAGAGGCCTAAAAGTAATAAAAATTACAAGAAGGTCGATGGACCAACTAGCAGCGACTACGAACAATAGCACGAGCCGAAGGCGTGCCGCCGTTCTTGCTCCTCCATCACCGGAGCCGGACAAAGCTTGTCGTAGTAAAGCTCGTTGTAGTAGACAGACGGAAAGTCGTTCTGCTAAGGCCCCAAAGAACCAGCGCACTAGAGCAGCAACCGTCGTCAATGATGACATTCGTAGATTGGAAGAGACTGACCTGAAATTACACCAACTAACACGAAAACCAACCAGATCTGAGGAAATCGGCGGGACACAACTCCATGCGCCCTCCGTTAACGCTAGACGCACCACTGAAGCGAGGATTGGGCGGGAAGGACCTTGTTCTAACTTCAAGATGTAGCCATCGCCTCATCATCTTAAAGAAGATCGTTACCTTACATCAGCTAGCTTTGTAAATGTACGGAAATAAGGTAGCTAGCTAGCATTGTACATGTAGTTGAATATATCAGATCGCTAACTTTGTAAACTGGATATGAAATAAGCAAGGGAAAGATTTTATTACTCCCTATAAATGTACCAAAATAAACTAGCTAGCATTGTACATGTAGATAAATCTATCATATCGCTAACTTTGTAAACTCGATATGAAATAAGGGGAAGATTTTATTACTCTCTCTCCATATTAATTATCGCTAAAATAGATGTATTTAGACATATTTTAGTGTTAGATACATCTAATTCAACGACAATTAATATGGATAGGAGAGAGTACTATAATATATACTATTGCTTCCGGTACATATTAATGGTCTCAACACTATCTAGATTCGTGTCTATAGTTGAGTATTTAGACTATACTCCCTCCGTCCTAAGGCTTAAGGCCTATAATTTTTTTGAAAAGTCAAGCTACTGAAAGTTTGACCAATTTTTTTAAAAAAACTACGAAGAACTATGATATTATAAAGATACCACGTGAAAATATGTTTCATGATGTATCCAAGGGTATATATTTCATATTGTAAATATTAATATTTTTTTCTAAAAACTTGGTCAAACTTTACATAGTTTGACTTTTTTTTAAATTATATGCCTTAAGCCTTGAAATGGAGGTAGTATGTATTTGTATCTAACAAAGTTGAGGTCATTAATATGAACTGGAGGGAGTTCCTTTTGTTTTTAAACTGTAGTTTTTAGAGCATTTTGTGTGTAAACATAGCCAAAAGGAGGATAAAAGGAAAAAAATTGGCTCGACCCAAAATACCCATTGGGCCAACGAGACCATTGGCTTCTTTGAAATGGATTGACCCGTGGCCTCTCAAATTGGCCTCGAGGCCAACAGGGCCAGGGTCAGGTCAGCTCTTTCCCATCTTGAATAGGGCATGCCCCTGAGCCACAAAATAGGCCAAGGTAACCAATCTCACAAGACCAGTCACATCAGTTTGTGAGACAAGGCAGAGCAAAATCTCCTTAGGTGGGACCGAGGGTACAGACTGCAAGGTATCTAACGGTATAATAAGGGCACCCTTGGGAGGCCTCACAACGACTGGCGCCTGTGAGCCATATGATCGCCCTCCTAAGGCGGATCTGTCCCGTCCGTCGTTGGTATCTCTTTTTTGCCCTCGGGTCATTAATTGTTAGGTTTACTCCGGTAGATAAAGCAGAGAGGCTGTCGGTGGTCCCTGCTTGCCTCGGGCTCAGTCCTTAGAGACGTGCCGATTTAAATTTTAGTTCTGGACAGAGGGCATTGCAGGGAAAATAGCGTGCGCTGTGGCTCTGCGTTGTGTAGGATCGCGAGAGCGGTGGAGTAACGCAGGGTGTGGAGTGGCGCTGGTTTACCCGCCTCGCGCGTCGCGGTCTGGTTGGTGGCTCTGCCCTTGATTTGGTCCACCGCTCAGCCAGACAGGGTGGAATCATATCGCGTGGTCATATGTTTGTTGCATGGGGGAATCAAAGCCCCGGCACACTCACACTTCGCGTTATACAGCTGGTTCCATGATTCCTTCTCCGGACGCTACGCCACCACATCCCAGCATTGCTTCTTGCATACCTGCAGCCCATCGATCAGACCCTCCCATCAGAAATTATCTTTAGGCCGATGGTGAAAGTAAGATTGAGAACTTTCCATGCTTCTGAAACATAAAGCTCTGCATGTGATCTCCTGCTATAGTTGATATCAACCAAACAAATTGACATCTCCCTCTCTAGCAACAAAACAGCATTTTGACAGGCGCTCTCTAGAGCCTGATCCTGAGATAGGCCTTTCCCAGCAGCAGTAAGAGTCTTTTTTGACTCACCTCTTGTATCAGCACACTTCACCACCAGCAATGCCTGACACTCATACATATCAACTCCTAGCTGGTTAAATTTATAAGTAGGTTCGTCCCACCGAAGAGATTTGATTATCTCATCCAGAATCCTCTTCATACACAGCTTCATCTCACATGGTAAATATGCTTTTTCAATCTCAGGTTGCATGCACATCAATAAACAGGTAATGTATCAAGGATAGAAACAAAGAAGAGCTGGTCGATGCAATAAAACAGAAGCTAAAAGTGTCGAGGTGTACCCTATCATGGCATCGACCGTGGAAATGGTGATCAACTCGTCTACGCACATCCCATTCAATGGCCTTGGTATCCTCTACCTCACCAGCCATCTTAACAAGATTTAGATAGCTATCTCTAGTTAGCCCGTAAATGCAATTCGTCACATCGCCTGCAATTTCAGAATAGGCAGCATTGACTCCACCACATGTGTTTTCCACCACTTCCTCATATAACCCCCTATAGCAGTCCTCCATCTTCACCATCGTGTCTTTCCAGTCCGACAACTGAAGTTTAATGCCGCGGGACACCTCGCAAGTCTTAAGGAGATACTGGTAGCAGCTTTTCTGCATCTCCTCGTACTGCAAGCGACTAACGTGCAAGATATGTATGTGAAAAGGCCCACACTCAAGCTGACCAAGCGCAGAAATTGCCGTTGTGCTTTCAGCCTCCCATTCTTTGGAGCATCTCATCCCAACTGCCTCAACATCCTCAGAAACGTCTCCATCCTTGTCAAGAGGTATGCGCAAGCGCACGCGTTCCTGAATGAGCCCATCTGCTCTCTCACGTGTATACACGAGCTCAGTACCACCCAACATCTCTACAGCTGCTTCTAGGATCATATTCCAACGAATGACAACCTTTTCAACATTGCCCTGCCAATCATAATAATAATATTTACATTCAGCAAAAACACCTACTAAACGTAGGTACATCACAGATAGCAAAAGTAGGGCTAAGTTGAATTGTGCTAACGACATCATACACAATTTGAAAAAGCAACTTTAGAACATCAGGTATTTTGCCGTGTGATGTTCATTTGATGGTTTAAATTGGAGAATTGATTAACATGAATACCCAAGGTGATTTACTAATGGAACAAGTAGTAGGCTCTTATGCCAAAGTACCTACCGTTCTTGATGATGATCTTTTGGGACAATGCCACGAGTGACCGGTGTTAAAACTGGAACAGAATAACAACGCCGTGCTTAAAAGACTGGACACGCAAATAGTCATTTTAATTACCATGAGAATGAACATCTTCAAAGAAAACACCATGCAAAATAAAAATGCTAAAAGATAAATGGAAGATTTTCTGGTGGATTGAGGCTTCCAATCCATCCTTGGTAAGTTTAGCCTTTGATAAGCTTTATATTAAACTGGTTGTGAATGTACTCATACAAGCTAACCACTCTATTCCACTGGTTCCATTTTTGCATTCAAATGTACCTCATCTCCACATACTACTATGATAGTAGGCAACTCTGCCCATTAATGTTCATGAGTTCGAGTTATAAACGGTTCCTATTTTACCATCTATATTTTCTTAATTTGATTAGATAATGAACCAAATTATGTAATGTCAGCAGGCATCGTCTTTACTACTAACCAAGATCCACAGTCTCACCTACACACCCAAAACTGAGTAATGAACTGTTCCGCTAAGGGATTTTCTCCACTAAGTGAGTTTTACACAGTATCTATCTACGAACCACACCAGAATTGAATCAGAATCTAATCTACCAAAGCTAGAGTCTAATAATTATTTAACAAAAAACAAAGCAGAATCTAATGTTACCCAAGCCAAGAAGTATAGCAGGGTTATAAAAAACTTCTACATGAACACACTTGTCTGAAACTGGTGTCAAGTTCTGAAAGGGTAATTTACCCTATATTGTTTTTGGTTGACAATGACACCGTAGTTAGTGCGGACTAATGCTACCTACCAGTGTCTTGAACAGGTTTTAGTCCTCCGGTATGTTGGAAGATCATCGAAGACCACCCCATTTCGATAATGAAGAGAAGTGCCGGAGTTTTACCTTTTATATGTTTCTTGAGTATTTAGGAACACCGCACTATTAAGAGGGGTTATCTCGATGAGCTTGCTGGGGATGTTTTTCTAAGCCTCCTACACAAGGCTTGTTCGTCTGCGGTACCAAATTTGGCAGGCTAGCGCATGGCGGTACCTAAGTTGCCTGAAATTACCGCGTTTCGAAAAGTTGGGCCGCCAACTACCGAGGGGGCCATTTTGATGCAAACTCGTCTCACCCTACCAAATCCAAACATGCCGTGAAACTGCCCCGTGAAGTAGACGGTCGGGACCCTCATGTTAGTAATATTTTCGTGACGCGAGCGCCAACGCGGCAACCACGTAGGCGAAACGAGATACTAAAGGAGCATGGTGCGTTGACCAAATTCACAAATCCACTCCCTCCCTCCTTTCGCATGAACCCTGGCACCGGTGGCGTCAAAATCCCCTCTCCAACCAGAATGATCTCTTCGGGCATTTGACTTCTGGCGCCAAGTTGTTGCGCTTACTCGCTGCTACCGAGCTCTAATGCCGAATGTCGTGCCAGCTGTTGCGACGATCTAGCCCGCCTCTACCGCCGACGAGCTGAGCAGCGTGAAGGATGGCAGATCCATTTGCCGAGGAAGAAGTACTTCTGGCTAATTTCGGGTGAGCTACTCTTCTCTTTGCTATTCGCACTACCTATAACTGCTAGCTGGCTATTGGCATTACATAGACATATCGAACATAGAATTGTTTGCTAGCATGACGCTGACAAACAATTCTTATCTTTTTTCTCCAATTTTCTGTCAACTAGGATCTCCACTGAACCCAAATACACGGTTCTGGTGGCCATCTGCGGCTACCTCATTAAATTAGCACATGGGAAGAGCACGTGGAAACAAGCTCAGAATCTGAAGATGGAAGTAGCGCATGTGCAGTTATGCACTGTCCCTAGTTTGGTGGCTGCTGTGCGTGAACTTGCTGAAATGAGGCCAGAGCAGACTGCACGGTTCAGCATCGTTGATGAACGAGGCTTAAAGGTTCCTATAGCGTGTGACAGTCAGCTAATTGGGTTGATGAAACAGCATGTTAGGCTTCGTGTGGTTATGTTGGTGTGTAACATACTAGATGAGGAAGCTCCTGCTACTGGGAGTCGCCCAACTATTATTGGAAAGGGAGGTCTAACTCGAACCCCTGCTATTGTTGAGCAAAATGTGGTTCTTCGTCCATGACATGCTTCTGTCAGGCAACCTCCTCGTAGGAGTCCCCGTATTGCCGTTGTGGAAAACACTGCTTTGGAATCTGCTGGTACTGGTCGTCCCCGTCCCCGTGCCCGTGTTGCTGCGGCTGCTGCTCACCCAATCCATGCCGCTGTTGTGCAAACTAAGGCGTCCGGAGGCTTCCCCGCTGTTGTTGCCAAGACCGCCGCCTTGTGTGCTGCTCCTCCTCGAAACCGTCCTCAATTTGTGTGAACTTGTGCTCTGGAATCTGCTAGTACTGGTCGTCCTCGTGTTGTTGTTGATCTAGACACTGATGACCCAATCCCTGCCGCTGTTGAGTAAACTAAGGCTTCCGTAGGCTGCCCCACTGTTGTTGCAAAGACTGATGCCTTGTCTCCTCGAACCCGTGCTCGGGTTCAGCGAGCTGCTGGTCTGAAGCCAGCTCATGGTCTGGACTCTGCTAGCACTCGAAACACTGCTGTTGTGGGAACTGCTCCTGATCGTCGAGGTGGCATGGCAGCAGCTGATCCTATTGTGGCTTCCCTTAGAAGGGGCCCTGCCTATCCACCATGTAATGTAGCTCCCGCTGCTAAGGTCCCTCGCCTTTCTCCTGGTCCTGGTACTTCCACCGAGGTTGATTCAGCTAACGATAACGCTGGTGATGGCGGCGGTGGCATTGGGGCTGGGTCTGATGGTGCTGCTCCATCCCTCGAACCTCTCGGAGGTTTCTATCCTGAAGAACCTGATGATGGCAAAGTAATCGTTCGTATCGGTGTCGCGGATTATACTTCAAAATTAGATGATGGCACAGAAAAATTCTATGACGAGTTTGATGTAATCCTTGGCAGATACAATCCTGAAGTGGTAGAGTTATCTGACCTGATGGCATCGTTACGTGTGAAGGTGTTGTGGGGGTCCTCCCAGGAAGCACGTTTGTTATATTATGGTTGCAGGAGCAAAAAGGCTATCGAAGTGAAAGATACCAGGGATTTAGTCATACCGTTTACAAGGAAACATTATAGAGGTGAAGTTTACTTCCACTTGGTAGTGCTCACGGTTGGAGAGGAATTGGAACTCGACAATAGAGATGATGGACTTTTAGAATGCATGCGTGACCTAATCCATGTTATCACTGGGGCTGGTGCGACTGAGGGTAGCTTCGAACAGAGGAGAGTCTTACAGAGGAGCGTCATAAAGAGGAGTAGGAAGAGCATCCCTAGAAAGGGCACCCCAAAGAAGAACGTCACCAAGGAGACCACACCAGAGAAGAGGACGCCCAAGATTCGCACGACAAAAGGCACCACGCCGCAGAGTACACCCCTGAGATCCAGTCAAAATGCCACACCGAACGGTAGCAGCAAAAATGCTAAGAGGGCTAGCACGGTGGTGGACACTCCCAGGAATGGTAGGAAAGAGGCGAAGATGGCCAGCACGGAGGCTACCACACCTAGTGGGAGCAGAAAAAATACTAATTTGGAGTGGACCACGCCGCTGTCAGGGAATTATGCCAGCACGAAGGAGAACACGCCCAATAGTAGCAGCAAAAGGGATAATTTGGAGCGGAACACACCGCTGAGGTCAGGCAATAATGCCAGCAAGAAGGAGAAGACGCCCAATAGTAGCAGTAAAAGGGCTAATTTGGAGCGGAACACGCTGCTAGGGTCAGGCAATAATGCCAGCACGAAGGAGACCACGCCCAATAGTAGCAGCAAAAGGGCTAATTCGAAGAAGAACACGCCGCAGAGGTCAGGCAATAATGTCAGCACCCTAGAGCCAACACCCATGAGGGGAGGCAGTAAGGAGATCACACCCAAGAGCGGCAGCAAAAAGCCTAGTTCGATGGGGAATGGAACGCGGATGTCAAGCCCTACTGATACCATCAGGAAAGATTACATCAGGAATGAGGATGTACATAGGAAGAGCAAGAGGGTTTTGTACACTCAAGATGAAATTGATTCTGACTGTTGTTTGTCCACTGAAGTACCTGGGATGAGTGCAAACGTAAGACCACCCCATGTGGTTGCAGCAGAACCAACCGAGTGTCTTGGAGAAAACAGAGTTGCCGGTGAGGTGGACTGGGGCAATGTTCCTCTCCATCCGGGTGGAGACGATGGTCCAGACCACCCATGGGAGTCAATATGATGTGTGCAATACAAGGCATTAGAGACGATGGCGAAGATTCTGAATCAGATGAAGAAGAAGGCACTGTAGAGGATCAAGAATCTAGTGATGATGAAATAGACGTGGAACTTAACGATGAGGCTGGTATTCCAGTCGATGATTTGGGTGTTGAAGTAGAAGAAATGAAACATGACAACGAATATCCTATAATTTCGGTCGGCACCGAGTTCAGGAGCATGCATGAGTTCAGGATGTCGTTTCAGCATTTTTGTATCAAGGGGGAGTTCGACGTTTATCGACTGAAGAACTCTGCCGATAGGTATGAGGCCGTTTGCAAGTTAACGTGGATGAATGGATGGGCCGAGGTACATTGTCCATGGAGGATCACAGCAAGAGCCTTACCTGCATCGACTGCAATTAGGGTATTGGGGCAATGAATGCAGCAAACCATTAGAACTCTCTCTCTCTCTCTTTTCACTCTATAACTACAATTGATGTGCGATATCTTTCTGGCAACTAGTCGACTCTGCTTATCTTTTAAATGAATCTGTGTTGCAGGTGAACAAAATGGACCCTCCAGACATGTGTCCGACAGGCAGCAAACTGAAATCCTCAATGGCTGATACGGAGTGGGTGGCTCTGCAATTTATGTCCATACTAAAGGATAACCCTAAGGAGACCAGGAAGAATATCCAGACTAGCCTCGGTTCTAAATACAACATTGTCCTTCCGTATTACACGGTTTGGAAAGGTAAAGAGAAAGCTTTGGGGGTCTTTTTACGGGGATTGGACCAATAGCTTCAGGATGCTGTACAACTTCAAGGCGGAGGTACAAGCTAGGTGTCCGGGGAGTGTTGTGGAGATTGACACCGAATCAGAAGGTGGTAAAATGTATTTCAAAAGATTTTTCATGGCGCTTAAACCTTGCATCTAGGGATTCAAGGATGACTGTAGGCCGTATCTGAGTGTAGACAGCACTATCCTAACTGGCAAATGGAAAGGTTGCCTGCCATCTGCCATAGCACTTGATGGTCACAACTGGATGTTCCCAGTGGCATTCGGGCTGTTTGAAACAGAAACGAAGGAAAACTGGGTCTGGTTTATGAGGCAGCTCAGGAGATCAATAGGCCACATGGATCCATTGGCTATATCCACGGATGCATGCAAAGGGCTAACGAATGCAGTGAAGGAGGTGTTCCCGTGAGCTGAAGGTAGAGAATGCCATGCACATATGATGCTCAACTTGTACTCACACTATGCAGGCAGCGTATTTCGTTACATGTTTCCTGCTGCTAGAGTTTACAAACCTAGTAGCAGCGATTATTTAATGAGTAAGATTTTTGTCGAAGCCCTTGAACTTCCAGAGTACTTAGCCATCCATCATTCGCAACTATGGAAGAGGAGTCAATTCAACCCTGACATCAAAGTTGATTACATAAACAACAACCTTGCAGAATGGCTGAATAACTGGGTGAAGGACATAAAGGTGCGTCCTATTCATATCTTGATGGAAAACATACGTGGTATGATCATGAAGATGTTAAATATAAGGAGAGAGATCGGTAGGAGACTTAGAGGACATATGCTACCGCCAGTTGTATAGCAACTACACAAGAGAAGCCAAGGACTTTCTCATCTTAAGGTTCTCCCGTCAACCAACAGAAGTTGTGAGGTGGTCGATATGTCCAAGAGTGGCAAAAGGGATGTTGTGAACATCCAGCTGCGAGAATGCACCTGCTTAGAGTGGCAGCATACCGGGAAACCTTGCGACCACGCCTTGGCCTTCTTGGTGAAGAAAATAACTCTACCACATTTGGATCAGTACTTTTCAGACTACTACTCTATGAAAAAGTTCAGAGTTGCGTACACTGGATCCGTCGAGCCATGTACAGACCCATCTCAGTGGCCTCAAATACAACTGTCTTTCGAGCTTTGCCAGCCAGTTACAAAAAGGGGCAGAGGAAGACCCCCGGTGAATAGGTTTAAGAATTTTCTCGAGAAGAAGGGTTCGACTTTCTGTGCTACAAAGAAGGGCAAAAACAGATGCAAGACCTACCATCTTATAGGCCATGGAGCAGCTGGATGTCCCCTTAATGCTCCCAAACCTAGGTATGAGATGGTACATTCACACACAAAATTGTTTTATAGTCTGTAGATATAAGGTAGTAATCCATGTACTGTTTTTTATAGGAAGTGCAAGGTAAGAAACAAGACATCCGACTCAGTGATTTTGCTGCGGGAAGAAAACCAAAACGAGTGGAGTGATGATGCCGGACAAGATTTTGGTGCTGATTGGCCTGACTTCCCTCGGCCCAGAGATGCAGGGTACGTGAAGGTAAGAAAATTGGCACCCAGGAAGATGAAGAAGGCAGGAGATGAAGAAGCCAGTGGACGTGAAGGAAAGAGGAAGAAAGTTGGCACCCAAGCATAGAAAGAGGGCTAGCAGTGTAGTGGCCTAATGATGTATTGAACTTGAACCTATATATGTAGTTCGGTTAAACTCTGGAGCTGTGTGCATGGAACTTGTCAGGCGAAACAATCTGCCTCCTGTACTCGGAGAAAAATGTATCGCGACTTTAGGATTTGATACGGCCGAGGCCACTAGTTGAATCCAAAACTGTGACTGTGCCACTACTATCTGATCAGTCGCGATAGCTGAGCGGTTAAATCCTCTCCAAAATCGATGGGTGTTAGTGGCACAGACATGATTTATTTATAGGCGCTTAATAAATCCCTGTTGTTGGCATTACAATTATGATAAGTTTCTGGGCTAGAAAACAATTTCTTAAGCTGGCTGCTATACTCCACGAAGCAGCAACTTATTTCAGCTGCTGGATAACGACATGGCAACATAAACTACAAATGCAACAAATAATGCTCAGATAATGAGGAAATTGTGTCCACTATCTTGCCTAATCTTGAGCCCGTCTGTCTCACCACCTCCCTGCCCCTGCCTCCCCTGCACCTGGCGAAGCTCCCGGATCTCTCGCTCCATCGCATGAATCTCCTCTTTCTTGTCCCACATAGCATCACGCAAATCCTAAACAAGCTCTCTGTGAAAACCTGTCATTGGCTTTTCGATCCACACAAACTTTTCACAGCCAGTCCCCCTCCCTTCCTGTGTAGTAGATCGAAGGAAACAAAAAAAGAATTACATTATGCTTTCCGGATCCGGGTTACCATTGTACCTATAGAAGGAACTTACCGCTCTGATGCTGCAGTTGCTGAATTTTCCTGCAGTATTTTTGTCGGTCCACGAAATCCATATCGGCATCTTCTCACCGCACAAACACAGCATATCGAGGTAGTAATCGTAGGGCACCCTCCGGTACCTGATGGGGGCACCCGCCTGACGGTGTTGAGCCAACCCTGATTCCGCCCGAGACGAACTGCACGAGCTGCGAGCCATGAGCGAGGGCAGCGAGGGCAGAGGAAAGAGGAGCCTTTGGATGTCAAGGTAGTGGTGAAGCGTGATTTATCCCTACTTAATAACTCGGGCAGAATCCTACCGTCCATATTCGGCTGACAGGTGGGGGACCTAGCGTGTGGACTTGTCAAAACAAACCTTGCGCCTTCGTGGTTCAAAAGGCCTCTCGCACGCATTGGACGAAATTTTTTGGCACCTTTCCCGCGTACATATCACTGGGAGGCCCTGCTCAGGAACCAGACACGCCTGGCCCACAATCTTACTCCCTCCTAGGAACTTGTCATGGCTCGCACCGGCAGATCCATCCGCTCCACCGCTTCTGGTAGGGCTCGCCGCGGCGGATCCACCCCAAGATCCTACCGTCGCAGTATCAAATGGCCATGGTTTCTTGAGAGGAGCGACGACGCTACATATGCGAGCTCGGCCCCTCCTAGCTGTAGAAGGACTGATGCGGCGTCGAGCTCGAGCAGGAGCCGCCAAGCGCGACGGCGCTCGGTCCATGCCAACCCCGTCACCTTCGTCATTACCGATTCCGATGTGGAGGACGACGGGGACGAAGCTGTGCAGAACGCCATTGTTGCCTCCTTGGCGAAGGGCAAGCCACGGGCAGGAGTGGATGTCGTTGGGAAGGGCACGGTGGTGTCACCAATCGAGGTGGACTCCGACGACAACGGTGTGATGTGGGTTTAGATGTTGTTTAGGATGGTTGCAATTTCGGTTGTGTTTAATGCGAGTATAATTATTGTAATGGGTTTGTCGAGCTATATTGAGAAATATGTGCAATAGCTGCGTGTGAGTGCTTCCACTTTAGAAATTGTGTATGTGCCATTTGCATGTTGCATTATCAACGTAGATTACTTATAAACAATCCAACGAAAATCATCAGATTACAACCATCGGACGGGAGTGGCAGGATGGAAGAGAAGTTGGGGCGTGACACTGGCAGGTGGGCCCTCGGAACACGTGACACTGACATGCGGGAGCGGGAGCACACGGTATTGCCGGTATGTCCAGAGCAAGCGGACTTTGCAACGTGACAACAACAAGCTGATTGGACCAATATAATAACTCGTGGAATTATTAAGGAGTACTGAAAACTACAACTGGGGTACATTCGCACAACACGTATGCTCTAAGCACCTGAGAAGCATCGCTTAAGTCTAACAGTAACGACAGCACAAGTACTACATTTCCCTGTCGGTCTTCTCGATACAAATGTAGAAATGCATCTGCCTGTTCGGTCCAGCACCGACAAGGTACTGAGATGGCATGCATAGGATCAACCTTAGGTCCACATACTCCACCTCCCGCGGCGTCAGGCAGCTCGGCGCCTCGGCTAGCACAAGAATGCTATCGAACGACGGCGGCTGGGCGTTCGCCCACATGCGTACCGTGTATACGGGCCAGGCGCATGAGACCGACCAGACACATACGGCACCCACGGCGGTGGGCCCGGCTCTAGTTCCCGGAACACCGGTGGTGATGGTCAGGACGAAAACAGAGCCGTCCCCCCTGGAAAATTAGTAGGCGGCATGCCGAGTTAATGAATGGCACCTGCTCTTGGAGAAGTTGGGCTTGCCCATATGAGATCCTAATCACTTCGATCAAGTGCCACTCTGCAAGGTGGACGACGAGCTCTGCCGGCGGGCCGGTGTAGTTGCAGCCTGGCTCCGTGCAGGAGCACACGCCGTGCAGGCACGCGAGCTCGTGGAGCGGGAGCTCGTGGTAGGAGTAACGGCGAAAGCATCCTGGGTGGGAACACACGAGCGGGAACGCCGCTGCGAAGTTGCGCGCGAGGATCTCCAGATTCTTGGGCTGCAACATCTGCCACATCTTAAGTTCGTCGAGAAATCGGAAAAAAGATCAGCAGTTAGATTGGCGAATAGCAGGAATATGTAGGATAAGTTCAAAAGCTTGTAAAATGATTTCTTAGCATGAAGGTAGCGACCGGAGAATTGGCGGATGTCGTCAGCTTGCGGCTATGGCAGGATGGAAGTGAAGTGGGGAAAGTGGCTTCGAGGGGAAGGAAGAGAAGTACGGGGAGGAAGAGAAGTAACGGGGACGTGACACTGGGATATGGCCCACTGAACTCGTGAGTCATAACACTCGCAACATGCTAGTTTGTCCAGAGCAAGCGTGGCCAATCATGCCGCAGAACATCCTACTCGAGGATCGCTCTCGCGTACACCATCCCAGTCTTCCAAGCGCCCCAATCGAACAGTATGTAACAATCGTCAAGCAGAACAACTATGTTATGGCGTGCCTTCTAGAAGACTCGGTCTAACGGTGGATCCATTGGGGGGCAGTGCTAGTTTTAGGATAAGAACAAACATGCAATGACTCAAATGGATCCATATGTGGTTTGTGGAAATAACACATATGCAATGACACTGCTTGATCCACGTGTGGTTTGTGGAAAGAACACACATGCAATGACTCTAGTCCTAGTTTTAGTATAAGAACACACATGCAATGACTCTAATGGATCCATATGTGGTTTTAGTATAAGAACACACATGCAATTACTCTAGTGGGTCCACATGTGGTTTGTGAAAAGAACACACATGCAATGACTCTAATGGATCCATATGTGGTTTGTCGAAAAGAACACACATGCAATGACCACTGGTTGATCCATGTGTGGTTTGTGGAAAGAACACACATGCAATGACAGTGGTGGATCCATGTGTGGTTTGTGAAAAGAACATACATGCAATGAGTCTAGTACTGGTTTTAGTATAAGAACACATATGCAATGACTCTAGTGGGTCCATGTGTGGTTTGTGAAAAGAACACACATGCAATGACCACTAGGTTATCCATATGTGGCTTGTGGAAAAGAACACACATGCAATGAACACTAGTGGATCCATAAGTGGTTTGTGGAAAGAACACACATGCAATGACCACTGGTTGATCCATAAGTGGTTTGTGGAAAAGAACACACATGCAATGACCACTGGTTGATCTATATGTGGTTTGTGGAAAGAACACACATGCAATGACCACTGGCGGATCCATGTGTGGTTTGTGAAAAGAACACACATGCAATGACTCTAATTCTAGTTTTAGTATAAGAACACACATGCAATGCCTCTAGTGGGTCCACATGTAGTTTGTGAAAAGAACACACATGCAATGCCACTGATTGATCCATAAGTGGTTTGTGGAAAGAACACACATGCATTGACCACTGGTTGATCCATAAGTGGTTTGTGGAAAAGAACACACATGCCATGACTCTGGTTGGTTCATATGTGGTTTGTGGAAAGAACACACATGCAGTGACCACTAGTTGATCCATGTGTGGTTTGTGAAAAGAACACACATGCAATGCCACTGGTTGATCCATGTGTGGTTTGTGGAAAGAACACACATGCAATGACTCTAGTGCTAGTTTTCGTATAAGAACACACATGCACTGACTCTAATGGATCCATATGTGGTTTGTGAAAAGACCACACATACAATGACCACTTGTTGATCCATGTGTGGTTTGTTGCAAAAAGAACACACATGCAATGAGTCTAGTGCTGGTTTTAGAACACACATGCAATGACCACTGGTTGATCCATATGTGGTCTTTGGAAAGAACACACATGCAGTGAACACTGGTTGATCCATGTGTGGTTTGTGAAATGAACACAGATGCAATGCCACTGGTTGAATCATGTGTGGTTTGTGGAAAAACACACATGCAACGAATCTAGTGCTGGTTTTAGTATAAGAACACACAAGCAATGACTCTAGTGGGTGCATATGTGATTTGTGGAAAGAACACACATGAAATGACACTGGTTAATCCATGTGTGCTTTGTGGAAATAACACACACGCAATGCCATTGGTTGATCCACGTGTGGTTTGTGGAAATAACACAGATGCAATGACTCTAATGGATCCATATGTGGTTTGTGGAAAAGAACACACATGCAATGACTCTAATGGATCCATATGTGGTTTGTGGAGAAGAACACACATGCAATGACCACTGGTTGATCCATGTGTGGTTTGTGGAAAGAACACACATGCAATGACAGTGGTGGATCCATGTGTGGTTTGTGAAAAGAACACACATGCAATGAGTCTAGTGCTGGTTTTAGTATAAGAACACACATGCAATGACTCTAGTGGGTCCACATGTGGTTTGTGAAAAGAACACACATGCAATGACCACTGGATGATCCATATGTGGTTTGTGGAAGAGAAAACATATGCAATGAACACTGGTGGATCCATAAGTGGTTTTGTGGAAAGAACACACATGCAATGTCTCTAATGTGGTTTGTGAATGATTCTCACCAGAAGATAGAGGTTAACTTGAAGGAAGATACTACCACTCGACGAGACTATGTCACAGCTATTCCTGATGTAATTGAGCCTAAGTTGAGTGATATAACGAAAAGTGAGAGAGTTCCTGGGTTATTGATATTAGCCACCAAGGAGGATATGAGAGAGTTTCGTGAGGATCCTACAGCCATGCCACTTGTGCTCATGTATAAGGGCGAGGTATTGGTTTCTAACGACATGACCCCTATTTCTCTTGGTGTCTCTTCTGTTTTGCAGGACTTTGGGGATGTGTTTCCAGAAGACGTACCCGCAGGTTTGCCTCCATTGCATGGTATAGAACATCAAGTGGACTTGATTCCTGGCGCAACACTTCCCAACCGTGCACCCTACAGGACTAATCCCGAAGAAAGTAAGGAAATTCAGAAGCAAGTACAAGCATTGCTGGATAAAGGGTACATTCGTGTTTCTCTTAGCCCTTGTGTTGTTCCTGTTATTTTAGTTCCTAAGAAAGATGGTACTTGGCGCATGTGTGTTGATTATAGAGCGATTAATAACATCACTATTTGATATCGTCATCCTATTCCACGCTTAGAGGATATGCTAGATGAATTGAGTGGTGCTGCTGTTTTCTCTAAAATTGACTTGCGTAGTGGTTATCATCAAATTAGGATGAAAGAAGGGGATGAATGGAAAACTGCTTTCAAAACTAAATTCGGTTTGTATGAGTGGTTAGTCATGCCGTTTGGCCTTACTAATGCACCTAGTACTTTCATGCATTTGATGAGTCATGTTTTGAGAGAGTTTATTGGTCGTTTTGTGGTTGTTTACTTTGATGATATACTTATATACAGCCACACCGAATCCGAACATTGCACTCATATTAGACAAGTTTTGCAAGTGTTACATGATAATAAACTATATGCTAATCTTGAGAAGTGCACATTTGCAAAAGATAAGGTCATATTCCTAGGATTTGTTGTTTCTAAGCATGGAGTAGAGGTAGATCAATCTAAAATTGAATCAATTCAGAATTGGCCTACTCCAATGAATGTAAGTCAAGTGCGTAGTTTCCACGATCTCGCTGGTTTCTATAGGCGCTTTGTGAAAGATTTTAGCACCATTGCTGCACCTTTGAATGATTTGACAAAGAAAGGTGTTCCTTTTGTATGGGGCGCGGCCCAAGACATTGCATTTGATACATTGAAATGTTTGCTTACTTCTGCACCATTACTTGCCTTACCTGATTTTTCGAAGCAATTTGAAGTTGAATGTGATGCTAGTGGTATAGGCATAGGTGGCGTTTTGATGCAAGAGGGTCGGCCTATAGCTTATTTTTCTGAGAAATTGACTGGTGCTCATTTGAATTATTCTATCTATGATAAAGATTGTATGCACTTGTTAGAGTACTTGAGGTTTGGCAACATTATTTGTGGCCAAAGGAATTCATCATACATTCTGATCATGAAGCATTGAAATACTTGAAAGCTCAATCAAACTTGCATAGAAGATTAGCTAAATGGGTTGAGTTCATTGAGTCTTTTCCTTACATCATTAACTATAAGAAGGGAAAAGAGAATGTTGATGCTGATGCTCTATCTAGGAAGAACATGCTATTAACCAATCTTGATGTTAAAATTCCTAGATTAGAAGCTATGTGTGCACTTTATGCAACTGACCATGATTTTGCTGAACCATATCGTTTGTGTGCTCTTAGAAACGCATGGGATAAGTATCATATACATGATGGATATTTGTTTCGAGCTAACAAACTATGTATTCCGGAATCGTTGTTGCGTTTGTTCTTAGTGTAGGAATCACATGATGGTGGTTTGATGGGTCACTTTGGGCGTGAGAAGATGTTGCTCATGCTTGCTGATCACTTTTATTGGCCCAAGATGATGCGTGATGTGTACAGATTTGTGAGCCGATGTATTACATGCCACAAGTCGAAATCCAAGCTGAAGCCTCATGGTTTGTATACACCTCTCTCTGCACCAACTACTCCATGGGAAGACATTAGTATGGATTTTGTGCTAGGTCTACCTAAAACTCAGAGAGGTCATGATTCTATATTTGTGGTAGTGGATAGGTTCTCTAAGATGGCTCATTTTATTGCCTGCCACAAAAGCGACAATGCGTCGCATGTTGCTAACCTGTTTTTCAGGGACATCGTGAGATTACATTGAGTACCAAAGACGATTGTTTCTAACCGTGATGTGAAGTTCATGAGCTACTTTTGGAAGACCTTATGGGGGAAGCTAGGTACGAAGCTGTTGTTCAGTACTACATGTCATCCCCAAACAGATGGTCAAACGGAGGTTGTGAATAGAACATTGTCACAGCTGCTAAGGACCATGATTAAAAAGAATCTGCGGGAGTGGGAAGAGTGTTTGCCACATGTTGAGTTTGCTTACAACAGGGCTATGGATTCAACTACTCAGCTTTGTCCTTTTGAGGTGGTGTATGGTTTCAAGCCATTGACGCCACTTGATATGTTGTCTCTGCCATTACATGAGAGAGTTGATATGGAGGCATCAAAACGTGCTGATTATGTGAAGAAAATACATGAGAAGACTCGAGAGGCTATTGAGAAGAAAGGCAAGAACATTGCTGCTGCAAGGAATCAAGCAAGGAAAGAAGTGTTGTTAGAGCCTAGAGATATGGTTTGGATGCATCTACGCAAGGATAGGTTTCCATTACTTTGAAAGTCCAAATTGAAGCCACGTGGTGCTGGTCCTTACAAGGTGTTAGCCAAGATTAATGATAATGCCTACTCGGTTGATATACCTATTGAGGAGTTTGGTGGAGTTAGCAACAGCTTCAACATTGCCGATTTGTCACCATATGCTGGAGAAGACCTTGGAGCGTCGGGGTCGACGCCTTTTGAAGGGGGGGAGATGATGAGGACATCCCTACAATTACACCTACCCCAATTCCTAATGAAGATGTTCCAATTGCAAAGAAGGATCAATCTAATGAGATAAGGATTGGACCAATCACAAGAGCTCGTGCCAAGCTACTAGAACAACAGGTGAACTTGTTTCTTAATGAACATGGTGTTTTAATTAATGAGAATTTTATACTACCTAAGTCTTTGAATTATTGCATGATTAGGTACTTAGGAGAAGAAGGTGAAGCACAGAGCAAGGAGCTAATGGAACAAGGCGTGTTGATCAATGAAGAATGCGCGAGGGAGGAGAGGGAGGAAGCGCAAGGAGCTGTTCAAGACAAAGATCAACAAGAGGAGGACGTTCTCTGCCGCGGCAGAGAAAAGTATCGTTTCTCTGCCACGGCAGGCTGCCGCGGCAGGAAAACCGAGTCCTACTCTGCCACGACAGGCTGCCGCGGCAGAGAAAGCGACAACAATTCTACCACGGCAGAGCCAGTTTGACCGAACCACTTTGTGGTCGGTTTGTATCTAGGTTGGGTGCGACCAACTCGGTTTCACCCTTAGGCCGCCGCCTCTTAGACCCTTAAATAGATGGGGCGCTCTAGCTTTAGTCTTAGACCACGTTAAAATATTTTGGAGTTGTTTCTTTCATAGAACCTCTGGCATTACCCTGTGTTCGAATTTACCAACTATAATTGAGTGTGATATGTTGTTCCATTGGGAATTAGTAGATTGCATACTACCGTTTGTGGTCACAACTGCGTGCGCAAGAGTGAGGTGTTGTGAATATCCTACAAGGTTCGAGATTTGTTGCACTGGCATCAGGGATCGAGCGGGAGAGATCATAGCTACGCACTAGTTATCTATCATCCACCATCATCATCGTCACCTGCTTACTGAGAAGATCGGGCCACCCCATATCATCTTGGTATCAGATTTCCTCGTTGACTCGGTAAGCAATCCGCAATCCATCCATAGTTTGGTGAGTGTGTTTAGTCCTATACAAGGAAAAGGCCCACAAAAAGAGTTGTCATAGACTAGATTACATCGTAGACGAGTAATAGTTGTTGGTCGTGTTCATCCTTTAGTTTAGATCTAGATCGGTTCTTCGTAGATTTGTTTTATCCTTGTTTTTAGTCATTCTCCACCATTGTTTTCCGCCACCATCAAGTCAGATCCGATCTACTCTAAGAGTCCTAGTCATCTACTCTTGGCCGAGTCGGAATTAAAATATATATATATATACTTACCGAGTTACCAAGTTATCGAGTCTGCCACGGCAGGATTTCTGCGTTTTTCTCTTCCACGGCAGGACTTTCTGAGTTACCAAGTTACCGAGTCTGCCACGGTAGGATTCCTGCGTCTTTCTCTGCCACGGCAGGATTTGTTCTGCCACGACAGGATTTTGAGCTGTTTTTCTGCCACGACACAATAATTACAAAGTGTGATCGATTTGCACTTTTCCAAAACCCTTAGCCACAGCCAATCTACTACATAGGTGTAGGAACTTGCCTATTGAGACTAGTTTCCGCTCCTACAGGCTGCTCTTAGGATTTTTGGTGCTGTACTTTGTAATTGGCCGTGTGTTATGTATAAAAAAAAGCAAGATAGCAAAAGGAAAAGCTATACAAAAGAAAAAAGAAAAATTGTAGAAAAGGGAATTTGAGCAAGAGGCCTAGTGATATCTTTGTGCACCGGTAGATTGAGCAATCTTGTGCCTGTTTACTTTGAGCTTTGCTAGTGTCTCTCGAGCGTAGTGCAACACCCTTCATAGTTGCATTACCACGTTTTTCTCCACGTGTGTGTTTCTTGGGTATTTGTACGATCAACACTAGGACTTGTTTGCGGTGTCGTTAGGATACCATACCTACATCTCCACCTTAAATACCCTGGGTGCCCTGTGATCGTTCTCTATACCTTTGATATTCACTTCATCACATCAAGTGCATTAGTCTTTTATTTCGTTTGGTAGAGCATCTCTATTCACTTTGGAACGGTAAGATCTCCTTTCTTATTAGTTGTGAGTGAGTTGTGACAGTTTCCACCATACAAATTTTGATTTTTGCACTAACCTACTAATCATGTCTACTAGTGATGATGATGTTGTGTTGCAGAAAAAGAAGGATGACGAGCTCGTCAATTGGCGTGAATATGAGGCTTTGAAATCTCACTTGACACGTGTGTTTACTAACACGACAGATGCCATTGACAAGAATCTCCAAGATATGAATATGAGATTGGATCAGCATGTTGGGACGGTTGATATTATCCAAACGCAAGTGGCTACGCTCAATATCAATGTCACCGCTTTGCAGCAGTCCATTGAGGGTTTGACAGCCGCCTTACATAGAAGGGAAGATCCTCAACATGATGATGCCTTTGATGATTTCGATGAGGGTAGCATTGTTGATGCTGCTCCACATTTTGGCAGGGGAGGTGCTATTCCCCCTGTCCATGCACCTGCTCATGGTCGTGGGTTTGCCCATCTTGGGCGTGGTCCACGTGTGCCCAACCAAGCTGCTGATGACGGTTTGGGCAAGCCAAAATTTTCAATTCCTAAGTTTGATGGTTCTATTGATCCTGAAGACTACCTCACATGGGAGTTGAAGATTGAGAAACTCTGGCGCTTATTTGACTATCCAGAAGATAAGAAGGTCAAACTTGCAGCATCTGAATTTGATGGTTATGCTTTGTGTTGGTGGGATGCTCTTGTGCAACATAGGAGGGAGGACAATGAACTTCTTGTGAGGGATTGGCTCGAGATGAAGCAAATCATGAAAGCTCGTTTCATACCAACCAACTACTTGTGATCAGTTTTTGATAAATTGACGTAATTGAAGCAAGGCACCATGATAGTTGATGAGTATTACATGGAGATGGAGATGCTTATGCAGCGTGCTAGAATTCGTGAGTCCATTGAGATGACCATGCAGCGATTCTTAAACAATTTGAAGTTACCAATCAAGAGCATTGTTCGTCATCACAAGTATGAGACCATGAATGAGTTGTTGCATCATGCTAGAGAGGCCGAATCCCAGTTGGCAGAAGAGGCGAAGTCACGTGCTCGTCTTCCATGCTCCAGCAGATTTTCAGCCAGACCTACACCTACTACAGTTGCGTCACCAGCTTCTGTCCCCTTTACACCATCGGCCAAGCCAGCAAGTACACCTTCGTTTGGTTCTAATGCTCAGAAACCCGCTGCTCCTGCTGTTAGTTCGGGTTCCAACATGTCTAGTGCACGTACTCATGATGTGGTGTGCCATACTTGTGGAGGTAGAGTTCACTACAAGAAAGATTGTCCAAACAACAAGGTTATGTTTGTTAATGAACAAGGTGAAGTAGAAAGTGGAGATGAAGCTTCTGATGATGATATTGATGACGGCGAGGTTGGTGATGATGCATATGTTGAGCGTGCACCCACTATTGTCGTATCTTCACGTGTACTTAGTGTGCAACCGGTTGAGGAATCCCAGCGTTGCAACTTGTTCCAAACAAAAGCTCTCGTTGGACCAAACAAAGCTTGCAAGGTCATTATTGATGGAGGTAGCTGCAGAAATCTTGCAAGTAAGGAACTATGTGCCAAACTGAATTTGACATACTTACCTCATCCCAAGCCATACTACATACAATGGTTGAGCAACAATGGTGAGATGAAGGTAAATCATATGGTACGTGTGAATTTTCAAATAGGACCATACAAAGATTCTATTGATTTTGATGTGGTTCCTATGACTGTTTGTCACCTACTATTGGGTCGGCCTTGGCTCTATGATCGTCATGTGCAACACAATGGCCGAGCCAATACATATCACTTGGAATTCAAAGGAAAGAAGATTACTATGCAGCCAATGACACCACAAGAAATTGTGAATTATTCTCGCCAGAAGATAGAGGTGAACTTGAAGGAAGATACTACCACTCGGCGAGACTGTGTCACAGCTGTTCCTGATGTAATTGAGCCTAAGTTGAGTGATATAACGAAAAGTGAGAGAGTGCCTAGGTTATTGATATTAGCCACCAAGGAGGATATGAGAGAGTTTCATGAGGATCCTACAGCCATGCCACTTGTGCTCATGTATAAGGGCGAGGTATTGGTTTCTAACGACATGACCCCTATTTCTCTTGGTGTCTCTTCTGTTTTGCAGGACTTTGGGGATGTGTTTCCAGAAGACGTACCTGCAGGTTTGCCTCCATTGCATGGTATAGAACATCAAGTGGACCTGATTCCTAGCGCAACACTTCCCAACCATGCACCCTACAGGACTAATCCCGAAGAAAGTAAGGAAATTCAGAAGCAAGTACAAGCATTGCTGGATAAAGGGTACATTCGCGTTTCTCTTAGCCCTTGTGTTGTTCCTGTTATTTTAGTTCCTAAGAAAGATGGTACTTGGCGCATGTGTGTTGATTATAGAGCGATTAATAACATCACTATTCGATATCGTCATCCTATTCCACGCTTAGAGGATATGCTAAATGAATTGAGTGGTGCTGCTGTTTTCTCTAAAATTGACTTGCGTAGTGGTTATCATCAAATTAGCATGAAAGAAGGGGATGAATGGAAAACTGCTTTCAAAACTAAATTCGGTTTGTATGAGTGGTTAGTCATGCCGTTTGGCCTTACTAATGCACCTAGTACTTTCATGCGTTTGATGAATCATGTTTTGAGAGAGTTTATTGGTCGTTTTGTGGTTGTTTACTTTGATGATATACTCATATACAGCCACACCGAATCTGAACATTGCACTCATATTAGACAAGTTTTGCAAGTGTTACGTGATAATAAACTGTATGCTAATCTTGAGAAGTGTACATTTGCAAAAGATAAGGTCATATTCCTAGGATTTATTGTTTCTAAGCATGGAGTAGAGGTAGATCAATCTAAAATTGAATCAATTCAGAATTGGCCTACTCCAATGAATGTTAGTCAAGTGCGTAGTTTCCACGGTCTCATTGGTTTCTATAGGCGCTTTGTGAAATTTTTTAGCACCATTGCTGCACCATTAAATGATTTGACAAAGAAAGGTGTTCCTTTTGTTTGGGGCGCGGCCCAAGACATTGCATTTGATACATTAAAACGTTTGCTTACTTCTGCACCATTACTTGCATTACCTGATTTTTCGAAGCAATTTGAAGTTGAATGTGATGCTAGTGGTATAGGCATAGGTGGCGTTTTGATGCAAGAGGGTCGGCCTATAGCTTATTTTTCTGAGAAATTGACTGGTGCTCATTTGAATTATTCTATCTATGATAAAGAATTGTATGCACTTGTTAGAGTACTTGAGATTTGGCAACATTATTTGTGGCCAAAGGAATTCATCATACATTCTGATCATGAAGCATTGAAATACTTGAAAGCTTAATCAAACTTGCATAGAAGATTAGCTAAATGGGTTGAGTTCATTGAGTATTTTCCTTACATCATTAACTATAAGAAGGGAAAAGAGAATGTTGTTGCTGATGCTCTATCTAGGAAGAACATGCTATTAACCAATCTTGATGTTAAAATTCCTGGATTAGAAGCTATTTGTGCACTTTATGCAACTGACCATGATTTTGTTGAACCATATCGTTTGTGTGCTCTTAGAAACGCATGGGATAAGTATCATATACATGATGGATATTTGTTTCGAGCTAACAAACTATGTATTCCAGAATCGTCGTTGCGTTTGTTCTTAGTGCAGGAATCACATGCTGGTGGTTTGATGGGTCACTTTGGGCGTGAGAAGACGTTGCTCATGCTTGCTGATCACTTTTATTGGCCCAAGATGAGGCGTGATGTGTACAGATTTGTGAGCCGATGTATTACAGGCCACAAGTCGAAATCCAAGCTGAAGCCTCATGGTTTGTATACACCTCTCTCTGCACCAACTACTCCATGGGAAGACATTAGTATGGATTTTGTGCTAGGTCTACCTAAAACTCGGAGAGGTCATGATTCTATATTTGTGGTAGTGGATAGGTTCTCTAAGATGGCTCATTTTATTGCCTGCCACAAAAGCGACGATGCGTCGCATGTTGCTAACCTGTTTTTCAGGGACATCGTGAGATTACATTGAGTACCAAAGACGATTGTTTCTAACCGTGATGTGAAGTTCATGAGCTACTTTTGGAAGACCTTATGGGGGAAGCTAGGTACGAAGCTATTGTTCAGTACTACATGTCATCCCCAAACAGATGGTCAAACGGAGGTTGTGAATAGAACATTGTCACAGCTGCTAAGGACCATGATTAAAAAGAATCTGCGGGAGTGGGAAGAGTGTTTGCCACATGTTGAGTTTGCTTACAACAGGGCTGTGGATTCAACTACTCAGCTTTGTCCTTTTGAGGTGGTGTATGGTTTCAAGCCATTGACGCCACTTGATATGTTGTCTCTGCCATTACATGAGAGAGTTGATATGGAGGCATCAAAACGTGCTGATTATGTGAAGAAAATACATGAGAAGACTTGAGAGGCTATTGAGAAGAAAGGCAAGAACATTGCTGCTGCAAGGAATCAAGCAAGGAAAGAAGTGTTGTTAGAGCCTGGAGATAT
Source organism: Avena eriantha (assembly GCA_910589775.1). Classification (NCBI taxonomy): domain Eukaryota; kingdom Viridiplantae; phylum Streptophyta; class Magnoliopsida; order Poales; family Poaceae; genus Avena; species Avena eriantha. The sequence goes on from OU342746.1 coordinate 55,557,625, forward strand.
GGTTTGGATGCATCTACGCAAGGATAGGTTTCCATTACTTCGAAAGTCCAAATTGAAGCCACGTGGTGCTGGTCCTTACAAGGTGTTAGCCAAGATTAATGATAATGCCTACTCGGTTGATATACCTATTGAGGAGTTTGGTGGAGTTAGCAACAGCTTCAACGTTGCTGATTTGTCACCATATGCTGGAGAAGACCTTGGAGCATCGGGGTCGACGCCTTTTGAAGGGGGGGAGATGATGAGGACATCCCTACAATTACACCTACCCCAATTGCTAATGAAGATGTTCCAATTGCAAAGAAGGATCAATCTAATGAGATAAGGATTGGACCAATCACAAAAGCTCGTGCCAAGCTACTAGAACAACAGGTGAACTTGTTTCTTAATGAATATGGTGTTTTAATTAATGAGAATTTTATACTACCTAAGTCTTTGAATTATTGCATGATCAGGTACTTAGGAGAAGAAGGTGAAGCACAGAGCAAGGAGCTAATGGAACAAGGCGTGTTGATCAATGAAGAATGCGCGAGGGAGGAGAGGGAGGAAGCGCAAGGAGCTGTTCAAGACAAAGATCAACTAGAGGAGGACGTTCTCTGCCGCAGCAGAGAAAAGTATCGTTTCTCTGCCACGGCAGGAAAACCGAGTCCTACTCTGCCACGGCAGGCTGCCGTGGCAGAGAAAGCGACTACAATTCTACCACGGCAGAGCCAGTTTGACCGAACCACTTTGTGGTCGGTTTGTATCTAGGTTGGGTGCGAAAAACTCGGTTTCACCCTTAGGCCACCGCCTCTTGGACCCTTAAATAGATGGGGCGCTCTAGCTTTAGTCTTAGACCACATTAAAATATTTTGGAGTTGTTTCTTTCATAGAACCTCTGGAATTACCCTGTGTTCGAATTTACCAACTATAATTGAGTGTGATCTGTTGTTCCATTGGGAATTAGTAGATTGCATACTACCGTTCGTGGTCACGGCTGCATGCGCAAGAGTGAGGTGTTGTGAATATCCTACAAGGTTCGAGATCTGTTGCACTGGCATCAGGGATCGAGCGGGAGAGATCATAGCTACGCACTAGTTATCTATCATCCACCATCATCATCGCCACCTGCTTACTGAGAAGATCGGGCCACCCCATATCAAATAATAAAGTGGTTATTATCTTATTCCATGTTTATGATAAATGTTTATTTTGCATGCTATAATTGTATTACTTGGAAACGTTAATACATGTGTGTTTAATAAACAAAATACAAACTTCCTAGTACTTCCTCTAATATAAACTAGCTTGTTGATTAACAAGATGATCAAGGTTTCCTGATCATGGACATTGGATGTTGTTAATAACGAGGTCACAACATTAGTTGAATGATGTGATGAACATTCATCCGAAGTATAGGATTACGATCAAAGTCATTATGTTTATATTTCAATAACAAACCTACGAAGTAATCTTAGTCCTTAGACCATGAGATCATGTTAATTGCTGACACCGGAAGAGTATCTTGATAACATCAAACGTCACACCGTAACAAGGTGACTATAAAAGTGGGTTCAGTGCTACGAAGGTGTTATGTTGAGGCTCATGGATCAAGAGTGGGATTTGTCCATCCCGATGACGGATAGATATACTTTGGGCCCTCTCGGTGATATCACATTGAAATAGCTTGCAAGCAAGTGATGTGATCACTAGAATGTTATATCACGGGAACGAGAAAAGAGTGCATGTCGGCAACGAGATCAAACTAGGTATGGAGATACCGATGATCGAATCTCGGACATGTAATATATCGCAAGACAAAGGGATTTAGTTACTAGCGTTAAAGGTTCTCACAATCACAGAAGTCATCGTTGAATGTGTAGGAATCAGTATGGATCTCTAGGTCCCGCTTCTGATTATTGATCTTAGAGGGGTCTCGATAATGTCTGCATTATTCACGAACCGTAGGGTGACACACTTAAGGGATACCGACTCCATTTGGAGCAAATATGTTTCAGATAAAGATTGAAGAAAGCGCTGGAATAATTTCAATAGACACTGAAACTGTTTCGGGTGAAATTGCTAAAATTGGTTCTGCATGTAATATTGAAATGTTGCAGGGGGTTTTATGTGAATGTTTGTTAATTAAAGTAATTAACAAAATTCTTTTTAAAATTAATAAAAGAGTTTTATTAAATGAGAGAGCATTAAATTTGGAGAAATTTAATGCATTTAAAGTGGAGACTTTAAAAGAGAATGTGAAGGGGCATTTTAATGTGGAGGGGTTACCACCACATGAATGGGGGAGGTGAAGGGACACCCTCCATGGGCTCCGGCCATGGGAGGGGTACCCTCCCCTCCTCCTATAAAAGGCCCCCCTCTCACACCTTCATACTCACACCTCCTCGTGAAGGATCTCTCTCCCCCTCTAGTATTATTTCCACATGGTCTCGGATTAGCGAGATACATGTTCCCGGTGGCTTTATCTAGAAAGGAGTTGCTACTTCTGCTGCTTTGCTGGAGCGAGGGACGGAGGTTGTCGGGGTACCGGACGTGTGTGTGATCACGGATGCACCACTTCTTTGCGGTGCTGGACTTGGTGGTGTTGGACTTGCTGGAGCTGGATCTAAAGGACGTGCTGGAGCCGGACCTGCTGGACATCATCACGATCTTGAGATCGGTAAGTATACGACTACATCATCCACGAGTTCCAACTCGTTAACAAAGCTTTGTTGTCTTCGAGGGTAAGTTCTCCATGGATGTATATCCACCTGTTGCTTGTATCTAGTAGATAGATCTTGGCGTATAGTTCCCATCGTAGGAAATTTTTTGTTTTCTATGTTGTGAACCCCAACAATGGTATCAGAGCCTGATCCATGCGTAGGTGCTTTGCACGGGTAGTACACATATGTTTACATGTGGGCGATGATGATCATGTTATTGCTTCTTTCATGTATTTTGGATATTGGTGGCATAGTGGGATGAAGCGGCCCGGACCAACCTTACATGTCATCGTACATGAGACCGGTTCCACGACTGACATGCAACTAGTTTTGCATAAGTGGCTGGCGGGTGTCTGTATCTCCTACTATAGTCAATATCTGATTTACAACGAGTTGCTAATAACTTGGTTATCCTCGTTGTGGTTCATGTTCGTAGGTAAGACCGGTTCTATCTCCGAAAGCCCTAAGCCACGTAAAACTTGCAATTGATAAAACGTCTAGTTTAGATCGTTGCTAGGCTAGTGTCTTGATATGGTATTGTTGTAAGTAGATGTATGATAAATACTCTTACAACACGCTTAACGTGTAAGTTCCAAAGACCTTGGCCTTACACACAAAGGAATGATACAGATCATACCACGATGCAAATGATAGAGATCAAATGCATGGACCATATCATCTCACTTTACACATTAGATGTTAGCATCTTATACTGCTAGTTTGGCGCTTTTTGGTAGCATTATAAGATGATCCCTAAATTAGATATCAAGATAAAATGTGTTCTTCCTTCAGTATGCACCGTTCTACGGATTGTGTTTCGAGACATCTTGTGATGATCGGGTGTACTCGACTCCGCGCTTTCATACAACGGGTGTAAGACAGTTTTACACACGTGGAATACTAAGGTTCTTATTTGACGAGCCTGGCATGTACAGACATGGCCTCGGAACACGGACCGAAAGGTTAAGCATGAGTCATATAGTTGATATGATGCCCATATTGATGCTCGCCTTTGAAGCTACACCGACTCACGTGATGATCGGACTTGGTGTAGTGGATATGGTTCATGTAATCACCAAAAAGGTACGAGGGATGTCGTTTTTGAGTGGGAGTTCATTTCTTATTTGGATTAGTCGAACTCAATTTGTCATAAACTAAATCGAAGTGAATTTGCATAATTTGTTGTAGTCATTTGCATTTGTTCACTACCTTATGCTTAGTTTCACTTGAGATAATAGAACTATAGAATTCTAGAAATCTTTACGAACTGGTATCGTATTGTTTTTGAATGTCAATTTGAAGTTTATAAGTCCTACTGCAAACTTTCAGCAAACTCTATTTACTCCATCAAGTTTAATAAGTAGTATTAAATCAAGAGTAAGAATTTCAATGTTAGTATCTAAAGTATCATGTTTGCCTCCATGATTGTTTTAATATCAAGATTATATAGGAGCTAAAAATTGTTTTAGAAACCATCATGTGTGAAAGATATTGTGATATCTGAAACAATGTTTTCGGTTGCGTTATGATAGAGTATAATTTAATAAAATACATGTTCTCATATTGTATGAGAATTTGTGAAGGATGGAGATGCTAAGCATCCGGATCTCCCAAAAAGATTTTGGGAACTAACATTATACTCGCGATTCTTCCTTATAGGCTATAGTAGCTTGATCATGAAAGTTGTCATGATAAGGATGAATAGAAGATGTAAGTAAAATGTTTCCTACACTAATAGATTACTAAAGAATGGATTTTTGAAAGAACACCAAACATTTGATGATGGTGATCCACTTCAAAGTGCAAGTTCAAAGGTATTAGTATTTGACTATATACACTTTGTACTATCTGTCATGTGAATGACACCACTATTGATGTTGACAAATTCTTTTAAAAGAAAAGGAATTGTTGAAAGAGAATCTATAAAATATTTGGCAGAAAAGAAAAGGTTGGAGATGTCCAACTTAGGTATATAGAAGATATACATATTATGGTTGTATTCCTTGCTTGTTAAACAATGTGGTTCTTAGGTATTGGATACCAGTATTGGATACCGAATTGGTTGGTATGAAGTGTCATACAGGACAACGCAATTCATGAACTACAATGGCCTAAGTAACTGGCAAGAGAATAAGTGATGATGTTCATCGAAAACAAATAAAGTGCTATTGTGTTTTTGTTGTCGTCAAACCTAGCCTTCAAGATTTGTTTTAATAATTGCTATTTTGTTCCGGTATTACGAGAACAATGGTTGTTCAAATAATTACTGTATTCCATAAAGGATGGATGAACTTTTACAAGTCTAGTTGGAGAAATCACATCCATAAACATTATTTCTCAAATGTCGTAAGACAAATGATTGGAACACCACTTATGAAGTGACATCGCTATTTGAATTATATTGGAAAGAAAACATGAAGAAACTCCATGTTGATGGATTTTTGGAGTCTTTGATTTTTATCAATTGACGCTTGCGAGACTTTACTCGAGATAATTGAAACTATGTTCATAGGCCAAAGAGGAACGGGTGACTAACTTATTGGATATTATGCATGTTGCTGTATATAGTCCATTATGTGTAGCCATATGCGATGGATCTTTTGCTTCATATGCTTTCTCTAGAAATTTGAGTGAATATATTTATATATTTACTTAATAAGGAAGAAGTATGAAACATTTGAAAATTGTTCAAAGACTTTCAAGATGAAGTAGAAAATCATTGTAACAAGAAAATAAAGATTTTATGATTCGATTATAAAGGAAAATATTTGAGTTACATGTTTAGCAAAACACCTAAGATTTCCGGAATTGTTCCATGATTTGTGTTTCCCGATAAACCATAGGAGTATGGCATATTTGAGAGATGAAATCAAACCATGTTTGACATGGTAAGATCCAAGGTGTCATTTATAAAACTGCCATTATGTTTTAAGGATTAAATCTTTAGAGACTACCGCTTTTACACTGAAAAGAACACCACCGTGATCCGTTGAAATGACACCATATGAGTTATGGTTTGGGATCAAACCCGAATTGTCTTTTCTTAAATTTTGGTATGCTATGCATAAGTAAAATGTTTACAATCAAAGTCGGATAAGCACGTCTTTGTAGGTTATCCGAAAGAATTTGTTGGGAATTTCTCCATAACACCGAGGACAAAAGAGTTTGTCGCTTGGAACGTCAAGTTTCTTGAGAAAGAACTTTTCGTGAAAAGTTAAGTGGAAGGACAATAGAACTTTGATAAGGTTGTTGAACCTTAGCTATATGTGCTAAATAGCGCAGCGCCGGAAAGTGTCCTGGTGGTAGCCACATTGCTCATGGCTCCCGTGATTACAAAGGGTGTGATCTCGGAGATTAGAGTTCCTATTGAATCGTGTAGGTCGGTAAGAATCAAATAGTAAGATTTGATAAACAAGTCGTTATTGTTTTGACAATGATGAACCGACTACATGCAAAGCGATGATGGGCCCTGACTCCATAAAATGACTAGAAGTCATAGAATCCGTGATAGTATCCATACACGAGAAATCAAGTTTCTGAACTTGGAAGACCCTCCGAAAAGGCGTGAAGCCTATCGGTCGTGTTTGGATCTATAAAGAAATAGACATGGATGTTTAACATCTATGAAATAGTCGACATGTCAGAAATAAGTTTACGGCAACGTTCAAGGAGTTGACTATGACAAGATTTGATCTTTCATAGCGATATTTAGTCTTGACGGATTAATGTAGCAACCACTACATATAATCTAGTATATGGTAGTTGAATAAACAACACAAGGTTCTTCTAATAGAATGGTTACCTAGGACGTGTACATGACATGGTCCAAAGGGTTTTGTTAATTCAAAGGGTGCTAAAAGGGCATGCAAACTTCAATAGTTGAAGTGAGCATAGCGGAGTTGGAATCTTCACCATGATGAAACTGTTAAAAGAGTTTAAATTCATCGGAGATGATGAAGATGCTTGCATTTGTAAGAAATTATGTGGGAGCACTGAGACATATTTCTAATACATTATGTAGAGAACATATTGTTGATTGGAAATGATGTCTCTTGTATTGACACAAGTTAAGAATTTCATTAAAATAATATTTCGATTAAAGACTTGGGCAAAACTGGAATATTAGGCATCAATATCTATATGGATAGATTGAGGCGCTAATATGGTTGTGCCAGACATACATATATGAGATATTGAAAGGGTTCAATATGGAAACAACAAGAAAGGTTCTTGCTACATGGAAAGGATTGTATCAAGATTCAAGTGTTTCAACACTTGGTGAGTAAAATCACATGAAGATTTTGATCGATTATACCGTGATATGTATATATCCAGATATGTCCTATGCTCTAAATGTTTTGAGCACATACCAGAATGATATATAAGATGATCATTGGACGATAGTAAAGATATTCTTATGAGCTTTGGAAGAACTAAAAATATAATATGTATAAGTGACAAATAGTTAAAGGTAGTTCATTGTAAAGTGTTACATTGATACTAGTTTTGTCACAAGATACAAATTAAATTTATCTCAATTTAGACTATGGGTGGCACAATGTAATGGAAAGGATGTTCCATGATGGATTTGGATGAGTTCCAAAGTTGAGACATTGTGATGGATACTACAACAAAAGGCTAAGTATATAACTGCTATAGTAGCAGCAAAGGAGGGCATTTGTGTTAAGTAGTTTGTTATCAAACTAGGTGTGGTTCAAAGTGGGCTAATACTATGAAGATATATTGTATGACAATAATATCAACATATTTTAACCCGGATGAACTAAAGGTCTCACCAAAGAACCAAATTTATACAATGCCATCTCATTTAAAAATGAGTGATGCATAGAGACGCAAAGACATGCAAATACACGCAAATACACGCAGACCTGAAACTGTCAGATCCGGAGATTATGTTAACCAGTAGCAAACGCGTATATTCAACACCTAGGTGTTGTATATACAAATTTACAAACTAGATTATTGACTCTAGTGCAAGTGGGAGACTGAAGGGAATATGCCCGAGAGGCAATAATAAAGTGGTTATTATCTTATTCCATGTTTATGATTAATGTTTATTTTGCATGCTATAATTGTATTAATTGGAAACGTTAATACATGTGTGTTTAATAAACAAAATACAAAGTTCCTAGTACTGCCTCTCATATAAACTAGCTTGTTGATTAACAAGATGATCAAGGTTTCCTGATCATGGACATTGGATGTTGTTAATAACAAGGTCACAACATTAGTTGAATGATGTGATGAACATTCATCCAAAGTATAGCATTACGATCAAAGTCATTATGTTTATATTGCTATAACATCATACGAAGTAATCTTAGTCCTTAGACCATGAGATCATGTTAATTGCTGACACCAGAAGAGTATCTTGATAACATCAAACGTCACACCGTAACAGGGTGACTATAAAAGTGGGTTCAGTGCTACGAAGGTGTTATGTTGAGGCTCATGGATCAAGAGTGGGATTTTTCCATCCCCATGACGGATAGATATACTCTGGGCCCTCTCGGTGATATCACATTGAAATAGCTTGCAAGCAAGTGATGTGATCACTAGAATGTTATATCACGGGAACGAGAAAAGAGTGCACGTCGGCAATGAGATCAAACTAGGTATGGAGATACCGATGATCGAATCTTGGACATGTAATATATAGCGAGAAAAAGGGATTTAGTTACTAGCGTTAAAGGTTCTCACGATCACAGAAGTCATTGTTGAATGTGTAGGAGTCAGTATGGATCTCTAGGTCCCGCTTCTGATTATTGATCTGAGAGGGGTCTCGATCATGTCTGCATTATTCGCGAACCGTAGGGTGACACACTTGAGGGATACCGACACCATTTGGAGCAAATATGTTTCAGATAAAGATTTAAGAAAGCGCTGAATTATTTCAATAGACACCGTAACTGTTTCGAGTGAAATTGCTGAAATTGGTTCTGCATTGTAATATTGAAATGTTGCAGGGGGTTTTATGTGAATGTTTGTTAATTAAAGTAATTAACAAAATTCTGAATAAAATTAATAAAAGAGTTTTATTAAATGAGAGAGCATTAAATTTGGAGAAATTTAATGCATTTAAAGTGGAGACTTTAAAAGAGAATGTGAAGGGTGTAGCATCCCAATTGTCTAACAATGGTAATGCTACTTGGTCTAGTAATATAATGGCTACTTCCTATATACAATTGTTGCATCATAATTATATCATGCTCATGTCATCATGCCACCTTGCATTTGAGCATCATATAAAACCCTTTTTCTTTGGTTCTTCTCTCTTATGCATTATTAATTGTATTTGCCTTTTTATATTGTATTTGGTTATTGATATATTGTTTAATGCCCAAGCTGAGTTGGGGGTATATCTTTTATTCAACTCCAACACCTTTCTTTTCACCACCTTATAATTCCACCATCCTAATTACCCATGGGCTTGTATTTTGCCTTTGATATTTATTCTAGCTCATGTGGGTGGGATGGATCAAATTATATTTTCTTTAGTTTGGCTCTACTCCATATTTTGGGGATGCATGTAGATAATGCCATGTTGTATTAGTATAGTTTTCACAAAGTAACACATGGCATTTATTGCACATGCATGGGCCATGCAAGCACCACCACATTCTATTCTTTTGAATTTTACTTGGATATTTGGGTGGTTTATCTCTTTTGAGCTTCTCTTCTCTCTCAAACTTTTCCACCTTGTTGGTTTGATCTTGCCATGTGCCCATCAAGCCTCTCTCACATGTGGAATGCCATGCATGATCATGTGAGGTATCTTCCTCACCTTTTCTCCTTTACACATGATCATGCCACATTAAAGAAAACCCTAAACCATTATTTTCTCTCTTCCACCTTCTCTCTCCTTAACCATCACCCAAACCCCAACCTTTTGCTTGCTCTTTATTTGTTCATGCTCAAACCCTAACCTAGCCTTTCCTCTTTTCCTCTCTACTCAAACCCTAACCACCCTAGCTCTAACCCCTCTCTAATCCGAGCCTCCTCCCTAGCTAGACCCGAGCTACCCCTCTTTCTTTTCTTGGCAAGTACTCCACCAACCATCGCATGCCCTCTTCCCTGGTCCCCTCCCTTCTTCCCTTAGCAAGACAACAAGAGAGAGGGAAGAGAGAGATCAACCGAGGCCCCTCTACTTTGCCAAAAAGTGCACCACCCCATGTGCCTCTCCCCTCTCTCTCTTATCACCCCAACCTCCCCAGCACACCTCAGGTCGAGACCTGGAGCCCAAGACACCCCAGCTTCCTCCCTCCTTCCTCCCTAGAAGATCATGTCCACCGCCTAGCAAAATCCTAGACCTTTCGGCCTAGTTCAAGATCTGTGCGCCCTGGTGCTCTCCAAGCCTAGCCGGGAGCACCGACGAGGTCATCTGCTTCCCCTTCTTCGCATCGTACCAGCCCGGGACCAGAGCCTCGCCGGAACAAGCCTGGCGCCGCCGTGCACCACCGCAACCCGAGCTCAACGACCGCGAGCCCGCCGCCAGATCTCTACCACCTCTGCGCGTACGACCACGTCGGCGACACCGCGGTCAGCCCCTGCATCTCCTAGACATGGTCCCCCTCTTCCTCCTGCGCCGAAGCTCCGCCGCACTCCGACGAATCCTCTGCGCGCCGCCGCGTGCCGTGCGCGGGCTGTCAGCAACAGCCTCAGATCCCTCTGGCCCTCTATTCCTCAGCGAAGCCCGGCCAGCACAGCCACCCTCCAGAGATGCTCCCTACACGAAAGATGTAGCTCGTTGTCCCCTCTACATTTTTCATTTTTGGGTCGACGTGTTTCGTCCAACGGATGCGTCTCCACTGTCGCCGGAAGACGGCCAGATCCGCCGCCGGCAAACCTTTTCCCGTCAGCGAGCAGCCACAGCCGATGCCCTTTTGCACTTAGCCCCCTGGCCTTTTTCGCGCCTGAACCTGCAGCCCCCGCAGCCCCACCTGTCATTCACCGTCGTTTGCTTTTGAAGAGGCCCCTCGGTTTTCTGGGAAACACCACCGCGCAGCCCTGGACCGCCCACGTGTCACGTCCCTGCTGGGCGACGCGCGTGCGTGGCCCCGCTGAGCCCGACCCCACTTGTCGGTGGTTGTGGCTAAGGAAGGTCCTGGTGAGAAAAGTTTTCGGCGCGTCATTTCCGCTCGTTCAGCGCTGGCCCACCCGTCAGTGGCTGGGGCTGAACTCGCCTGAGTATAAAAAGTATTTCCAATTTCTGTTTAAATAAAACATTTTCAGGAAAAGTTTAAATTCAAATTCAAATCAGATTTTAAATAACTTTTAAATTATAAATCCAAATAAAAAAATGATATATTTTTTTGAATCAGAAAAATGTGAGGAATTCAAATTTGCTATCCAAAATATTATTTGAGCACTTTAAAATTTCGAGATGATTAAAATTACAATAAAATGCCCTTTTCTAATTAAATTAATAACTTTAAAACTATAACTCTAAATTTGACAAATAATATGTCTAAATCGATCAGCGCGACGAGACTGTTGTATCTATGCAGTCCTTGTTTTGAATTGAAGCATGCATCATGTCATTAATACAAATCAGAACTTTTTATGGCAATAAAACTTGGCTAAATAATTAATAAAATGCTTTATTCTTGTACCACACCTCACCCTTGCCATGCTACTTTAATGCCATGTGAATTGTGCATCATTCATCATGGCATGCTTGTTTGCTTGTCGCATTTTAATTCATACGCTTGTGCACTTTATTTATGTTGGCCCTTGTTTGTTTGGTTCTTCTTCGAATAGACGCCCAGCAGGAGAATTATCAGGAATCACAGGAGTACTAGCTAGATCCATCTCTCGCTTCAACTGAGCTGCCAGGCAAGCACTACCACATGCTTGCATACATATAGTACCTATTGCCTCTATCTTATTCTTGCATCATTGAGTCGCAATTGCATTAAATTGAATCCCAAGTACTGCATAGCCTTTACTTTTAAACCCCACCGAAGCTTGTTCCTCCATCCCATGAACCATTACTACAGGAGTTGTTTGAGCCATGCGAGTCGTAGAAAAGCATGTGTAGGGTATGTGAGTGTCTGATAAATAATGAGGTACCTAAACAACACAATCTAAGTAGTAATGGGATAACTAATGAAAGAGGCACCGGTGAGCAATATCTGCTATTTGGTTTTTCATGCTCACTTGTGTCCCGTAGGACCCCGAGTACTTGATTCCTATTCCTTGACTATTCGCACAATCCACATCCGGGAGGCCTTATGGACCCCCCTGAGCCAGAGCTTGATTCATTCTTATTTCTTGGGGCCACAAAGTAGTTTGGGGCTTTATTACTATTCTGTACTTATGCCATGTTTTACTGTTTTATTAAGATTGTGCGTGGAGCACCTGTACTGTTTTGGATGCGGAGTGTTTTCGCGGTATCGACAAGCCCAGTCACACTTTCGGGTTCCCAGTCGTTTACCACCATTGACGCAAACCTTGGGTCCGTCTCGGAGCCGGCCAACTTCGTTGCGGGTAGCTTAATGGGGTGGCCCCCTGAAATATTTCTGAACCCTGTGATCGCTTTGTCGTGAATGCCTCGTTGGGTTTTGAGTTGGTTTTTCCGTGGTTGATCGAGTGTGTGTTGCTATTTGTGCACCGCTGCAGGGTAAATCTTTCTGAAAGCCGTGTCCGCGGTTATGGACGACTTGGAGCACAGTTTCTCGATCATAGACAAGTATAACTAAAGTGCCGCTTTAATATGACTAAGTACCTGATTAGTAAATAGTGCAATACTCATGGAATGGTTAATAAAACTGCCAACGGATGGGGGTTGTTCGTCCGCTTCCTCGTTGGTAAGCGAGGAGGAGGATGGATCTGTTAATTATACTGTTATAACTGTTGTTCTTAATTCATGGACATCTGTCTATCATTGGTTAGGCGGATGGTTAGCGAGTATCTATAGACTTGTTAGATATTATCTTTTGCTGCAATTGCGTCACCCCAGGTTGTGTCCCCTTTAGTGGCATAAAGACTTGCTGAATACCCCTAGGGTCTCACACGATAAATTGTTTGATTCAGATGAACAGGTTTACTCGCAAGAAGGATACTGGGTGGAGGAGACGGATGATGTTGGCAACGATCACTCGGTGTAGAGATTCCGGGAACGGGGATCCATGAGATCTGTGGGCGGGATGTGTTTATTTATGTGGCATCTTATGCCGATTTGCTTCTTATCCGTACTCGGATCTTTTTTTCCGCTTCCACCTGATACTCTGATGTTTGATGTATGAGGAGCTATCCTAAAATATTATCTCTATCTAGGATATTTTAATCTTGCTGTATGGCGTTGCAATATTTCTATTTCTTTTAGATGGAATGGCTCTGAGGACTGTTGTATGTGGCTTGCATACATACTCATTTGTGTATGTAGTTGATCCCTTCGCCTGCCGATTATGCCGCTCGTTCTTGTCTCGATGATCTGAAAGTGGTTAGGACGGCCGAAAGGTCTACCGTGAGTGGCCCTGGGCCCCACCGTACTATTTTAACCACTTTCGCTCGTCCAGGCATGTAACTAAGAGCGTAATTCACCGAGGTAGTTACAAAGGGGCATTTTAATGTGGAGGGGTTACCACCACATGAATGGGGGAGGTGAAGGGACACCCTCCATGGGCGCCGGCCATGGGAGGGGTACCCTCCCCTCCTCCTATAAAAGGCCCCCCTCTCACACCTTCATACTCACACCTCCTCGTGAAGGATCTCTCTCCCCCTCTAGTATTATTTCCCCATGGTCTCGGATTAGCGAGATACATGTTCCCGGTGGCTTTATTTGGAAAGGAGTTGCTGCTTCCATTGCTTTGCTGGAGCGAGTGATGGAGGTTGTCGGGGTACCGGACATGTGTGTGATCACGGATGCACCACTTCTTTGCGGTGCTGGACTTGGTGGTGCTGGACTTGCTGGAGCTGGATCTAAAGGACGTGCTAGAGCCGAACCTGCTGGACTTCATCACAATCTTGAGATCGGAAAGTGTACGACTACATCATCCATGAGTTCCAACTCGTTAACAAAGCTTTGTTGTCTTCGAGGGTAAGTTCTCCATGGATGTATATCCACCTGTTGCTTGTATCTAGTAGATAGATCTTGGCGTATAGTTCCCATCGTATGAAATTTTTTGTTTTCTATGCTGCGAACCCCAACACACACATGCAATGACACTGGTTGATCCATATGTGGTTTGTGGAAAGAACACACGTGCAATGACACAGGTTGATACATGTGTGGTTTGTGGATATAACACACATGCAATGACTCTAGTGGGTCCATATGTGGTTTGTGAAACGAACACACATGCAATGACCACTGGTTGACTCATATGTGGTTTGTGGAAAAGAACACACATGCAATGAACACTGGTGGATCCATAAGTTGTTTGTGGAAAGAAAACACATGCAATGACCACTGGTTGATCCATATGTGGTTTGTCGAAAGAACACACATGCAGTGAACACTGGTGGATCCATATGTTGTTTGTGAAAAGAACACACATGCAATGACTCTAGTGCTGGTTTTAGTATAAGAACACACAAGCAATGACTCTAGTGGGTCCATATGTGATTTGTGGAAAGAACACCCATGAAATGACACTGGTTGATCCATGTGTGCTTTGTGGAAAGAACACACATGCAATGAACACTGGTTGATCCATGTGTGGTTTGTGGAAATAACACACATGCAATGACTCTAATGGATCCATATGCTGTTTGTGGAAAAGAACACACATGCAATGACTCTAGTGGTTGATCCATGTGTGGTTTGTGGAAATAACACACATGCAATGACTCTAGTGGATCCATAAGTGGTTTGTGGAAAAAAACACACGTGCAATGACCACTTGTTGATCCATATGTGGTTTGTGGAAAAAACACACATGCAATGACACTAGTTGATCCATGTCTGGTTTGTGGAAAGAACACACATGCAATGACACTGGTTGATCCATATGTGGTTTGTGGAAAGAACACACGTGCAATGACACCGGTTGATCCATGTGTGGTTTGTGGATAGAACACACATGCAATGACTCTAGTGGGTCCATATGTGGTTTGTGAAAAGAACACACATGCAATGACCACTGGTTGATCCATATGTGGTTTGTGGAAAAGAACACACATGCAATGAATACTTGTGGATCCATAAGTGGTTTGTGGAAAGAACACACATGCAATGACCACTGGTTGATCCATATGTGGTTTGTGGAAAGAACACACATGCAGTTAACACTGGTGGATCCAAATGTTGTTTGTGAAAAGAACACACATGCAATGACTCTAGTGCTGGTTTTAGTATAAGAACACACAAGCAATGACTAGTGGGTCCATATGTGATTTGTGGAAAGAACACACATGCAATGACACTGGTTGATCCATGTGTGGTTTGTGGAAAGAACACACATGCAATGACTCTAGTGGTTGATCCATGTGTGGTTTGTGAAAAGAACGCACATGCAATGACTCTAGTTGGTCCATATGTGGTTTGTGGAAAGAACACACATGCAGTGACTCTGGTTGGTCCATATGTGGTTTGTGGAAAGAACACACATGCAGTGACCACTGTTGATCCATGTGTGCTTTGTGGAAAGAACACACATGCAATGCCATTCGTTGATCCATGTGTGGTTTGTGGAAATAACACACATGCAATGACTAATGGATCCATATGTGGTTTGTGGATAAGAACAGAGATGCAGTGACTCTAGTGGGTCCATATATGATTGTGGAAAGAACACACATGCAATGACACTAGTTGATCCATGTGTGGTTTGTGGAAAGAACACACATGCAATGACTCTAGTGCTAGTTTTAGTATAAGAACACACATACAATGACTCTAATGGGTCCACATGTGGTTTGTGAAAAGAACACACATGCAATGACCACTGGTTGATCCATAAGTGGTTCGTGGAAAAGAACACACATGCAATGACCACTGGTTGATCCATATGTGGTTTGTGGAAAAAACACGTGTGCAGTGAACACTAGTTGATCCATGTGTGGTTTGTGAAAAGAACACACATGCAATGCCACTGGTTGATCCATGTGTGGTTTGTGGAAATAACACACATGCAATGACTCTAGTGCTGGTTTTAGTATAAGAACACACAAGCAATGACTCTAGTGGGTCCATATGTGATTTTTGGAAAGAACACAGATGAAATGACACCGGTTGATCCATGTGTGGTTTGTGGAAAGAACACACATGCAATGACAGTGGTGGATCCATGTGTGGTTTGTTGCAAAAAGAACACACATGCAATGAGTCTAGTGCTGGTTTTAGAACACACATGCAATGACCACTGGTTGATCCATATGTGGTCTTTGGAAAGAACACACATGCAGTGAACACTGGTTGATCCATGTGTGATTTGTGAAATGAACACACATGCAATGCCACTGGTTGATCCATGTGTGGTTTGTGGAAAAACACACATGCAACGAAGCTAGTGCTGGTTTTAGTATAAGAACACACAAGCAATGACTCTAGTGGGTGCATATGTGATTTGTGGAAAGAACACACATGAAATGACACTGGTTGATCCATGTGTGGTTTGTGGAAAGAACACACATGCAATGACTCTAATGGATCCATATGTGGTTTGTGGAAAAGAACGCACAGGCAATGACTCTAATGGATCCATATGTGGTTTGTGGAGAAGAACACACATGCAATGACCACTGGTTGATCCATGTGTGGTTTGTTGAAAGAACACACATGCAATGACAGTGGTGGATCCATGTGTGGTTTCTGAAAAGAACACACATGGAATGAGTCTAGTGCTGGTTTTAGAATAAGAACACAAATGCAATGACTCTAGTGGGTCCACATGTGGTTTGTGAAAAGAACACACATGCAATGACCACTGGATGATCCATATGTGGTTTGTGGAAAAGAAAACACATGCAATGAACACTGGTGGATCCATAAGTGGTTTTGTGGAAAGAACACACATGCAATGTCTCTAATGCTGGTTTTAGTATAAGAACACACAAGTAGTGAACACTGGTTGATCCATAAGTGGTTTGTGGAAAAGAACACACATGCAATGAGTCTAGTGCTAGTTTTAGTATAAGAACACACATGCAATGACTCTAGTGGGTCCACATGTGGTTTGTGAAAAGAACACACATGCAATGACCACTAGGTTATCCATATGTGGTTTTTGGAAAAGAACACACATGCAATGAACACTGGTGGATCCATAAGTGGTTTGTGGAAAGAACACACATGCAATGACCACTGGTTGATCCATAAGTGGTTTGTGGAAAAGAACACACATGCAATGACCACTGGTTGATCCATATGTGGTTTGTGGAAAGAACACACATGAAGTGAACACTGGTTGATCCATGTGTGGTTTGTGAAAAGAACACACATGCAATGCCTCTAGTGCTGGTTTTAGTATAAGAACACAAAAGCAATGACTCTAGTGGGTCCATATGTGATTTGTGGAAAGAACACACATGAAAAGACACTGGTTGATCCATGTGTGATTTGTGGAAAGAACACACATGCAATGCCATTGGTTAATCCATGTGTGGTTTGTGGACATAACACACATCCAATGACTCTAATGGATCCATATGTGGTTTGTGGATAAGAACACACATGCAGTGACTCTAGTGGGTCCATATGTGATTTGTGGAAAGAACACATATGCAATGAAACTGGTTGACCCATGTGTGGTTTGTGGAAAGAACACACATGCAATGACTCTAATGCTAGTTTTAGTATAAGAACACATATACAATGACTCTTGTGGGTCCACATGTAGTTTGTGGAAAGAACACACATGCAATGACCACTGGTTGATCCATAAGTGGTTTCTGGAAAAGAACACACATGCAATGAAGACTGGTGGATCCATGTGTGGTTTGTGAAAAAGAACGCACATGCAATGAGTCTAGTGCTGGTTTTAGTATAAGAACACACATGAAATGACTCTAGTGGGTCCACATGTGGTTTGTGAAAAGAACACACATGCAATGACCACTAGTTGATCCATATGTGGTTTTTGGAAAAGAACACACATGCAATGACTCTAGTCGGTCCACATGTGGTCTGTGAAAAGAACACACATGCAATGACCACTGGTTGATCCATAAGTGGTTTGTGGAAAAGAACACGCATGCAATGACCACTAGTTGATCCATAAGTGGTTTGTGGAAAGAACACACATGCAGTGAACACTGGTTGATCCATGTGTGGTTTGTGAAAAGAACACACATACAGTGCCACTGGTTGATCCATGTGTGGTTTGTAGAAAGAACATGCATGCAATGACTCTAGTGTTGGTTTTAGTATAAGAACACACAAGCAATGACGCTAGTGGGTCCATATGTGTTTTGTGGAAAGAACACCCATGAAATGACACTGGTTGATCCATGTGTGCTTTGTGGAAAGAACACACATGCAATGAACACTGGTTGATCCCTGTGTGGTTTGTGGAAATAACACACATGCAATGATGGATCCATATGTGGTTTGTGGAAAAGAACACACATGCAATGACTCTAATGGATCCATATGCGGTTTGTGGAGAAGAACACACACGCAATGACCACTAGTTGATCCATGTGTGGTTTGTGGAAAGAACACACATACAATGATTGTGGTGGATCCATGTGTGGTTTCTGAATAGAACACACATGCAACGAGTCTAGTGCTGGTTTTAGTATAAGAACACACATGCAATGACTCTAGTGGGTCCACATGTGGTTTGTGAAAAGAACACACATGCAATGACCACTGGATGATCCATATGTGGTTTGTGGATAAGAAAACACATGCAATGAACAGTGGTGGATCCATAAGTGGTTTGTGGAAAGAACACACATACAATGACTCTAATGCTGGTTTTAGTATAAGAACACACATGCAGTGAACACTGGTTGATCCATAAGTGGTTTGTGGAAAAGAAGACACATGCAATGAGTCTAGTGCTGGTTTTAGTATAAGAACACACATACAATGACTCTAGTGGGTCGACATGTGGTTTGTGAAAAGAACACACATGCAATGACCACTTGTTGATCCATATGTGGTTTTTGGAAAAGAACACACATGCAATGAATGCTGGTGGATCCATAAGTGGTTTGTGGAAAGAACACACATGCAATGACCACTGGTTGATCCATAAGTGGTTTGTGGACAAGAACACACATGCAATAACCACTAGTTGATCCATATGTGGTTTGTGGAAATAACACACATGCAGTGAACACTGGTTGATCCATGTGTGGTTTGTGAAAAGAACACACATGCAATGCCTCTAGTGCTGGTTTTAGTATAAGAACACACAAGCAATGACTTTAGTGGGTCCATATGTGATTTGTGGAAAGAACACACATGAAATGCCACTGGTTTATCCATGTGTGCTTTATGGAAAGAACACACATGCAATGCCATTGGTTGATCCATGTGTAGTTTGTGGAAATAACACATATGCAATGACTCTAATGGATCCATATGTGGTTTGTGGATAAGAACACACATGCAGTGACTCTAGTGGGTCCGTTTGTGATTTGTGGAAAGAAGACACATCCAATGACACTGGTTGATCCATGTGTGGTTTGTGGAAAGAACACACATGCAATGACTCTAGTGCTAGTTTTAGTATAAGAACACACATACAATGACTCTAGTGGGTCCATATGTAGTTTGTGAAAAGAACACGCATGCAATGACCACTGGTTGATCCATAAGTGGTTTGTGGAAAAGAACACACATGCAATGAACACGGGTGGATCCATGTGTGGTTTGTGGAAAAGAACACACATGCAATGAGTCTAGTGCTAGTTTTAGTATAAGAACACACATGAAATGACTCTAGTGGGTCCAAATGTGGTTTGTGAAAAGAACACACATGCACTAACCACTGGTTGATCCATATGTGGTTTTTGGAAAAGAACACACATGCAATGACTCTAGTGGGTCCACATGTGGTTTGTGAAAAGAACACACATACAATGACTACTGGTTGATCCATAAGTGGTTTGTGGAAAAGAACACACATGTAATGACCACTGGTTGATCCATAAGTGGTTTGTGGAAAGAACACACATGCAGTGAACACTGGTTGATCCATGTGTGGTTTGTGAAAAGAACACACATGCAATGCCACTGGTTGATCCATGTGTGGTTTGTGGAAAGAACACACATGCAATGACTCTAGTGCTGGTTTTAGTATAAAAACACACAAGCAATGACTCTAGTGGGTCCATATGTGTTTTGTGGAAAGAACACACATGAAATGACACTGGTTGATCCATGTGTGCTTTGTGGAAAGAACACACACGCAATGAACACTGGTTGATCCATGTGTGGTTTGTGGAAATAACACACATGCAATGACTCTAATGGATCCATATGTGGTTTGTGGAAAAGAAAACACATGCAATGAACACTGGTGGATCCATAAGTGGTTTGTGGAAAGAACACATATACAATGACTCTAATGACACTGGTTGATCCAAATGTGGTTCATGACAGGAACACACATGCAATGACTCTTGTGGATAGATATGTGGTTTGTGGAAAGAACACACATGCAATGAACTCTAGTGGATCTATCTTGGCATAATTTGATGTATGCCACGATGCATTTCATTGTAAAAGACACACACTTTCTATTTTTATACTACTCAGCTTTGCCCTTGGTTTTTTGATACTACCCAGTTTTGCCCCCCTCTCTCTTTCGTAGATGCACAAACTTGTGCCCACTTTGTCTGCTACGACCTGATTGGTTGTCACAGTTGTCACGCGGATCGTGCGAACCAACCGTTGATCCTGTGTGATCCAACGAGGCTCGTTGCACACGTCGTGCCCTTCACGGGACAGCGTGAGACAGCACGGACGTCTCCCTCAACGAGACTTCTACAAGAAGGAACACGATGTCGTCCATGGAAAAAGTCGTTGAATGGTCATGTCATGTTTAATCTAGTCTTCAAAGGCTACAAGTCTACTGCACGGCAACTGGTCATCTACGGACCACCGGCTATACCATTTTTACTAGGCAGCGCGCCTGCACTCTCACTTCCGACAAGCCCCCACCACACGAACCTTCCACGCGGCAGCCGCAGCCGGAAGAGCTGCCAACTGGGGCCCTCGTGGAGGCCTAAACGTCCCCGCAGTAAAAACCCAGCCTATCGGGTCCTCCATTCGCACTCATCCACTACTCTCTCTTCCCTATCCAGCAAAACCCCACAATCTTGAACGTACTTGCACGAACCTCCTCCATGAAACCAGTGCGTGGGGGTGAGTGTCCGGGCATCACTGTCGGGGTGGTGCTTCACGCGGCAGATCTGGAGGAGCATCACGCAGCACAAGCCGAGGAGGATGTGCAGTTCAACCCCTTGGGGGGACCATGTGCTCGCCGGTGCTGACGACTTCGGAGGCACCGATGAGGGCGTGGAGTTCGACGGACATGCTCTGCTCGTGATCCGGAGGTACACCTATTTCTACATGTTTCATATTTTCTGCTCGAGCTTAATCTATCCTGGCGTCATAAAAAATCTAGTCCTAATGATTAGATGCAACGTACGAACTGGTACATGGAGAGATCTAGTCTGTTCTGAATGAATCCACATTATTTATTTATTAATAAGTTACCAAGAACACAAACCACATTAATTTAGAAGCGAGCTGGGGAGACGGCCGTAATGAACTACTGAACCTGTATAGACATGTTATTGCATCGAAAGTAACTCGAAATGGTGGAAGGAATATATATTTATTATTTTGCTCATTTTGGTTTGTATTCCATACATTACAGGTGGATTCAAGTGAGATGGACTCTGACAAGGAGACCAGGGACAACAAGAGCCGCCATGTCATGAAGAAGCTCAAGAGCGAGATAATCTCTTTCCGCACTCGACTTGGGGAGCTCATGTGCCCTTTCTGTAAGAAAGGAGTCAACCCGAGGATTGCCAGTTTGATTCCACATGCGGTTGGCATCGGTAAACGCCCGGCTAGTAAACACAAGTCGGCGACCAAGGCTAAGCACGCTGCTTATGGCAAGTTCCTGAGGGAGTATGTCAAGACCGGCCTAGTGCCCCCTTACTTAGGAATTGGCAACTTCTAGCCGACCAACCCATCACTGTGCTGGCCTGGCCACTAATAATATTTAGTTCTCTTACCGTATCTAGACCCTTAAACTATGGGGATTTCTATTTTTGTACCCTTCAAAATATAATCAAGTTCATCTGTTTATGGAGTTAAAGTTCCGGTGGCATACTCGTTATTTTGCATGGATAGAGGGGTGCCCCCGATAGATATAAGGGTTATCCTGTCTGCTAGATCACAGAGGATCAACGGTTGCTGGGCAGAACTGAGTACAACTGAATGGCCATGGTTAGACACGAGGGGGAAAACGTGACTCACGGTATGCGTGCACGGGGCGGTAGCGAACAAGTGTGGCCGTGCACGGTGCATTAGCGTACGCGGTGCACGGTAGTGCAACGAAACGTTGCTTCCCTTCTCCTTTAATAGAGGCCTCCCCACTCCCACTCATCACACACTCGCTCACTCAACCATCTCCACTGTCCCATCACCTTCTGCAAACGACCAACAAAACCCCAACCACGCCTGCGATGGAGAAGATCGGCGTGGTGGCCATCGGCGCCTCCAAGGCCGCCGGCGAGGAGCCCCCCGTCCCCGTCCCTGCATCCGCCGTAGCCGCCGGTGAGGAGGCCCCCGCTGGTCTCGGACAGATCCTGCTCGGCTGGGACCCCTACGAGGAGGTTTTCTACATAAGGCCGGAGAACCCCTACGACACCAGCATCGCCGACCCATGGTCTGAGGTAACCAGGGCTTTCTCCCCTTCCCTTGTTCTTCCCCCAATTCCTATCATTGGATGCTAGATCGTATGTTATTAGGGCTCGGCTGTTCGTATTTTTTATAGTAGCTAATCCTCTTGTATTAGATCTCGGATTTCGATGAATCCCCCTGTTCATAGTTGGGATCAGTATTCGATTTGGTTTGAGATTTGGGGAATAATCGGGAGATCTCATTCGGTTAATTTATGCAAAAAATCAATCCCGAAAATCAAAGTATCTCAATCATGTCCTTATTTCACTCTACTGTTTTTTCCAACAGGAGGATAGTAGTGACCTCCGCAGCGACGACGAGTCCAAGGACACCAAGACTCGCCATGTGCTGAGGAGGCTAAAGTCCAGTCAGTACAACAACTTCTTTGCCAGCGACGTGTACAGGTGCCCCTTCTGCCCCACCAGGAGGCTCCACGGCACGGACTTCAACTCCCTCGTGAAGCATGCCGAGGACGTGAGGACCTACGGCGAGTCCGTGAACGTCCACGGCTTCAGGGCCAAGCACCAGGCGCTCGGTCTTCACCTATGCAACCTCCAGAAGGTGGCTATCAAGGAGGGTCGCATGCCCCCGATCAGACCCAAGGCGCCCAAGGTCAAGGGGCTGGGCGGCAAGAAGTGGAGGAGGCGCCAGAGGGAGGAGGCGGATGCCCTCCTGGCAGAGGCCACGAGGGGCCACTGATCAGCTACTGCTGTAAAGCAGCTTCTTTTGTCTTGTCTGTGTTGAAGCAGTCCGCTGCTGCTGCTGCTGAGCAGCCTAATTGTCGAACCTCGTTAAGTACCGTACTATATAACCTATATTAGCAGCTTTATCTACATCTTCTCTGTTTACTGAATTTATTTATGGTGCTGGTTTGTTTGGCTGCTCTAGATTTGCTACCAGATTGGGGGAAAACAATCGCAAAAGGAAAAATGAATGAAGAGAGAAGCTGCTCTAGATTCCTACCTTTTTGGGCAAAAATAAACACAATTGTTAGAGAGAGAGGGGAAAAGGCGCTCTTAAAAAGGCCAAATAACAAAAATCCACTCTGGCGACATGGCGCACGTAACGGCCAAGCCTATGACCAGACGACACGCCCCTCTGAGCGCATGTGAGGGCTTCGGAATATCGGAAGGGCAAAAGTGAGGACAAACGAGACACAATGTTGTTATAGCTAAATCTGACAAAAAGCTGAATTTCGCTTTACCATGCAATTTGGCTAGAGCTCCACAATGTAGCTATTCTAATCCCTAAACTATGTGGTGCATTGAAACCTAATGCTTTTCCACCGACACGTGTGTTGCAAAGTTGCTTGATTGTGCATGCTTACACAAGTGGCCTACAGAGAAACTTATAGAAGCATGGGCAAACGAGCTTCATTTTGGCAAATTCAGGACAAGCTTTGCGCAATCGGCAGGCCTAATCGGCTGGGCGGCTGCCCCGGGGTGCAGGGATGCTAGGTCCATATCTATGCTTACACTTCTTAAACTTGTTAGGAATTAATAATAACTATACACTTCCTTTTGTCCTGTCACGTTACGTCGTGTCGGCACCGCGCACCCGCTGCGGATCGGCAACGGGACGGTGGTCTACGTGACCGGTCTCTGCCACGCCAAAGCCACGTCGCACACCCGTCCCATCGCCTACCGGGACGGACGCCGAATTTAATCCCTAGGATTGGAAACCATCGGTGCTCGCCCGGGCAAACTTGCTTCCGCATGGGTATGACCGAAATATTGGTAAACGGAATTTAAGCATCGCCTTCCGTCTCCTCAACACATCACTGTGCAAAAATCCCCAACTCATTCCTTCCGCCGCCGCCACCACCGCAAGAACCATCGACGCTGCCACAGGCACCGCCTCCGCCTGGCCATACCACCCGCAACAGATCACTCCACCTCCACGCCCAGTCCCAGCCACCCCTACCGACCCTAGGCCACCGCCGCCACATTAGCTGCTGCCATGGACGCAGAGTACGGCGTGTTCGGCGACGGGAGCGACTACACCGACGAGTACGGCGACGGGAGCGACTACACCGACGAGTACACCGTCACTGCCCATGGCACTAGCAAGCTGACGGTCGTCCACACAAATGCGTCAGCGAAGGTCGCCAAGGTCATCGCAATGTACGAGCGGTGGCTACAGGAGCCGATGGACAGGTCAAAGATCGTCGGCCTTGACCTCGAGTATACCAGAGATAGAAAGAGGACGGCGCTTTTGCAGCTATGCATGCGCAACCACTCCCTCCTATATCACGTATGTAGGGCCAAATCTATATGCCCGGAGCTTCGCGAGTTCCTACACAGGAGGGTGATCTACTTCGCCAGCGTCGACATCAAGAACGACACTCTGAAGCTAGAACGGGATCTCCTCGTTCATGTCGTCAATCACATCGATCTCCAACGTTTGTGGAGGTACCCGGTTGGCAGTACGGGGAAAGCCGGCATGGCTAGACTCACTTTCGACATCATCGACCGCGAGTACGCCGGCATGAAATTCGAGTTCCCGAAGCACCTGCACGAGCGATGGGAGTGGAGGCACCTGGATTACGATGCGATCAAGTACGCAGCCAGGGACACTTATGTCTGCTACGAGATGCTCAATAGGATCTGGCGGGTGGGTGAGTGTGTTGTTTACCACTACTAGTTTGCATTTCGTTCCTAGTTTTATCTCGCATGTATTTTCTAAGCATTTTGTGTGTAAGAACCAAGCTCGTATGATCCCTGTGCTATTAGCTACTTAACCTATATGAATTACATTCCCCCTTTTGTATGCTTAACATTCATTCTTACAAATTCTGTCTGTGCCATTTGCATGCGGCAGAATCAAGGACTGACATGCATAAGGTGTGATACAGTCATAAGTCATAACGAAACCCAGATTATAGTTTGACAAAGGTAATACACAGCAGTTCGTAATTTCTCACATAGTGTACTTATGAAATAACATGTTTTCATAAACACAACAATCATGCACTAATAGTCTACATCCCAACCTGTTGGAGAAGGCAACCGATCCCAGGATGCCTTCGGTCGCTTGCCCCGGTTTGTAGATTCATCTACACTCTGGCATCTGGGGAAAACAACCTGCCTTGGTGGTGGTTCAATGATGCATGCCTGGAATGAGATTTTACAATCTAGCGATACAGCTCGTGGCTAACATACCCGTCAATTGCAGCGTACTTCAGATTAGGTTCAGAAAGTGGCTTATCCTCCCAGTAATCGTGCCCTAAACGCCTCCACGAACATCTCGGCAATATGTCCTTCATGTCAGCGTACCACGGGTCGATACGTTCGGAGGCACGAGCGGCCATCCCGGTCTTGTCGCCCTTCATCCCTGAGATCCAGTAAATTTCCTGGATGTCCACTCTGCACTCATTTGGGATTCTAATGTTGACAGTCGGGCTTTCAAGCAGTTTACTGTCATTCGTGATGTCAAATCTAGTAAATGTTATGTGCTGGTTCACGAGAAAGTCATGAAACAGATCCCTAATGCTTTCGCCCCACCTGCAATTCAGACAAATCATATAGCAATAACTTTTGCAAATAGACGGTTCAGGAACAAAAAGACAGCAAAGTCTACTAGATCCCGTCAGCCCCCTTCTCGCAAAAAGGTTGGTATACGAGGACGTGCCCCTTCATGGAGAGTTGCACCACAGCGATCCTACGGTGATCGTGGTTGTACTCGAGGTCGAGACCTACGAACCTGTTTTCTTCGAACTACAACCAACTCGTGTAATTATTCAGAGTGTTCCTCACCGTCCGAGGGTCGGTGGTGTAGATGACATCGATCTTCTTCCCGCCATGTACTTCGATGTCGAAGTGCGTAGTTTCTTGCATGCCGTCGTTTCGGACGTCCGGAGCGCCCATGACTACATGCAAGAGGGAAAGGATACAGAGGAAGAGGGTGATGCGGTGGTGGAGGAAATGGATGAGGCCGTGGAGGAGAAAGACGATGAGGTCGTGGGGGAGGAAATGAGACGAAGAAGTGAAAGATTGGAACCGCCCTTACCAATATCTGGAATGGTGCACGACCGTTCGTATTACGGTGAAGGTGGAGAAAAACAGCGGTTTTACACGTCGACGCTAGCGCTACCAAAAATTTGTTTTGCGCCACTTGTATGCGGTGGAATCAATTCAAATGTAGGCACGTTTGCGCGTGCCGACCTTCCCTCACTGACAGGCGGGCCGCACATTTCTATTTTACGATTTATTTTTTCACTTCCTCTAGACGGTTCCGGTGCCCGCCCTCAATAATTACGCCCCCCCCCCCCCCCCTTCTTGTCTTCCACGCGGACGAGAACCGGCGGTGGCGGCGGTTCCTTGTAGATTCACTCCCTACTCGAACAACTGCCCCCATCCCTGATTCCACCCCCTCTCGAATCCATCCGCCTCCTTATCACAACGCCTCAATTAATCTACAGGATTCCAGACTCCATTTGCCACTATGGGTAGAGGTTGGGGTAGCAGCAGGCTGAAGTGAAAGGCATGCGATGACGACGCGAATGGCCAGGGCGATCGCTACCACGAGGATTGGGGATGGCCGAACATCAGCACCGCGAACGTGCACAGGATCGCCTCGGGGTTGGACATCATCTCAGCCGGCCGCCTCGCTCGCTGCATCCCTGGCTACCACGCGATGATGCGGAACATGGACGAACAACCGTTCGGCACGCCAGGCCTTCTTTACCCCGATAACAGCAAATGGCCAGACAACCGCGATGGCCACGTAAGTTCCAGTATCTAGCTTATTCGTTCAGTCATATCATTGATTCATATGTGCTGAAATCTCATCGGAATCTTATGTTCCTTTCGTCGAACGTGTTGTGTGCATGCGTGGTTTGAACAAATCGAACCATTTAAGACTATTCTATATAACGGAAGCTCTGCTCGTACCTGATATTCTGGTATTTTCGTAGTGACACAGTCTTACTTTAGGTGATAGACGAGTTGTCAATTTCAATTTTGCAATGGAATGCCTGCTAGGTGATATTCTGTTTCCTAAAATAAAAACAAATAGATTAGACGATTTAAGGCTGTTATGCCCCGAGCTGTTTATGATCATCGTCAGGAGTTTGTTTTGGGGGCTCTGCTACTACTCCATATATTGAGTATCTTTGTAGTGACACAGGCACAATTTAGGCGATATCTAAGGAGACACTCGTATTTAGGCGATATTTTGTGTACTTTAATCTGAAGGCCAAGTTGTCAAATTGTATTTGCAATGGAATCCATGCTAGTTTATTGTAGCAACTGACAACAAACTCTACAGAATATTCATGCAAAACTGATGTTGCTGGATAACTGGTCCGAATCAGTAGTGCTGAATATCAAGGAAGAAGAAGAGACGGAAATGGAAGATGACCAGAACTGGGTGGGTGGCAACGGCGAGTGGCTGGTCCTTTTATCAAAGGATGGCAATACTTGGACTCTAAAAAATGGCTACAGATCAAAGAGACTTGCAGTGCCATCTTTGAAGGGTGTCGGTATTACTGTATTCAACAGCGGGTGGCCGCCGCCCATTTCCGAATTCGCTTATAGGTTCAACATGGCAGAACTTGACCTCGTGAAGGTACAACTCCCACATAGACAGCGGGAGGGGGCGCGGAAGAACTGGGAGTACGACCTCTTAGCGGTGTTCGACAAGGCAATCACATTCATTAGATGCCCAGAAGACAAGGAATGGATAGTCTTGCACGACGACTTCCTACGGCCGGAGAAGTATGTCGACGCCGTCTTCACCTATAGCTACTCTTCGTACAGACCGCAACACGTTTATGCGGTCACTGAACCGAGCGGCGACGTGCGTGATTGGCAGCCGTCCATTTGGGGTGAGTCATGGTGTCATATAGCATGTAAAATCCCATTCAAAATTCTGCTTACTGACTGTTAGTAACACGCAGGTACCCACGCAGCCCCGCGCATCATTCCAGCTCTGGTCATCGAAGATGCAGTAGCAGATGCTGAACTTGGGACACGACGCTGGTTCCTGGCACCTCTTGGAGACAACACGGAACATGATGATGAACTCTTGTGGATTCATATCAGGGGAGCACTAAACAGTGTTGGTGATACAATAGAACATATGGGGACACAACTTTCTTCATACCCATCGCTGCGGTGTCACATTTTCTCGAGGTCCGCATGCCCATCCGAAGACCCAGTAGAGCAAGTCTGGAGCAGAGTCAACAATCTGAAGGGACAATCTGTGTTTCTTGGGATCAACTACCCTTTCTTTGTCGGAGCCCCTGGAGTTGTTGAACCTGTAATTGCTCAGGCAGCCCTGGCCCCTGATGCTACTGCTGCTGGTGGTGGTGGTGGTGGTAGTGGTGGAGCTGACGAAGAACTAGCTGCTGCTGCTCCTGGTGAAGCTGACGAAATACTTGGTGATGCTGCTGCTGGTGAAGCTGACGAAATACTTGCTAATGCTGCTGCTGGTGAAGCTGACGAAATACATGTTGAGGCTACTGCCGGAGTCTAGGAAGAACATGCTGGTGTTCTTGCTGAGGTGCCAGCACTTCTAGTGTTGATAGCAGACTGTGTGTTTGCTGCACACTCACGCTCCTATCATGTTGACACTCCAGATCTGACCTGGAGCTGAATCCACGCCGGGGGGAGGGGGCCTACAATTGGCTCATCAGTGGGGTCGTACTATTTGAAGGAGAATGAAAGACGGCCAAACACAGGATTCTGGTTCGTTCCGACAATACCACCAGCTCCAGGGACCTAGTGCTCATAGTGGCAGATCCGATGAACCATTTGTCTTTATCTTTATCATTAGTTACGCTTATGTGTGTAAAGACTAAGTTGTGCTTATTTGTGTAAGACTAAGTTAGGCCTAACTGTGTAATATTCAGTGAAGCCTAGCTTTTCTTTCCACGCCCATAACAACAGAATTGCAGCATAGAACATACAAATGTAATGTGCATACCATGCATTTTTGCTTAGGATAACAACCACTTCAAGCAAATGATACATCGTGTACGCATTTGAACACATCACTAGAATGTGCCACCTATTGATGATTGATGACATGGATCTAGCTTTTCTGCGCGTATTTGCATTGAATCGCTCATTGATTTGTTCACATATTTGTTGGCAATGGCTGATGAACTCCACTCTCTTGGTAACTTGCTTCGTCAGCGAGCACTTGTTGATGCAATGCAAAGTACAGAACATGGTTGTCATCGTCATTCCATTTAGGTTCTCTATGTTTCGTCATCACGGAGCTACTAATTTCAAATGAAAATCTAGTAAACAATATATGTGTACATTGTTAGAGTATGCTACGGCCATGGTACATACATGTTTTTCTACAATCACAAGAAGAAAACTTGATGCATTTTCACCTTGTTGGCGTTGTGCCGAACTGGGTGGATGTGGCTTTGGGGTTCGGAGAGGAAGGCGCAGTGACTGGTGCGTGTGCGACCACGGCGACGGCGAGCTCGGATTCTGGAGGAGGCCAACAGGACCGAGCATGGTCGGCATGGTGACAGATCTCACCCGGGAATGAATTCCCATCCCCGCGTAGTGCCAATGGTGCGGTCATGGTGAGGGCGAGCTCCGATTCGGGATGGGGAGGAGAATGGGCCGAGCAGGTTCGTCCAAGTCCTAGCTCCGCGCCATGGCCGCGACCACAGATTGCCGCCCCGGAGGAAGAAGAAGACGCGTAAAGGATGCATGCGCCAACGCTGCAAGCCTACATGGCAGTGACGACGGCAGCGACATAACGACGAAAGCTGACAGGGGGGCCAACTTGACGGCCATTAGACAGATTTTTTGTATTGAAACGTAAAGTTGAATTCGTGCCGAAAAAGACCCTCTGAGTATTTGGCACGCCAACTATAGTCATCGCGGCTGATTTCAGGGAACTCGGGTACCGCGTTGCCTAGCCACCCCAACTTTCGGGCCGCAAAATGATATTCTCTCCTACACATCCTATGCACCCACTTGTTCCATCACCAAAGGGAGAGGAGAAAGAAATCTAAGTTTGATAACATCTCTGCCAAACTCGGTTCTCAGGCCGGTTGAACCGGTTCCCAGACCAAACGGTCCGGTACCAGCGCCGGTCAACCGAACCCAAATCGGGATTCTCGGTTTCATATACCGAGTCTATCTGGGCTCACACATAGTGAGTATCCCGGTTTGGATTCCGGTTGACCGAGTTGTACACCGGGTGGTCCGGTGTGTGGTTCAGTCCAACCGAACTTAAAACCGAGTTCCGCAGAAAGTGCTCCAAATCGCTAGATTTCTTCCTTGAGTATAAATACCTCTTCTTCCAGCTTGAGGAGGTTAGGCATTCAGTTCATATCTCATTCTTGGAGCTCTCTCTCTCTCCCCATTGTTGAAACACAATTTCTTGAGGATCTCCCATTCTACCCAATCAAACTCAAATCCCTTTGGTAGAAAGCAAGAGGAGGTCCTGATCTATGTTTCCACCAAGCCAAATTTCATTCCCCCTTGAGTTCATTGAGTTAGCTTGTTATTCTTGGGTTTGTGGGAAACCCTAGGCAGCTAGGGTCGCTCGGAGGCATTCGGCTTGTGATTTGCTCTGTGGAAAGTTTGTGAGGGTTTGGAGACTACCTAAGTCTACCACGAGTAAGTGAGCTATTCCTTCGTGGGATAGGCTCAAAGAAGAAGGTGAGCCTTTGTGGCGTTGGGGAATCCTTCGTGGAACCTCACACCTCTCCAACGTGACGTAGCCCCCTTCCCAAAGGTGGTGAACACAGGAATACATCTTCGTCTCCGCGTGTTTGGGTTATTCCGTAACCCCTCTCTTACTTGTGTTGTTTACTTTGTGATAGCCTTCGTGCTTGAAGTATCTTGTATCATCATCTAGGTTGCCTCACCTAGTTTGCATTTAGGCACACCTATATTCCACAAAGCCTAAAACTTACAAAAGATTATAAAGAATTTGTTAGAAACCTATTCACCCCCTCTAGGTAAACCATCTTACACTTTCAATTGGTATCAGAGCCAAGTGCTCTTCTAAGGGCTTTACCGCCTAAGAGAAAAGATGGTTTTCTCTGATGATCAGGGAAAGACTTATTCGGTGAAGGAGATCCGTGAACTCTTTGCCAAACAATCCCTTGAAAAGGCTAAGGCGGATTCCGATCTCCGTGCTCGAATAAGTTTTCTTGAAGGACGCTTTACGGGGATGGGCGAGGGGGTCATGCTTGCCAGACCTTCGGTAGTACCTCAAGGGAGGCTGATGGACACCGGTAAGGAGGCTATGAACGAGACCTCTAGCGAGAGTGACCCGACGAAAGCCTCCATGCCTCCTAATCCATTTCCGTATATATATCCCAAACAAAAGAATGCCATGCCTCATATTAATGGTTCGGGTCCCGCACATCATTATGATGGAACTCACTTCTCTCATTGGAAAGTTTCTATGGAATCTCATCTTCGTAGTTGCAGCGTGGAGCTTTGGGAGATTGTGGGCAAGGGCTTCTATCCACAAGATCCGAATGATCTCACTCCGGGAGAGTACTATGATCGTCAACTAAATGCAACAGCTTGTGACAAGATAAGGAGTGCCATTCACTGCACTCTCTATGATCAAGTTAGCAACATTCCCACCGCAAAGGAGTTGTGGGAGAGGATTGTCATTCTCCAAGAGGGAACTTCCCTTATCCAAAAGTCCAAGGATGAAGCTGTAACACCCCATCCACTCCTGGGCCCAGGGGGTGTCACTCCTAGCATCTTAATAGGATATCTAGACTGGCCCCACAGACCAACACTAGTCTTTTCTACGCACTTTGTCCTCACTCGTGCGCACCCGGTTACCCACTTCCCGGTCGGTCACCCATCCTAGAATTGCTCAAGGCTAAGCACGCTTAACCTTAGAGTTCTTTTCGAATGAGCTTCCGGAAAAGAAGTTGCAACTTGTTGATATGAGTATCCTATCAATCCTATTAAGCCATGTGCCGGATCTCACAGAAGCTGCCAAGTCGGAGATGAGCATGTTCATGAACAATTATGGTGAGTCCATCGCCGAAGCATACAAGAGACTTGTTTCCCTCCGTGTCAAGATTGATGGTGTCGGTTGTGATAAGTATGAAGATGGGTTAACTTGAATGATGAGCTTATCAAGTCCAAGGTTCTCTCCATGATTGCCGCCTCCGATAAGAAGCTTGCCTTGAACTTGCAACTTCTTGATTCATCTCGCCACTTCTCGCCTGATGATCTCGTGTCCTATCTTCTTGCCACGGACAATATGGCGGATGAAGGACAAAAGATCAAGGAGATCAACCGTGCCATTGGGCCCTCTCAATCCCTTGCATTGAAGGCCAAGTATGCGCAAGAAAGTGGTGTAAATGATGAAGATAGTGATAGCGAGGGCATCTATGACATGCTAGCTCAAGTTGCTCTCTTCACCAAGAACTTGAAGTTCTGAAGAAGAAGAAGTTCAACCGGACCAAGCGAGAAGAAGAGAAATTGCTACAATTGTGATGAGTCGGACCACTTTGCCGACAAATGCCCATATGAGAAGAGACTTGACAAGCCCAAGTATGAAGAGGGCGCCAAGCCAAGATTAAAGCCAAATCCCATCAACGAGAGATACAAGAGGAACAAGAAGCGTGATGGCAAAAGCTTTCTTGGCCAAGAATACTTATCCGATGCGGAGAGTGAAGATGAGAAGGTTGTGAGGGTGGCCGGTTTGGCGTTTGCCGAACCCGGGTCACTCTTCACATATGACTACACCAAAGACTATGTCGACGACTCCATCACTCCCAAGGTCTCCGGTACTTGCCTCATGGCAAGGAGTACCAAGGTAATATCTTCCCCTCCATCTCTCTCTGGCATCTTGGATGATCATGTTAGTACCAATGAAAGTGACGATGATGAATTCGATGAAAACTATGTTCAAGAAATGTGTAAAATCATGAAGTCCCTTCCTAGCAATGCTCGTGCTAGATTCAAACAATTAATGAGCCTTGTCAATTCACGTGATGAGACCATTGATAGTTTGGAGTCTCATATTGATGATGAGAAACTAAGATTCAATCTTCTTGAGCAAGAGTTAAGCAAGGAAAGGGACATTACTTCTCTTCTTAAAGAATGAATTGAAATCTATGAACTAGATAAGGCAAAAGATATGGATACCATAGATAGAGCTATCACCTTGTCCCAAGAGCTTGATACTTCGAAGAAAGAACTTGAAGTTGCTCATACTTCTCTCATCAATGACCTTGATAACCTTGAGAAAGCTAATTTGCTTGTCAAGCGTGAGCTCATAAAACTTGGGGAGAATCATGATCAACTTCGAGTGTCCTATGAGAAAGCTCTTGGTACATTGAAGGATCATATTATTGTTGAGGATATTACTTGTGCTTCTAACCCTTCCTTGGATCAAGATAGTCTCCTTGAGGAGAATAAGAAGTTGAGGGAACAACTTGAGATGGAGCGTCTCAAACCTATCGCCAAGGGCAAGATTCTTGATGAGATTCTTGCTCGACAAACAATAAGATCTCCAAGGCAAGGTATGGGGTATGACCCCAAGAACGACAAGAATGGTGCCAACCCACCTAAAAGGATCAAATTTGTGCATGAAGGGCACAAGGTGGTTGACAAAGAATGTTGTGAATGGGGGAGCCAATAGGGTCAACCCCAACCACAAGTTTACGGGAAAATCTAATCCCTCCTATGTGCTATGTAAGGGCGCCCAAGGAGATGTTTATGCCAAATATGTTGGCCCTCGCAATGGTTATGCTTATAGGTGGTACTCAATTTGGGTACCAAAAGATCTTGTTGCTAATGCTAGGGGACCCATTACTCAATGGGTTCCTAAATCAAAGAATTGATTTTGTAGGGGTATGCCTCCGGTGGATCAAAATGGGTGTTTGATAGTGGATGCACCAATCATATGACCGGAGGTAGAAGTGCGCTTGACCAATTTATTCATGATGTCAATTCAACGTCAAGCATCACTTTTGGAGACAACTCTAAAGGAAAGGTACTAGGTTTTGGCAAGTTGGTGGTTTCTAAGGCCTTGTCCCTAGAGACCATCATGCTTGTTGAAAACCTTGGTTACAACTTACTTTCCATAAAACAGCTTGCGGATGCCGGTTATGATTCCTATTTCTCTAGAACTTGTGTGGAAGTCTTTAGGAGTGATAATCTCAAGTTGGTCCTTGTTGGATATGTGGAAGACGACCTCTATGTGGTCGACCTCTCACAAGAGAGTCAATCTCTTCCTACATGTCTAATGGCCAAAGTTGACGAGGGATGGATTTTGCATCGCCGCCTTGGCCATGTCAACATGAGAAATCTTAAACAACTCCTAAAGGGTGAACATATTGTTGGACTAACCGGTGTGTCTTTTGAGAAAGATCGTGTGTGTAGTGCTTGCATTTCAGGAAAACAACATGGGAGGAGGCATCCATCAATATCAAAGGTGGCCACGTCAAGACCTTTGGAGCTTCTCCATTTGGATCTCTTCGGGCCATCAACATATGATTCTCTTGGTGGAAGGAGATATGGTCTTGCCATCGTCGATGATTACTCAAGATACACTTGGGTATTCCTTCTCAAGTCAAAGGATGAGACCTACAAGTACTTCATGACCTTCGCCAAGCAAGCTCAACGCACCCATGGAGTGGAGATCAAGACCATTAGGACCGACAACGGCACCGAATTCAAGAACTATACCATGCAAGAGTTTGTTCAAGATGAGGGAATCAAGCATGAATTCTCGGCTCCTTATACTCCTCAACAAAATGGCGTTGTTGAAAGGAAGAACCGGACTATCATTGAGATGGCAAGAACTATGTTGAGTGAGTACAAGTCACCCCACAACTTTTGGGGAGAAGCCATCGCCACCGCGGTTCACTACTCGAACCGGCTTTTCCTTCGAGCTCCCTTTGACATGACTCCGTACGAGATTCTCACAAATAACAAGCCCAATGTCAACTACTTCCGAGTCTTTGGGTGCAAGTGCCTCGTCAAGAACAAGAAAGAAAAACTCGGTAAATTCGAATCTAGAACTATCGAGGGTATCTTGGTTGGTTATGCGTAAAACTCTCACGCCTATAGATACTACAACAAAGTCAATGGTTGCGTTGAAGTATCTTGTGACGTGGAGTTTTTGGAAGATAATGGTCCCCAAGGGGGGCAAGTTGTTCCACATGTTGTAGGTGATGGAAATTCCTCTCAAGTCATCAAGTTGATGGGAATTGGGCATATCTTGCCCACCGAGCATCACACTCATGATCAAGATGTTGATGGGGGAGAATCAAGCCCAACTCAAGAAGAGACAAGCTCTACTCAAGTTGAACCATCAAGTGTACCTCACGACGAACAACTCTCGCAAACCGAAGAACAAGAACCAAGCCCTCAACCCGTTGAGCAAGACCAAGAAGACGTTCTAATTTCCCAAGATCAAGGTCAAGCTCAAGATGCGGTTAATGATCAAGGACCAAGGAAGGATGAATTTGTTGATCATGAAGGAACTATCCGGAAGATCAAGTCCGCCTCTATTGCAAGTGGACTCCAAGTCAATAATATACTTGGAAGCATATCTAGAGGAATCGAGACCCACAACAAGAAGAAGCAACTCACTACCTTTTGTGGCCATCATGCTTTTGTGTCCAACTTCGAGCCTCTGAAGGTCCATGAAGCTCTAGAAGATCCGGATTGGGTCATTGCCATGCAAGAACTCTAGTGCTTCACCCGCAACGAAGTTTGCTCTATTGTGGAGAGACCTAAAGATAATCGCATCAATGTTATTGGTACCAAGTGTGTATTCAAGAACAAGCAAGATGAGAACGGAACCGTCACAAGGAACAAAGCAAGGTTAGTGGCGCAAGGGTATTCCCAAATAGAGGGTATTGACTATGAGGACACCTTTGCGCTCGTTGCTCGCCTTGAAGCTATTCGTCTCTTGCTTGCATATGCATATTTTCATAACTTCAAGCTTTATCAAATGGATGTGAAGAGTGCATTTATTAATGGTCCCTTGAAAGAGGTTGCATATGTAGCTCAACCCCCGAGTTTCGAATACACACGCTTTCCCAACCATGTGTATCTACTCCATAAGGCGCTCTACGGACTAAAGCAAGCTCCTCGTGCTTGGTATGAGCACCTTAGGGATTTCCTACTCATGGACGGGTTTAGCGTGGGTAAAGTTGATTCTGCCCTTTTCACCAAACGGGTTAAAGGGGGTGGCTTGTTTATTGTTTAAATTTATGTTGATGATATTATTTTTGGTGGAGCTAATGAATCACATAACAAAGCTTTTGCCGAGTTGATGACCCAGAAATTTAGGATGTCCATGATTGGGGAGTTGAAGTACTTCTTAGGCTTCATTGTGAAGCAACTTCCTCAAGGTACCTTCATCTCCCAAGAGAAGTACATGAAGGACATGCTTGCGAAATTTGAGATGACCAATGCCAACCCCATGAAGACACCCATGCCACTCGATGGGAAACTTGGCCTTGGAGAAGGTGAGAAGGATGTGGACCAAAAGGTATATCGCTCCATGATTGGCTCCTTGCTCTACCTTTGTGCTTCTAGGCTAGATATCATGTTAAGTGTTGGAATGTGTGCTCGTTTTCAATCCGCTCCCAAGGAGTGCCACTTGATGGCAGTCAAACAGATTTTTAGGTACCTTGTTCTCACTCCTACTCTCGGGCTTTGGTATCCAAAGGGGTCAACCTTTGAGCTTGTTGGCTATTCGGATTCCGATTGGGCCGGTGATAAGGTTGACCGAAAGTCGACCTCCGGGGCTTGCCAATTTATTGGCCGGTCGTTGGCGAGTTGGTCATCCAAGAAACAGAACTCCACTGTCATATCCACCGCCGAAGCCGAATACATTTCTGCGGTATCTTGTTGCGCTCAATTATTATGGATGAGGCAAACCTTGAAAGACTATGGTGTGTCTCTTGGTACGGTGCCTCTTCTATGTGACAATGAAAGCGCAATAAAGATCGCCAATAACCCTGTCCAACATTGCCGCACCAAACATATTGACATCCGCCACCACTTCCTACGTGACCATGTCACAAATGGTGACATCAATCTCACTCATGTGGGAACAATGTTCCAACTGGCGGATATTTTCACCAAGCCTTTGGATGAAGCCCGTTTTGTCATGTTGAGGCAAGAACTTGGTATTCTAGATCCCAAAAACTTGGATTGATTCACGTCTTGCATTACATTTTAGCTCTTAACTTGCTATGTAGCCTAGTCGCACTGCACACATAGGGATAGTCATCTTACCATGTCTTGGTTTGATGCATACCTATGCGTGCGATATTAATTGATCTTGTGTCATGATATGGGTCCAAGCATCTATCTTTGAGGCGCCATAACATGTGTGCTTAAACATAGGGGGAGAAATCCCCCGCCAACTTTGGTCTCTTGTGGATCTTGATATTTTCGAATCATGCCTATTGTTGCTATTAATTGTGTTGATTTGGTTCTTCTCCAATAGGCATGCCTAGATCACTTGCCTCCTATACCCTTTTGGAGTCTACTATCTTCTTCCTTGCACATGACATTCTCGAAAATTTTCTGTTTTCAGAAAAATTTCTGAAGTCTTTTTTCTAAAGTTCGGTTTTTGGCCCGGTCCAACCGGCTCCAGAACCGGACCGTCTGGTTTCCAGCCCGGTCCCAAACCGAGTCTATCCGGGTCTGCAGACATAAGTTTTCTAAACGAGTTCAGCTGCTAGTCCAGTTTTCAACCGGGTACTCCGGTTGTGGAACCGGTTGACCGGACTGAAAATCGAATCTTCCTCGTGTCAGAATTCCTGCAGATTCGGTTTACGGTTCGGTTGACCGGCATGTGAACCGAGCGGCCCGGTTTGCATCTCGGTTGGACCGAACTCAAACCGGGATCTGAAAAAATATTTTTCCTTCTTCTCCCCCCCACTCCTCTACAAGTTACCCCTTCACTTCCCCCAACCCATCCACTCTCCATTGCCGCCCCTCCCACATTCCCCCTCTCCTAGGGTGTTTCCACCCCTAGGATTTGTAGATCGGGCCACCATTTCGTGGAGAAGGACCTTTGGAGGCTCTCCACCGAAGGAATCTCTCCATCTCCTAGTGGTTTGGGAGCTTTTTGCAATCTTCTTCCTCAAGGGCTTTTGGGGCTTTCCTCCACGGGAAGCCATGTCCTCGGGTAATCCCTTGCTCCTCTTCCTTTTCCTTGTCAAATCCCCATGTTTTGCTACACATTTTGATGGATTTGCCAAGTTAGGGTTTCCACCTTCCTTCTTGTATGCCAACCACGTCAAACCATGGCCTACCTCTCTTGAGAAGTTTGTATTTGTGCAAGTATTGAGACATGGGTAGATCTTTTACATTGCATAGAGAAGTTTTGGGGCCTCCCTGACCAACTCGGTTCTAGGCCCGGTTGGACCGGATCTGACACCGGGTCGTCCGGTTCCGGTTCGGTTGTCCGGTGCTAACACCGGACCGTCCGGTTTCGGTTCGATTGTCCGGTGCTGACACCGGACCGTCCGGTTCTGGAGCCGGCCAGACCGGCCCTGGCACCGAATTTCTCTACAATGTCTCTTTTCTTCCATGCA
Organism: Avena eriantha; assembly: GCA_910589775.1. Lineage (NCBI taxonomy): Eukaryota > Viridiplantae > Streptophyta > Magnoliopsida > Poales > Poaceae > Avena > Avena eriantha. The sequence continues at coordinate 55,596,689 of OU342746.1, forward strand.
CTTGCCCAAATCCAAGTTTTTCCTCCGTTTTTTTGTTTGGCATGTGTACTTGTCCTTGTGCTCCCCAACCTCTATCTCTTTTTCACAGGTGCCGATGATGATAACTATATGAGTGATGAGTATGTGCCTGAGGGAACCGGCCGGGGTAAGAGGGCTCGTCGAGCCAGTCAGTCAGTGCTGCATGAGGAAGAGGGCAGCGCCCGTTCTGGTCGCTTCAAGAGCAAGGCCACCAGGGGCAAGAAACCTTTCGTGCGAGATGACGAAGATGTACCTACTCAAAACCTGAAGAATATGGAGATTACTATGTACCGGAACCTTCGCAAGCAGAATCCCTATCGCTTGAAGTCTCGCACTTACACTGGCACTAACAAGAAGTTTTGGACTGAGACTCAAGCCTTGATGTGGGATCATATTTACACTCAGTTCAAGGTCACCTCCTACGGTAACATTCTTGCTTTCAATGTGGACTGGTTCAACATGTATGCTGCCTCAGATTATCACTTTGTTGATGATGCCTTGAAGAGAATGGATCTCTTTGACCTTGTGTGTCTCAAGGAGGACTACTATCCTGAGTATATTCGTTAGTTCTTCTGCACAGCCTATTTTCATGATGATGATGACTGCACTATGTCGTGGATGAACGGCAGGCGGCGTTTCTGTGCCACCTTTACGGATCTGGTTGAGGTCATGGGCTATTCTGATAAGCCAGGTGGCTTCTGCATTCATAGTGAGAAGATCAAGCCTGCTGACTCTCTGGCTTTCTGCTACCTGAAGGATTCTGAGTATGCTCCTCCATGCATCTCTGGCATGTACTTTTACTCCCACACTTTGGCTAGCATCTTTCATCAGTCGCTTGTTCCCTGAGTTGGAGATACTACAAACTGTCGTGTGTATTTTGCCAACCTCCTGTATTATTGTCATCCTGACAGGTTGAGGAAGATTGATGGCTGTGATTTTGTGTACTTTGAGCTACGGCGGGCTGCTTTGGACAGGATGACCCCCACCTTCTACGTATATGTACAAAAGCTGCTCAACAGGGTTGTGCCTCCTGGTGTGATGGCTGGTGAGCGTGTGGAACAAGAGCAGCTTACTCTTTCTCTTCGTGGTCAGTCTCCTGAGGTTCCTTCGATGAGGCCCCCCGAGCAGCACACCAAGGCTGTCCATGATCCTCAGCCTCACTTTGCTACTCGGTCAGGTTCTCGTCGTCCTGTTGGAGAGTCCTCCTCCTCACGTCCCAGGCCCAAGGGTGGTGGTGCCACTTTCTTCAAGCGGCTGTTTTAGATGTGTCGCTCGTCCTATGATGTGAGCCACAAGGCTCTTGAGATGAGCCAAGAGACTCGGCGCAGGCACAATGAGTTTCTCGTGACCCAGCATGTCACTCCTCCACCAGATGGTCCCGAGATGACTCCAGTTCCTTATGTCAACTATGAGATGCCGCCCCTTGATGATGCCATGCTCTTCGGCTACTTCCCTAGTCAGTTTCCTCATGGTGGCCCCAGTGCCTCCTCTGTTGCTCGTCGTGGTTCTGTTGATGATGATGATGTTGAGGATGATGATGAAGAGGAGATCCATGAAGACGAAGATGCCCCCCGTTCACCCTCTGCCGCCTCCTACGTTCTTCTAGTTGGGTTCCGTTAGCATCGCCCTACTCCTCTTCCTTTTTGGTGTTTCGATGCCAATGGGGGAGAAGAGTAGAGTTCATTTAGTTCTCTACGGGTTCCTTGCCGAGTTTTTTTCTGGGGTTCGCCATTTGCACAATGCCCTTTGCCTTACCTTTGCTTCTTATGGCATTGTGCTTACCATTTTCTTTCGTGATTGGAACTATTTGCTTTACTTCCGTATGTTGGACAAGCGTGTGCTGTGTGTGTGAACCATGGTTATGTCTATTGTGCTATGACTATGTGTACTTCATTCATTTGTCTAGCCTTGCATAGACATCCATGCTCTATATCTTGTCCTATTATGCTTGCTTCCATAAAGACATGTGGGAAGCTCTCTATACTTTATTTAGGTGCACCTTGCATTCAAACGCAAATTCAACCAAGTGCACACTTTATGGGGGAGCTCACATATGTCTCTATGGAATTCCTTAGTATATAGCTCTTTATTATATCCTTGTGAACTCTAGCTCGGTTTGTCATCGCCAACCAAAAAGGGGGAGATTGAAAGGGTAATTTACCCTATGTTGTTTTTGGTTGACAATGACATTGTAGTTAGTGCGGACTAATGGTACCTACCAGTGTCTTGAACATGTTTTAGTCCGCCGGTATGTTGGAAGATCATCGAAGACCCCACCCCCCCCCCCCCCATTTCGATAATGAAGAGAAGTACCGGAGTTTTACCTTTTATATGTTTCTTGAGTATTTAGGAACACCGCACTATTAAGAGGGGTTATCTCGATGAGCTTGTTGGCGATGTTTTTCTAAGCCTCCTACACATCCTATACACCCACTTGTTCCATCACCAAAGAGAGAGGAGAAAGAAATGTAAGTTTGATAACATCTCTGCCAAACTCGGTTCTCAGGCCGGTTGAACCGGTTCCCAGACCAAACGGTCTGGTACCAGCGTCGATCAACCGAACCCAAACCGGGATTCTTGGTTTCGTATACCGAGTCTATCCGGGCTCACACACAGTGAGTATCCCGGTTTGGATTTTGGTTGACCGGGCTGTACACCGGGTGGTCCCGTGTGTGGTCCGGTCCAACCGAACTTAAAACCGAGTTTCGCAGAAAGTGCTCCAAACGGCTAGATTTCTCCCTTGAGTATAAATACCTCTTCTTCCAGCTTGAGGAGGTTAGGCATTCAGTTCATATCTCATTCTTGGAGCTCTCTCTCTCTCCCCATTGTTGAAACACAATTTCTTGAGGATCTCCCATTTTACCCAATCAAACTCAAATCCCTTTGGTAGATAGCAAGAGGAGGTCCTGATCTATGTTTCCACCAAGCCAAATTTCATTCCCCCTTGAGTTCATCGAGTTAGCTTGTTACTCTTGGGTTTGTGGGAAACCCTAGGCAGCTAGGGTCGTCCGGAGGCATTCGGCTTGTGATTTGCTCCGTGAAAAGTTTGTGAGGGTTTGGAGACTATCTTAAAAGTCTACCATGAGTAAGTGAGCTATTCCTTCGTGGGATAGGCTCGAAGAAGAAGGTGAGCCTTCCTAGCGTTGGGGAATCCTTCGTGAAACCTCACACCTCTCCAACGTGACGTAGCCCCCTTCCCAAAGGTGGTGAACACGGGAATACATCTTCGTCTCCGCGTGTTTGGGTTATTCCGTAACCCCTCTCTTACTTGTGTTGTTTACTTTGTGATAGCCTTCGTGCTTGAAGTATCTTGTATCATCATCTAGGTTGCCTCACCTAGTTTGCATTTAGGCACACCTATATTCCGCAAAGCCTAAAACTTGAAAAAGATTATAAAAAATTTGTTAGAAACCTATTCACCCCCCTCCCCCCCCCCCCCCCCGGGTAAACCATCTTACACTTTCAAGTTTCACGGAAATAGAAGCAAATACCATCATAAACGAAAAGGGAGATAACTATTGAAGCATGGCACCAAATGTAATCTCACTCGGACAGCGATTAGCTGCACCAGGCCCTGCGGATCTGGTCCGGCGCTGTTACGAGCACATCGAATTCGACGCAGAGAATCAACGAAGACGAACTAACCTGATGTGCAAGAGGACGGAGCAGCGAGCTGCAGCCCGTGGACGGCCAGCCTTCCCCTATTCCGGCTACGGTCAGCCGTCGCCAGGCACTTCCCACCCTCCGGCTTCAGGGGCGTGGCTTGCGCGACTACGACTGTCCCACCAAGACGAGGATGGCACAGATCCGACTACGCAAATTCAGGGGTAGGTGGACGCGGCGGTGATAGTTGCTAGGAGAATGAAGATAGGAGAGGGGATAAACACATTACCATAGCGGTAGTGGTATCTTCGGTGGAATTTTTAGAAAAAAAAATCTGTAAAAAATAAAGAAAAGATCTTCTAACTAAACAATGGTGTCAATTGCTAGGGCCCATGTCCCTATACCTACCTCTACCTAAAAAAACCCGGCTATCATGGCCGGTGCCACAAGATGCCCTTTCCCGGCCAAAATGTCAACGAAATTTGTACCGCAACTAACCCTAAAATTGATTAGGGAATTGCAAATGCCGACCCGCTAGCAGCCAAAGCAGTAAATAAATCGACCTACTAATCGCTCCAACTCTGTCTCACCACCGCCCGTTGCCAATATCGTTGTTCTACCCTCTCCTGGCCAAAACGTCACCCAAGCTTGGATCCACAATCCCGACTAGGTTTCTCACCACTTCCAACTCGGTTTTTAGCATCGCGGCACGTTTTCCCTTCTACCTCTTTTATTCAACGGACAAAACTAGACAAAACAGTGTTGCTGAGGCGCTAACACTCCAACTCAAACTTGCCGTCTATCATCGCCGATGCCACCGGACTCCCTTCCCGGATCGACAACCCCGACTAGGTTTCTCACCATTTCCTACTCAGTGTTTAGCATCGCAATATGCAACGTAAATTACCACGGAGTTGCAAGGTAAATTACCACGGAGATGGTGCACTATCTCTTTTGCGTGGGTCACAATGGAAAATTCATAAATATCATTTCTCGCCTATTTTATTAGTGTCATACATAATAGAAACCAGTACCAGAGGGGTCGTGCGCCAAAAGCCCACCCCTAAATCTAGTTTTTATTGATCACTGTCAGCCCTACATGTTCCACTACATTGGTCTTCCCATATAAGTTAATCGAGGCAGGTTCAGCCTAATCTTAGGTTATGGTCCATTCCCCTCTTGGTCTTGACAAAACTGGAGCTTGCTCCACGGCAAAACTGAAAACCTTTTAAGATTGCCAGAAGACAGCTGGACCTCGTCCAGGAAAAAAAATGCCGATCCCTGAGCACTTTGATCCTCTAAGTTGCACCATACCCTGCGTGCCCAAAGCTCAAATGAGCAGTGTATCTGGGGAGTGTCATGTGTCTACACTGAAGGTGGTAGACTCTATCTTCGGTGCGAAATCTCAGTCATGACATGTGCCTTTGGTGAAGAGCGTACTTGACAACCTCGTAAAAGGAAATAACAATTCCAACTGATGGGCCAGCACGAGCGACGCGTGGGCCAACACCAGTGAACAAGCCTTTTGGACCTCCAGACCTATCAGGATAAAATTAAATCAGAGTGAAATTAGCAGTGAGTGAACTACACGTTGTGAACTATTGTTCTAGACTGATACAAAGTTTGAAGAAACAAAACTCCAGTGATACAAGGTTTGAAGAGAAAAAAAACTCCCCTGCTAAGATCTCTCCATGTTAATTGACCTAGAAAGGCAACCAAAAAAAGGCTGCCATATGATTTTGTACTAGACAAATTGGATCATGAACCAAACCAGCTAGCATAAGCAAATTGTTTGGGTGGGATGCAACAGCTACAAACTGAGCAGCCAAGCCCCTTACAAGGCTACGGGTCTCCAATAGCAGAGCCTCCACAAAATCAAGAGGTGGCCAGTGATTGTGGATTAGTCATTTGTTAGAAAAGACCATTGCTTACCATAATACCTATAAATAAATATATAACCATCATCATCGATCTCGTCTTCCACTTACCATCTCAGCAAAGTTTGTTGGCAATCTGGATTGAATTCCCAACTATTCCCGACAGTCCAACGAGATGTCATTTCAGAGAGTTGGTTTTGGTGTGTAACATCATTTTATTGTTTGGAGGCAACATTTCCACCAAATGGAATTATCAAACGCTTCTCAGTAGTGGTGTTGTGGTTGATAGTAAACAAAATTACAAGCACTAGGTGAGACTATGTCAAAAAGCTATGGTATTAATTTCTTCGTAATTCTATGCTGCATGGAGCTAGAACATCCGCATTAGACTAGAGAAAGTGTAACTCGTCTGTTTAAATGTTGTTTTTTCACACTGCTCTACTCTTTTTTTTCCTTCATTCTATTTCCTTGTTCCTTGCCGGTCCAATTTCTACAGTCCATCTTAACTATTATAAGCTCCCTAAAATTCACATCTGATTGAATGATTGTTTTTCCACACTGCTCTGCAGTCTATTACTCTATTTGTATTTTGCTCTTTCCTTTGTAGTCGGTTCAGTTTCTACAATCCATCCTAACTCTATATTAGCCCAGTTGATCATTCCTAGATTGGGTCCCGGCCCCTAAAGGAGAGATGGAACTTTTCACTTGATTGGAATGAAATGCCCCTAAAACTTCACAGGATATGGAAGACATACCTCCATATATCAACTAATGTCTGCCTCGTGCTCATTTTCATTGCCTTCTCAGCATCCTTCTGAAAAGGAAAGAAAACGCAAATTTTGAAGAGGAAAAACAATGAATAAATGTAACATCTGAAATCGGTGGCAGATGAATATTAAATGGTGCTTCGTGGGGAACATGGTTTGTGGAGTAAACGTAAAATGACATTGCTATTGTGATTATTTCGAGATACAGAACATAAAATATGAAATAAACGAACCTCTATTTGTCTCCTTGTCTTGGCAACATCTAGAGGGCATGTAACACCAGCAGCAAGACTACCTGCTACAAAGCCAGCAGCAAAGTTCGCACCAACCACACTAGCTGCGTCACCATCTTCTCCAACAAGACCGAGCAGCTTTCTTCGAATCTACAAGTTAACCGTAGCAAGCTAAAATGGGAACGACATAACTGTGAAATGGTTTAGCATATCTAAAGAAAGACAGCACAGACTCACTGGCTCAAGTGTTGACCAGCATATAGCAGAGAAGGGAACATCCCGAGCAAGCTGTGCACCCACACCCGTCCATAGAACACGATAGTTTTGCACTGTTTCAGTACTAATTAATTAATCAATCAAAACAACTCTCCCGTAAAAAATATTTTTTATTGTTGGAATGACAATACGGAGTACTGGATATTAAAAAATGGCAATGAAGAACAACGATATTAGTATTTACCAGTAGAATGATACATATAAAATAAATAACACCAGCATACCATTCTGACTTGAACTTGCATGTGGTGAAAGAACACCAACCAATGTTTTCCACATTCCAGGAGGCTTAACTCCAGGCTGAAATTCCTTATATGCCTGTTAAGGTAATATAGTTACTCAAGTGACTATTTGATACTTTCAAAAGAAAATGGGGAAGAAAATGTATTACATAGGCCCCTAAATTGTGCAAACAAAACCATCCACAAGTGTGAGATGAAATGAACTATACTAACTAGATATTTCCATGTTCCAGCAATGCTCTACCTGCATCCGTGTCCTTGTCAATTCGATTGGAGAACAAGCAATGCATGCCAACGAACGTGCAACAGATCCTGCTACTAGTGGTGGGACATATGGTGTCAAACCAGGAGCATTACTCCTTGTAAAATCTCCAATCTTGTTGCAGAATATATCATAGCAAGGCAAATATATTCCAACCTGTTTATGATCAAACACATAATCAATGAAAATCATTCATTTTATGGTGCATTGTACATTCAGGAAGATGTGAGGAAGTGAGAGTAAATATATTTGCAGGCCAGATGATATCTGCCTTACTTTAACAGAATGAATATTTGAGGCCAAAAGACAAAAATGATGATGTTAACCTTATATAAAACATGGAGTTGCTTTCACATAGAAACTATTATTTACATATGCAGATTAATAACAGTTAAACCATATATGGCTTCTTCTATTAAGATGAGTTATACATTTATCAGCACATAAAAATTGTCAAAACACTGAATTTTCTCTTGAAAACAGGTACAAATGACAAAGAGAAGCACAAGCTATTGCCTACTCCACATGCACCAGAGAGGTTGGAACTACTAAACTGATCATCCACATTTGACAGATAAAAACAAAAATTAACATAACAGAAATAATAGCACAACACGTTATACTGTAAGAGAGTAAGAGACTCACAGTTGGTATAGCTAATGCCAAGCCTGCATTTGTACCTCTCCATAATCTACCAAATCCCTCCTGAAACAAATGATTAGCAAAAAAATTGAGTGCGTCTATCCACAGTATATAGCATAATAAACTGGCAACTGAGCTGTGTTACCTGTCTAACAACTTTCAATAATACGTCAAGTGTTCCCTTGTACTGAAAGCAATCAGGGGGGCAAATAGGTTCACTTCCCAAAACGATACCGCGTGTGCATGATGGAGAGCATTTGAACTCAGATAGTATCTAGAAAACAATACAAGGCATAAGCAGCATTCCTCTAGTAATGCACAAGAAATAAATAGGTTATATATTTGATGGCTAACCCAAAAGAACAATAGAAGCAGTTGGTAATGATTCAGACTATTAATATGAATAAGCATTTCCTAAATGAAAATTTCCTGTAATGTAAATGTGAATAATTTTGGTTCTGGAATATGATTACAGTTTGAAAACAAGATGTGCGACACTATTCCACATTACACTCACAGAAAACATTACACTACATTGAAAATACAATATAATTAGATAATAATTGTATCTGCCAGCAACTAGCACTGTAAGCAAGAAACCAACATGTTTACCAACCTACAAAAGGATCAAATCTACACTGCTGTTGAGAATAATCATCTTGGCTACCATTCCCACCTCAGTATCTCTGTCAGAAAAGTTTGTATATTGTTCACATCCCAGCTCTATTTTCTTATTGGTATGATGAAAATCACCTGACAAAATTATACAACTTGTATCGACATATGGTACAGCTTACCCAGTCGTCTTGTAGCATAATGATATAGTGAATTTAAATGTATTCTCCTCTACCTTGGTTCACTGCTAACATGACCCGCCCCACATCCCACATTGTGCAACCACAGAAAACTCTAATGAAGTTATCATCAACTTCTTGTCAAACAAGCAAGTGTATAGAACTTCCATAGGCTGGTTGAAATGCATATGGTCTGGGTTGGCAAGGTATATTCAGCAGCCCAAGCAATGTTACCCGAACAAATTCTAGAGAAGTATGAAAATTAAGAGAGCCAGGTTCCAGAATATGCTTGTTTTTTGCCCAAAAAAGTAATTGCCTACACTCGAACATAAAAGTACACTCTTGATCACATTATTTGGCACATCAAATCCCACAGTGATCTTGGCCACATAAAAAGAGAGACAAAATCCCACAGTGATCGCATAGATAAAACCTAATATATACAGATCCTAAATGCATAAAACACAGACGATTGTCTCCTTTCCTTTTTTTTCCCTTCTCATCTCTTCTCTTTCAGGTTTGTCATTTGCACACAACAGAAGCTGGGTGCGACAGCAAGTGATCGCTTTCTTCCATAACCGATTGTACCATTCACACTTCGATTAGAGGCAACAAAAAAAACATAAAACTGAGCAGGCGGCACGCGCTAAGAAGAGATCGGATTGGTTACCGTATCCGGGCCGAGCGCCGCCATGGATGGTTGGTAGTAAGGCACCCCCGCCGCCTGCGCCTGCAACCTCGTCTGCAAGAGGACACATAAACCACCAGAACCTATTATCCGCCACGAACCACGGAGAAGGCTCTGACCCGGCTAATGGCCAAAACGAGAGCGAGCCCAGACCTTGGCGACGTCGAGGGGGTTGACGATGATGGCGGAGATGAAGGCGGCGCTTGCGGCAGAGAGAGCGCGCTCGGCCATCCCGAGATCCTGATACCCCACCGCCGACGCCGAAGTCCCAGGATGGGACGGCTGCGAGTCGGAGGCGCCGCCGCCACCGCCGCCAGAGAGGTCGACGCGCGCGGCGGCGGCGGTCATCCAGGAGGGGAAGCCGCCTCTAGAGCCTCCCGCCATAGCTCAGAGGAGCGCAGCCGAATCAACAGGGGAAGGGAGCGCTGACGGACTCGCGGTGGCGCGGGTCGTTGCGGCTGTGACCTCTCTGCTTCTCTCTGGAAGGAGACGAGAGGAGAGGAGGAGGGGTTCCTCAAAGAGGGGTGGGGGAGGGGTTGGGTTGGTGTCTCCTTTGCGCCGACTCAATTAGGTTTCCTACACCGTGGATATCTACGTGGCGTCTTGCGAGACAAGAAAAATGTGTGCATAGCCAACGGGCACGACCCAACCGGTCGGCGTCGAACGCGTCTGAATAGACTCGGGGCAGTCGTGCGCGGCTCTCCAGACTGACCGATTCTGACCGACTCGTCCTGTCTGTCTGACCCACATGCGCAATAAATTTGAACAGTTTTTAGGGCATGTATAAGACAGTCTTATCTTATACATGCCAATCTTTGATATGACAATAAAATATAATATACAATGGGTTTATTTTTAGTCTTATCTTTAGCACTAGATGTTCTTAAATATGTGGTGAGGCATATTGTTGCTAAGAGATGATCTCTTAGCCAAGATAACGCAAACGTCTTTTTTCTGTTTCTCTCTCCTCTAACTCAGCAATCATCCTATGTGGTATTGCTAAGATAAAACCATTATACGTGCCCTTACGTTGGTCAGAGCGCAGAACCCCCAGGAAAACATTAGCAAAATGTCCGCCCGTATTTAAAAAAAAAATTGTCAATGTGTTGCAACAGAAGGAAAACAATATGTTTATATACCTCTTCTTCGAGCAAACACGTATTCGTCGCTAGCCAAAGGATCTAAAAATATGCGGGAGACCGAGCTCGTATTCGAGGTATCTACTTTTTTCGCCGCGAACACCCGCTTGATGACCTTTAGATCACCATTATTGTCTCATCTAAACTTCCAGCGCTAAAATAAATGTAAACATTGTTCAATATTTGTGAAGTTTTTACCCTCGAGACAAACATTGCTCAGTATCTTCTACTTTTTCCATCTTCCTTGTTCGTTAAATCAGGCAAGACGACAGATTTGTTAAAATTTTCAAATGTTGCTAAATTGTTCTTGTTTGAATTGCAAGTTGTAAAAAGAAAGAAACTAACTTCAAATGTTGTTCAAGTTTTCTAATATATGTTTTTTTATTTAAACCCCAAAAACATTGAAACCTTGGTCTCTCTTCAACAGAAAAATAAGGTTGAATGGAAAAAAAGAGCCAATCTCCCTAGACGGTACCCACGCGAGAAGCCACCAGCTTTCTCCAACTTCATCTTCCCCGCATCCCACCCTCCTCTATCGGCTGCCTCCAAATCTCGTTCGGACAAAGCCTGGTCCGGCGCTGACATGGGTATACTACAGGTACTCGAGCTTGGTATATACGGCCTAAATACGTAAAGGCCCACGGTGTCGCCAAGGCCCAAATGAAGGACTCGAGTAACCTACGAACTCTCGATTGCTTGAAGAACAAGAAGAAGGTAAAGATAGAAAGTTTGAAGGGGAAAATCCTAACTTGTAACCGACTCCACCTACTACCCGAGACCTAGCCTACCTATATAAAGGCTAGGAGGGGCGGCGAGGAGGACACACACAACCCTAGTTTTCCACCACCCTCGCCAGATTGCATCTGTGCACCATTGTAATCTTCGATTCCTTCGATAATTCCACGAGCAGACAAGCAGGAGTAGGGACCTCTACGAGGCCTGAACCTGGGTAAATCATTGAGTCCCATGTGTGCTTGTTTGCTAGCCGATAGATGTCTCCAGCGCTCCCTCCTTCTCCAAAACCCAAGTCCATAACAATGGGCATTGATGAGTTAAACCCTCGTCAATTGGCGCCGTCTGTGGGAATTGGGAGTGCTGATGTTGTGACTTCTTCGGCCCCATCAACCGCGATCTACAACTCCGCGACAGCGGAGATCCACCAGCTCTTCGGCGCGTTCGACTTCACCGTCCACACGCCAGCCGCTCGCCCGGCCTTCGAGTTCGTGGGTGACGGAATCAGCCTGGCGATAGGGAGCTTCCGCTTCCAAGTCGGTCAGATGGGCATGCTTCGCATGCCTGACCAGCCGACGGCACTGTCGATTGCCCCAGCATCATGGTTCCCTCCATCGATCGGCACCCTCAGTGAGCTCAACGCCTCGACAACAGTCAAGAACACGGTCAGCGACAGCAGTCGCGACTCCGATCTGAGCGATCTGGCCACCGAAGATGGAACCTACGGTTCCGGATCTGAGAGTTGTGGAAGCAGCAACTTCCCCAATCACTTCATGTGTGCCGTTATCAACACATGCGATACCTCTGCCAACCGTGACAACACGGGATTACGGTAATGGAACCGACCCGCCTAACGGCGGCAACGGTGGCAATCGCACCCCCGTCGACAATGGAGGAGTAGTTAAACCTCCAACCATATTAAATGAGCAAACCGGCGAACGCATCGTGATCAGGCTCAACGAGCAAGAATTGGCTCGCTGCCGCGAGGCCCTACGAGGCACTCCTGTACCCTTCGGATCCCCGCAAGAGCTGCTGATGGGCTATCACTGGTTTATGAAGGAAGAATTCAAGCGCCAAGTACAAACAATCGCGCAACTCGAGGCATGCAAAAAGGCAGCAGATGAGTCGAGCCTTCGTCATGCTGGGCTCTCCTCCCACGGAGGATCCTCCTCCAAGGGCAACGAATACATCGCCAAGAAGAGGCAATCTCGGATGGCCCATCTCACCGAGCAAGAACGCATAGAAGCTGCAAAGGTCCTCGACTTCAGCTCTATGACAGTCGACACCAGGGGCAATGTGGTCCTCAAGACGCTGCAGGCTGCGGTGACAGCGGCCACCATGTACCTCCTTAACAACTAGCCGCCAGCTGGAGATCCCCGAGCCGCCATGCACCGATCTACGATCGCGGGCTTGGGATTAATCGAGGCCGCCCTCGACAAGGAGCCAACACCAGAGCCGAAAAAGGGCAAAGCGCTAGCAAAGCGCTACTCCTCGCCCTTGTCTAGCGACGACAGTCATGACCTATCTCGACACCGCTGCTCACGGCAACAAGACAGCGACTATGATGCGCGCGACGACCTCACGCAGCGCAAGATTGACAAATCCAGGGCGCGACGCGCTCGGTCGATTAACTCGGAAGAGGAAGATGTGGAGCTCTACGACGCCAGATGCTTCAGCAGATCCATTAGACAGAAGCGAATGCCTAAGGGGTTTAAACTCTCGTTCAAGAACCCGAAGTTTGATGGCCTACAGGACCTGAAGATCTGGCTGGAGGACCACATCTCCTCCGTCAGGCTCCATGGCGGTAGTCGAAGCACGACCATGCAATGCTTACAGCTACAGCTGCAAGGCGCCGCCCGAGCATGGCTCAACAACCTCCCACGCGGATCCATTTGCAGCTGGGATGAGTTGGTTTACAGCTTCGTGCGCAATTTCAAGGGCACGTACAAGCGGCCTGCGTCAATCGAAGAGCTAAGATGCTGCCAGCAACGATCGGGTGAATCGCTCCGCTCCTACATCCAAAGGTGGTCCATCATCAAGAACTCTGCAGAGAACATCTCGGAGGATCGCGCGATTGACGCATTCAACGGTGGCATCCGCCGCCTAGAACTCAGGGACCCAAGACCATCGACCACCTGATGGAGATCGCGAATCGGTGGGCCGATGGAGAAGATTCGGTAAAGAATCGTGCTCACTCCGACGAGGAGGCGGAACTCGAGCGCAGACGCGATCGCCAAGGCAAGCGTCGCATGCGCATCTACGATGACTGCGACGACGTCAACATGGCCGCGGCTGGCTACGCAGACAGACACGACGATAACCGCAACAGCGGATACCGTAGCGGCGGATACCATGACTCCGGGAAAACCATGCAAGTGTGGCAACGCCGCAATCGCGATGAGGCACCCGCGACATCCATTGAGGACAAACTGTCCTGGCCATGTACGGTACACTTCTACATCGACAAGCATGATGGAAAGAAGAAGTCAAGCCACCTCCTCAAGGATTGCCGCGAGTTCCTCAAGCTACATGAGGGATTGGTTTGGATGAACCGCAACGCAGTCGAAAGAGGCTACGGAGCCGCTCCAGGTGCCGTGGCACATGGCGCTCCGCCACCACCACCTGGGCCACCCCCGAATGCAGCTGTGCCGGACCAGCACCACGGAGGCGAACCGTACCCATGAGCCATGGGCACCATGATAATCCAAAAGGGACGCCCATCGAATCGGGTGTAGAAGGCCATCACTCACCAAGTCAACCTAGCCACACACTCGCCACCATCTACTACTGAGTACCTCAGCGGAAGCGAGTCCTGCATCACCTTCGACAAACGCGATCATCCGCCTCAAGTACCCCGTCCAGGCCATTGCCCCCTCGTACTCGAGGCACAAATCGGAGGCTTTGACATGAGCCGCGTCTTCATGGATGGCGGAAGCGGCATCAACCTTATATTCGCGAGTATCTTGCGAGCAATGAGGATCCCTCTAACTTGCCTGGAGGCCTCGGACACAACATTCCATGGCATCGTCCCAGGAAAAGGCGTATATCCCTAGGCAAAATCAACCTCGACGTCATCTTCGGCACACCTAAGAACTTCCGGCGCGAGCGCATCGACTTTGAGGTCGTCGACTGGCCCTCACAATACCACTGCATCCTCGGACGTGTCGCGTTCGCTAGGTTCATGGCAGTAGCACACTACGCCTACCTGCAGATGAAAATGCCAGGTCCCAATGGCATCATCACGATCAACGGGAGCTTCGAGAAATTGCTACAGTTGCGATAGGGAATTCAACAGAACTTCCCAGTCCTTCGGCATGCAGGAAGAACTCGCAAGGCTGAAAGAGTCGACAGACAACAGTCTGCCCCCCTGAGCTGGCCAAGCTCGCCTGATCTATCCTTCGACTCATTGGTGCACACAAAGAAAGTGCAGGTCCACCCATCGGATCCCGCCAAGACGGCCCTCATCGCCAACAACTTGAGTCCCGCATAGGAACTCGTGCTCGTCGAATTCCTCCGTGAGCACTAGGAAATTTTCGCCTGGTGTCCTGCGGACATGCTAGGAGTTCCCAGGGAATTCGCCAAGCACGCACTCAACGTCAACCCCGACGCAAGGCCAATCAAGCAAACAATTCGGCGATTGTCTGAGCCACGAGCGCAGGCAGTTGGAATGGAGATCAACAGACTCCTCGACGCCAAGTTTATACACGAGATCAAGGAAAGCACTTGGCTCGCCAACACGGTGTTGGTACCAAAAAAGGACACGGATATCCTGCGGATGTGCGTGGACTTCACCTCTCTAAACAAGCACTGCCCAAAGGACCACTTCCCGTTGCCACGCATCGACCAGATCATCGACTCCACCGCGGGATGTGAGCGCCTCTGCTTCCTCGACGCCTACTCAGGCTATAATCAGATTCGAATGAAGGAGGAAGACCAAGAGAAAACAGCGTTTACAACGCCCTTTGGTGTGTTCTGCTACAACACAATGCCCTTCGGGCTAAAGAACGTGGGAGCCACCTACCAGTGGTGCATGCAGGCTTGCCTCAAGGAACAACTGGGTCGCAACATTCAAGTCTATGTCGACGACATAGTAATCAAGACCAAGGAAGAAGCCTCCCTAATCGACGATTTGCGCAAAACCTTCGCCAACCTCGACCACTATCGGATCAAGCTCAATCCGGACAAATGCGCCTTTGGCGTGCCATCTAGGCAACTACTCGGGTACCTCATCTCCGCGAGGGGAATCGAGGCCAACCCGAAGAAAATAAAAGCCATACTGGCCATGGAGAAGCCGAAAAACATAAGGGGCGTTCAACAGTTGGCTGGGCGAATCGCGGCCCTCAGTCGATTCATTAGTCGGATGGGTGAAAAGGTGCTGCCCTTCTACCAACTCCTCCGCAAAGCTGAAAACATCGAGTGGACCAATGAAGTGTAAGAAGCATTCGAAGACCTCAAGCGCCTGCTATCCACTTCGCCAGTACTGGTGATCCCACGAGAAAGGGAACCACTGTTGTTATATATCTCCGCCACCAACCAGGTGGTCAGCACAGTGCTCGTCGTCGAGCGAGCCGAGGAAAACAAGGTCCATGGGGTACAACGCCCAGTATACTACCTCAGCGAGGTCCTCACGCCAACAAAATAGCGGTACCCGCACTACCACAAGCTGGCATACGGTGTTTTCATGACCGCCCGACGACTGTGCCATTACTTCCAGGAACACCCAATCGTGGTGGTCAACAACGCCCTGTTGGGGCATATCCTCAATAACCCCGACGCCACGGGACGAGTCGCGCTTTGGGGAATAGAATTGTCTCCACGAGACATCACATACAAAAAGCGCGACGCAATCAAGTCGCAAGTTCTCCCCGACTTCCTCATGCACTGGATGGAGAACCAGCTCCCGGACAAACCAGATATGTCCTACCTCTGGACAATGCACTTTGATGGGTCCAAGCGGAAGGACGGAGCAGGCGAGGTGTCATACTGACATCACCTCAAGGGGACAAGTTGAAGTATATCCTGCGAATGCAGTTCACAGCCTCCAACGACGAAGCTGAATACGAGGCCCTGTTGCACGGGATGAGGATGGCAAAAGCCTGCGGCGCAAAGAGGCTCATCATATACGGCGACTCCAAGTTGATCGTCAACCAAACAATGCATGAGTGCGACGCACTGAATGACAACATGATCGCGTACCGCGACCTCTACGACACACTCGAAGGAGACTTCGACGGTTGCGAGCTGCGACACGTAGGTCGTGAAAGCAACGAAGAGGCGGACGCACTCGCCAACATAGGCTCTACCTGCGCCCCCATACCACCATGGGTATTTCTCGAGCGCATCTGCGAACGCTCCATCAAGCCAAAGGCCGTAGAGAAGAAAACAAGCGCATCAACGGACTCGGGGACTACGCCGCCCAATGAGTCAATGGCACTCGATGACTTGGAGTTGGACACAGGACTCGAGGGACCAATGAGCGTCATGATGATTGAGCAATCCTGGACGCAACCGTACATCATGTACCTCCTCAGCAAAAGGCTACTAGACGATCCGACTAATGCACGGCACATCGCGCGGCGATCCAAGGCATTCGCTGTTATCAACGGCGAACTGTATAAATGCAACATCACAGGAGTACTCCAACGATGCGTCTCCACAGCCGATGGGAGAGCTGTTCTCCTCGACATCCATGAGGGGACCTGCGGGCACCATGCCGGCAGTTGCTTCCTCGTCGCCAAAGCTCTACGAGCTGGATTCTATTGGCTTACGGCCATGCGCGATGCCAAGGACATCGTCCAAAAAATGCAACGCTTGCCAATGATTCGCGGACAAGCCGCATGCACCGGGTGCAGAGCTCCGGCCAATTCCATTGGCCTGGCCCTTCGCGCAATGGGGACTCGACATGGTTAGCAAACTCCCAAGGTCCTCACGAGGAGGCTACGTCTACCTCTTGGTCGCAGTCGACAAATTCACCAAGTGGATTGAGGCCATGCTAATGACCAACCAATCAGGACATAGCGCAGTTAAGTTCTTCGAATCCATCGTCTACCGCTTCGGAGTACCGCACAGCATCATCACCGACAATGGGACGAACTTCACATCCTAGGAGTTCCAAGAATTCTGCGAGAATCTGGGGATCAACATCAGCTACGCCTCTGTAGCACATCCACAGACCAACGGTCAGGTGGAAAAAGCAAACGGGCTCGTCTGCGGCGGCATCAAGAAGCGACTCCTCCGGCCACTCGAACAAGCCGCGGGTTGCTGGGCAGACGAACTGCAATCCGTACTCTGGAGCCTACGCACAACTCCAAACAGTGCCACGGGCTACACGCCATTCTTTATGGTGCATGGAGCCGAGGCAGTGCTACCCGCTGAGGTACGGTACAAGGCGCCACGCGTGGTCGCTTACAGCGAACAAGAGTCATCCCTCGCACACGAAGACTCTGTCGACCTCCTTGACGAGGCAAGAGAAATCGCCGCGTAAAGATCAACGATCTACTAGCAGAACCTGCGCAACTACCACAGTAGGAGGCTACGCCCTAGATCCTTCGTCAAAGGCGACCTGGTCCTACGACTGAAGCAGCAGGGACATCTCAAGCTCGAGTCCCTATGGGAAGGACCATACGTGATTACAGAAGTAATCCCAGGTGGCACCTATCACCTTCAAGATTTAGAAACAGGAGTCGCATACTCCAACCCTTGGAACGTCGCACAACTGCGACGCTTCTACCCTTAGTTGCTTTTACTTTTAGATCACAAATAAGGCACTCAGCCAAGGCTACTTAGCCACACATTGTACTTTGTACTGTCCTTTGAATAAATAAAGCTAAGTGCCCCAAAACTCTGTGTTCTCTTTTATTTTTTCCAATTTATCTACTCGGGGTCTGTGCCACCCTATATACATCTATTCTACGAACCAAAACGCGATATCCTGAGTAGCTGGCACATCAATCGAAACCCTTGACACAACATCAAACCAGCTGCAACGCACCTGACAGGTTGACAAGGGACTGAGATAAGAGCATGGCCAGGCTAATGAAAAGGACTCGCATAGTGCAACGCACTTCATGCCAACAAAGCTCTTTATACATATTCGACAATAAATTATATACAACATTTATACGAACTTTACAACACGGGTACACTTATGTGCAGGATACAAACTAAGCTACTACTGCAGCAAGAGAACGTTGGTTTGTTCCTCAAAGAAGTCGGCGATCTCTTCTGCTGGGCGATCCACAGCCTAGTAGTGCGGCACCATATTCCAGGCAGAACCTGCTGGTGGCGCAGGCGGCCCAGCCGCAATTGCCGCAACATCTATGTCAGGCCTATGCAGTCGCATCAGCGATAGAGCGGCCTTGGCACCAGCCACCAACTGTTGCCTCACACACTCGTGAACCGCGGTCAGGTCTTGAAACTTGGCAAGGAGGGCCAGCAGGCTTGATGGAGTAACATCTAGCGGAAACATCGTCCGATAAATGTTCTTCAAGCATGACTGCGACTTCTTCAGAAAGTGCAGCACTCACGACGCACGATCCTGCAGGGTCGCCAGTGCAATCGCACGATCATGATCTACCCAGAAGTATCCACTCTCTTGAAGTTGTACCTGGGTCAGATCATGCATACGAATGGCAATTCTATCCTTCTCATCCTGCGGATGACACGCACTGACAACTAAACGAAGTAGCAACAACAGCATAAGTACAGCGCACCATCGCGAGTGACCACAAGGAAAAGATAAGAGCAAGCAAACTAACACTTGAATTGGTCGCCCAGCTGCGTCACCTCACCAAGCAGATACTGCTCTCGGGCGGCGGCTTTCTCTGCCTTTGACTTCCATACATCCGCGTTACCGCGGAGCACGGGCAACTCATGCTCCAGCTGCTTCACGCGGTCACGCAATCGCGAAAGCAACGACAACTCATCTACCCTGGAGCACGGCGGTGCCAAAGTATCATCAAGAGGCGGCGAGTCCTGAGTTTCCCTCAAAGGATCACTTGATGAACCCTACCACAAGTCAAGATAGAAACAAATAAGACGACCAAATCAACATAGAAACAAAAGATTCAAGTGCATTCAAGACTAGCAAAAGTATCAGCAGATACACTCGCCAGCAACCATGGTCTTAACAAAGGACATAAACTAGTTAACTATTACAAAGCTACTAAGGAGCGATTGGCTTCTTCGACTTCGACGGCTTCAGGGGCTTCATCGAGTATGTGGCAGTGTTAGATGCCGCTGACTTTCTGCCAGCCCCTGAGGCCGCAACTTTCGCCGCCTTCTTGGCGCGTTGCAGCTCCTCAGAATACTTCCCAACCGTGTTTATCAGCTGAGGCCCATATTTGCCACAAGCAGTCGCGAAAGGAGCAAAGACTACCTGCTGGCCATCCGCGCTAACAGGCATCGCCTTCGACACCGCGGCAGGATCAATCTCGACTCCGTGGGCCTGCACCATGGCAAGCGACATGGACGCGCCAGCCGCGCGGAGTGAGTTCTTGAAGCCGGAAGGCACACCCCCGGCGAGTGACTCCACCAGCTCGTCCATGTTCTCGATTAGCTCAGCCTTGGGCATCAGCTCCTCCCGGAGGTGACTGAGAACGCCCTTGGCCTTGGAGAGCGTATCCTGAACGGCGGTGCTGCGGTCTTCGACTGCCGACAGTGCACCCGCCAGAGCATTATCGCGACGAAGGGCCTGCGGGTCGAAGCTCAAATCGCCAACATCTGTACATAAATCCACACATGGACAAAGCATCAGCGCCAACGGCAAAAAGTCGAGCAGAGAAGGACAACGATATCCAAAGCAAAGTACCTGAGAGAGCCTTGACAATTGAGAAAAGCTGTTCTTCGAACAACTTCTCCCTAGCTGCGGAGGAGGCACACAGATCCTCTTCACGCCTTTGCGCCTCGTCACGCGCCACGATTGCCTCATCGCGACCCTTCATAGCCGCGGCGAGTGTTTTCTCCATGGTGGCAGCGTTGCGCAGGAGGGCATTATGTTCAGCTACACAGAAAAAGGATTGACTATCAGTCGACTATATCAAAGGAGAAGAGGAAGAAGAAGAAGTGCAGGACACTCACTCTCAACCATGCGATGACGTGTCTCCAGCATCGCATGCTGGCGGCCCATCGCAAGCACTCGCTCCGCCAAGTGTGCGTCCTCCTTCACAAGGAGCTATCGCATAACAAAGGATCAGCATAAGCCATCGACTGCAACATCAAAAAGAAGAAAATCCTACACTTACGTGATCCTCCAATGACTCCGAAGTCGTTTGGTGCGCAGTCATCCGGGCAACCATTCGATGCTCCCCTGCATGAGGAGAACTGGAAGAGTTGTGCCTGGAGTGGGCTGCCAATGGAGGGGAAGGAGCACGCTCGACCTCTTTCTTGGCCTTTGAGGTCGCGACTCCTGATTCTTTCAAAAATTGGACGTCGCCAGAAGATGACGACGCCTCTTGACTGCAAGACAAAATCCACATCAAGAAAGGGCAAACCCAGAGATGAGCCAACAAGGGCAAAACAGAGAAGAACAAGTAAACTAGAAAACTTACCAATCAAACTTGTCAAAGTCAAAAGTGGGCTTCCCCGACTCTGACGAGGACTCCTTGGGCAATCGCATCTTCTTGCGAGAGGATGGTGCCACAGCGCTCACAGGAATGGCAGGGATCGGCGACTCCGCACCAACACCTGCACCTTCCGGAGTCGAAGGAGACGACACATCGGAATCCTTGCCGCGCGAATGCTTGCGAGTATCCGGACTACCAGACTCGGGGGCTTCCTCCTCCACATCAGATGGGACGGTCGACTCCGACTCGTCCTCTTCCAAGGCTTCGCGAGGGATAATCCCCTCAGGAAGAGGGGGCATACAAGGTGACACCGCCCAATCCTGCATACAGACAACAAATTCAACAAAAAGCAAGTAAAATAGCAGAGAAGCAATCGACAAACTAAGCTACTACGTAGCACAACTATACCTCGGGAGGAGGGTTAGCAGCATCAAATGGAGGAACCACTGGCTCACTGGGGAGCACATCCTTGACGGTGTACTTGGTGACCAGCCGAACCCTTTTGTCCACCTCACTCGTGGACATGCCATCGACAGACACGCGAGTGGCATCGTTAGCACCAGTCCACTGAAACATGGGGTGGACTCTGGCCTGCAGGGGCTGGACGCGACGGTGCAGCCAGGTGCGAATGAGGGTGCAGCCTCCCTCCTCTTTGCCGATGCGACTCTCGAGGTCACAGACACGCTCGTACAAAACATCTGTCTCCGCGGATTCGCCAGGCATGACTACATTTTTCCAGGAGCGCCTCCTCTTGCACGGCGTCGCAGGATCGAAAGGTGCGAGTCTTAAGTGCTCCCCGTCAGCCTTCTCATCGTGGACGTAGAACCACTTGTCCCTCCACCCTTGGATGGACGTTGTGATCTTGATGTCAAAATAGGTGGCGGATGGGTCGACGTGAATTCCGCAACAACATACATCGTATACTAAGGAGCCAGAAGCAGATTGGCGCTTCAACTTGAAGAGGCGCTTGAAGAGGCCGAAGTGCGGCTCGATTCCGAGCGAACACTCATAGAGGGTGATGAAGCAAGAGATATGGAGGATAGAGTTTGGGGACAGCTGATGGAGCTGAAGCCCGTAGAAACAAAGGAGGCCCCTAAAAAGGGATGCAGGGGCAACGAGAGGCCGCGAATGATGAATGCCAAAAACATCACTTGAAAACCAGTGGGAGGAGAAGGAATTATCTCACCGCCGGGGACGCGCGCGTCGGCGACTGCGCCGGACAGCACTCCGTCTTGGCGAAGAAGACGGAGATCCGATGACTTGATGATGGAGGGACGTCACGCGTCATTCGTAACGCTGGTGCCCGTGCCCTTCTTCTTCCCGCCAGCGGTGGTGCTAATGCACACAGCGGCTGAGCCGCCTTTCTTCTTCGCCGTAGCAGCGGTAGCCGCGGAATCGGCCACATCACCTCCCTTCTTCTTCCCCATTGCGCGACGGCGATGCGACCGAAGGAAGTAGCTCAAAAACGAGCGGAGCTGGTCCAGCGTCGTGGAAGAAACGAGCGTAGAGAAAGCAGAGGAGTAGCGGCAATGGCGATGGAAGCAAAGGATGAATGAGAGCAGATGAGAAATTACCATCGCAGCACCACTGCTTAACCCCTGGAAGATGCAATCCGATGGCTCAGAAAAACCCTACTGGACGCGTGGCAAACATCGTGCTATACACGTGGAGGAGTGGAAACGCGAACTGTCCCCCCACTGCTCCCATTACGCGCGGAAATCGAGGAGGCGCAGTTGAAATAAAAGATTACGCACGCCCAGACAAATCAAAGTTAGGAGTAGGACCCACTACTCGTCACGTCCCGTCAAACTCGCTCACGCAGGCAACTGATGTCATGACATCGTTAGCACTGACGTCATCAAAGCTACGTAGTAGAAGACTTTGACTACTTTAGTCCTTGCTCGAGACTTCGACTCCACCAAGCACTCGGGGGCTACTCCCATAGGGAGCGCTGGTCTCGCACCCTACGATTTTTTCTTTCTTCTTTTTCAGGAACATGGATAATCAAAGCAAACCCAACCACTCGAAGCATGGCTTGACTATGGACATGGGTTACTCCCATAGGGAGCGCCGGAAGCAAACTCGACTGAAACAAGCAAACAAAAGACGACAACAGTCGCAAAAGTTACTTAGTCCCTGCCTGAGTCTTCGACTCAACCAGGCACTCGAGGGCTACTCCCATAGGGAGCGTTGGTCGCACACCCTATGATTATTTGTACTAAGTACTGTGTGTTTATAACATCCACACTCGAAGTTTATGGCGACACCGCCTCATTTCCCTACAAAGAGAGTGTGTCTCCTGAGTCACCTGAATCGTCTCCGCGATGATAAAATTTCGGATGCCGTGCTTACAGCGTGAAGGTAAGACCTGAATAAGGCCTGGCAACGCGTTTGCTGCGCACTACCAGAAATATCCGTGGCTACAGGTACGATGAATATGCCTTGACGGACGCGTCGAGTGCTCACACCCATATAACTGGAATTCGACTCCTGTAAGACCTCCACGACTTGAGTCGAATTACACCAGCACTTTTCCGGATTCGAGTCCGGGGACTCGAGTTCGAGTAGATTGCATTGTTTCACCCTAAGGTGGTTAACTGATACCGATACTTTGGTTAAATCAGGCACGTACATCAACAATCCCTATGACACAAACAAAGCAGTCGAAATATACTCATTGATGCACTCGAAAGACTTCAAAAAGTCCCCAGTCGAATCTGCGATTCCACTGGACACTCGGGGGCTACTGACATGGGTATACCCTACAGGTACTCGAGCTTGGTATATACAGCCTAAATACGTAAAGGCCCACGGTGTCACCAAGGCCCAAATGAAGGACTCGAGTAACCTACGGACTCTCGATTGCTTGAAGAACAAGAAGAAGCTAAAGATAGAAAGTTTGAAGGGGAAAGCCCTAACTTGTAACCGACTCGACCTGCTACCCGAGACCTAGCCTACCTATATAAAGGCTAGGAGGGGGCGGCGAGGAGGACACACACATCCCTAGTTTTCCACCACCCTTGCCAGATTGCATCTGTGCACCATTGTAATCTTCGATTCCTTCGATAATTCCACGAGCAGACAAGCAGGAGTAGGGACCTCTACGAGGCCTGAACCTGGATAAATCTTTGAGTCCCCTGTGTTCTTGTTTGCTAGCCGATAGATGTCTCCATCGCTCCCTCCTTCTCCAAAACCCAAGTCCATAACAATAGGCATTGATGAGTTAAACCCTCGTTAGGCGTAGTCGGCCGGCCCCGGCCCTCTCTGCTCCACAACCAGCTTCCCCATTGGCAAGCTAATCCCTCTCGAGAGGGCCTGGTTCGGCCGGCCCAACCCTCTCTGATCAGCTAGGGAGATTGATCCTCCTTGCATCCACCGCCCGCTCTCTCTAAGCTCTCCCGTTCATCTATCTCCACGAGGATTTGATTCAAACCACGGTGGTACTGTCTGGCTGATTCCTATCAATTTGCGATGCTTGTTTGTTCTATACGCAACTGATCCATATGAACTCGGCAGGTATATAAATCGGTGGAAGTCGATTTAAGCCAGCAAGGTGGGGCTATTCTATTCTCTACTCTTTGTTTATCATAAGTTTGTCTACGGGTAAAACCAAACCTTGTGTAGTAATTAAAAGTTGACAAACTAATCACGGCCCAAGAGCTCGGCAGTAGAGCTAACTGCTCTCTCGGGCTAGACTTATGTACTGATCGAGCTAGGAAAAAAATAGGAGTGAAAAGCGGAATAACTGTTCTCTTGGGCTGGACGTATGTACGGGGAGCTAGGAAAAAACACAAGTGAAACAGTACAACATTATTAGTGCGTATTCGTACAGGAGTCTTTTCCTCTTGTACACTTCCTGCTTTGAGACGGACAACAAAACAATTCCATATAGGACTCACCAATGCTACAATCCTTCAGGTTTCGGATGGACATCAATTACATGGTCACTGTACTCGCTGGTGCTTCAATTTTCAGGCCAACGACCTTCTCCAATGACTGGCAGCACCACATTTTTGGTCAGCTCGACACGCTGATGGTGCCGCATCTTAGGTTGCCGAGCAACGCGAGCGAGCCCCTGTACCAGCGGCGCGACCTCCCGGCCGACGGTGCCACATCTCAGGTTGCCAAGCAGCGCGGGCGAGCCCTGATACATTGCAAATGTATCTATAATTATTGATGTTCCATGCTTGGTTTTATGTACTTTCTTATGTTTTGTCCACACTTTGGAGTACTTTTCATATGATTTCTTGGACTAACCTATTAACAAGAGCCACAGTGCCAGTTGCCTGTTTTCTACTGTTTTTGGTTCCAGAAAATGAATATTCTCGGAATTGGACGGGACAAAAGCCAATATGCTTATTTTTCCCAGAGACTCACGGAGCGAGAATATGAGACGGAGAGGGGTTACAGGGTGGCCAGACCACCCCTAGGCGTGGGTCCCCCTTGGCCACGCCAGGGCATGGTGTGGGCCCCCTGGCCGGCCACCGACCTTGCCTCTTTCGCCTATATATCTCCCCCGACGCAAAACCCTAAATCATGAATCAGAAATCCATGAAAAGTTCCGCAGCGCCGCCGCCACCGAAGTGGAGATTCGGGGGACAGAAAGTCTTTGTTCCGGCATCCTGCCGGGACGGGGAAGTGCCCCCGGAGCCATCTCCATCGATCTCCACCACCATCTCCATCACCGTTGCTGATTCCTATGATGAGGAGTGAGTAGTTCTCTCTCGAGGCTAAGGGTTCTACCGGTAGCTATGTGTTCATCTCTCTCTCTCTATGCATGATCATATTGTGATCATGAGCTTGTAATCTATAGATCTACCTTGCTACTCAAGTGCTTTAATAGATGTCTGCTCTCCCCATGTGTGTGAAAGTGACAGCGTGCACAACATGGTGGCACTTAGGCTAGAGATTACAAATACTTGTTATGAGTTATATTTGGAGTTGGATGTCTTTATGAAATTGTGGTGTTTGTTGGAACCATCTAGTGCTCAAGGTGACAGTGTGGGGTTTTCTAGATGGGAAAGACTTACTTTGAGGTGTGCTGTTATAGCCCTACCAATGATTAGAGTGTCCTACCGGAGAGTAGTCCAGCGTAGTATCATGAAGATAATATATTTATATGAGAGTGTTCACTAGTGAAAGTATGATCCCTAGGCCTTGTTTCTAAGCAATGATACACTATTTGCAATTAGTTCTATTACATGTTTGCTTGCTTCCATCTTTATTTCAGTTTGCCTTTAGTCTTTTCCCACATCAACCACACGCTAGCAAGATATTTTCCGGCACCGTTACCACTTATATTATCTATACCACTTGTATTTCACTATCTCTTCACCGAACTAGTGCACCTATACACCTGACAAGTGTATTGGGTGTGTTGGGGACACAAGAGACTTCTTGTATCTTGATTGCAGGGTTGCTTGAGAGGGAATACCTTTGACCACTTACTCCCTGAGTTCGATAAACCTTGGGTGATCCACTTAAGGGAAAACTTGCTGCTGTTCTAGAAACCCCTACACTTGGAGGCCCAACAACTGTCTACAAGAATATAAGTGCGTAGACATCAAGCTATTTTCTGGCGCCGTTGCCGGGGAGGTAAGGTTATTTCCTTTAGATTCTGCAATTTTGTATTTTTGTTTCTTGTTTTCACTTGTTAGGCTTAATGGAAAACAACAGCAAAATTAGAGAGCTTTATAGTATTAATCTTGAGTTAGGACATGAAGTGTTTGAAGATAAAATTAAAAAACCTATAGAACTTTATTCGCATGCTAATAGCAATGTTGTTAGTATGAAGTCTTTGAACACCATTATTGCTAATGCTATGGAAAAGTCTAAGCTTAGAGAAGCTAGTTTTGATGAGCATGATATTTTTAGTCCCCCAAGCACGGAGGAGAAAATTTACTTTGATCATACTATGCCTCCAATATATGATGATTACAATGATGAATATGATATTTTCAGTCCACCTACTATTGTGGAGAAAATTAATTATGATTACAATATGCCTCCTATATTTGATGATTATGGTGATGAGAATAATAATGATAGCTATTTTGTTGAATTTGCTCCCACTACAATTAATAAGAATGACTATGTCTATGTGGGAAGTATTAATTCTTTTATGCATGTGGTTCATGATAAGAATGTTTCATGTGATAGTTATATTGTTAATTTTATTCATGATGCTAATTTAAGGCGTTAAAGAAAAGTACTTATTGGGAGATAACCCAAAAGTTTTAGATGAGTCTTGGAAGTTATTACTTCTGTAATAACCGCTCCTTATCCTTTTTATTTGCTTTTTGTGCCAAGAGTAACCTCTAATGAGAGAGAAGTAATGATTGGGAAAGTTGATGTTCCGAAACAGATTTCTGTGCTTCACCGCAAAAATTTGTGTAAAATCTCTGTACGTCCTTTTGGGCGTGAATTTTTGTACTTCTACCCTTGGTTGTTATCTAACTTTCGTTAGTTCAACACCTTTTGATTTGAGCAACAGAAGGTCTTCGAAAAAATTCGCCTTTACCTACTAGTCTGTTTTGACAGATTTCTGCCATTTTCTGCATTTGCTTCTTGTTAGTTCCTTTTTGAGTTCTTTTGGGGAATTGAGATTTTTGAGGGAAGTTATATAGTATCTTGTGTTTCAATGGAAGTTTTATTGGTGTTAGAACTGAACCTAAAGACTTATTATCTTGAGTGCACTAATGTTGCTAATAAAGATTGTGTGAAGTTTTGTATGAAGGAAAAATTTCAGGTGTATGGAAGGAATGAGTAATGAGATGAAGGATGGACTAAAGCTCAAGCTTGGGGATGTCACGCGTGTCACCCAAGAAATATCCAAGAAGTACAAGCGTCAAAGCTTGGGGATGCCTAAGGCATCCCCCTCTTCATCAATAAAAATCTCAGGTTTCTTCCAAACACTTTATTTTAATTGTTTCATGCACATTTGTGTTGTTCTTGGAGCATCTTCTTTTTCGTTTTCGTTTTGGTTTTTCGTTTGCTTAGTTTGCTGAATAAATTGGTTGGACCCCCTCTTTCATACATTGGTTTTCAAATAGTTTGGTTTGGTTTGGAAAAGAGTAGGAAAGTTCATGCTTAAGTGTTAAGGAGAGTTTGTTTTTGACTGTGGCCTATGCTTTGTCATGCCATGCTTGATATTGTTTTGGCTTTATGCTTAGTATTCCTTGATGTAGCATGACTTGTTATAAACAATTGAGATTGCTTAATGTGCCTTGGATGAATCATGCGTTGTTTTAGCATATTAAAGCATAGTATTGTGGTATTCCCCTTTGATGCTTTATTTGGGTTGACTTGGCGCATGTTCACACCATGTTATGACTATCCAAAGTCACCATAGCCTTGATGATCCTTTAGTTTTCAACTTGTAATATCACTTTATGCTTTGATCAATGATGTTTTGTCACTCTGCATGATTATGGCCATTATTGCTCTCTTAGTTTGTCGCTCCCAATCTTTTGCTAGCCTCCACAACCAAGTATGAGTTCCACTCATGCATCCAACTCCCTAAACCAAGTTATTCCAAAGAGTCCACCATACCTACCTACTAGCATATGCTATTCTAAGTATATTCATGCTTTTGTTTACCTTCCAAATTAAACTTGTTATGAGAAAACTAGTGATTAAAGCTCTCACGAACTTGATGGCACACTTTACTTTTCTTACCCTTAATAAACTTGAACCATTGTGTCGTTTATGTTGTATATGCTTGCACTTATTTATTGGGGATTAGCAGAACCATGCTGTCATGGGGAACGCTTTCAACATTGCACTAGTACTTTGTACCTAGTTGATATCGTGCTCTTTTGTCTATGGATGTCGTCAGTGTGAAATGAAAGAGGAGCTTGTAAGTCCATGGAGTTATGTATATGTGTTAGAGAAATGCCTGGTCCGCTGGTCTAATCCATGCTGACATGGTGGAAACCAGCAGCGTAACCATAATGAGCTGTCTATGAAGCATTCTTCTTATAAAAAAAGAGTGAGATGTTGAAAAAAAGAGAAAAAAGAGATTTTATGAAAAGAGGAAATAGAGAAAAAAAGCACCATTTTCCCATGGTAAATAAGGAGATTGATGAGATGCTCGTTGTCTGCTTGCCTTATCATTTTGATATGGGGATTCTTCCGTATCATCGGGCAAGGGGTACCCCGTTGGCGGTTCTCTATGATACACATGTATTTACGATGACAAGAACTTACCGGTGACTAAACTTGAGTAGCATGAGGAGCGGCCCTCGTATTCAAGGGACATGAGATTTCTAACTTATACTTCGTCAAGCATGTACACCATAGTTTGTTCACTTTAACCTTAATCACCTTCAAGATGCTTATGATAGGGGTAATGAGAGCTCAAAGCTAATAAGAACCACAATTTTTGGAAGCTCTTTATGAAACCTGAATCTCTGCTTCCTTCTATGAAGGCATTTCTTTTACTTTTTTATGAAATGGACATTGTATGTTGTTAATAACAAGGTCACACCATTTGTGAAATGATGTGATGAACATTCATCCAAAGTATAGCATTACGATCAAGTCATTATGTTTATATTGCTATAACATCATACGAAGTAATCTTTATCCTTAGACCATGAGATCATGTTAATTGCTAACACCGGAAGAGTATCTTGATAACATCAAACGTCACACCGTAACAGGGTGACTATAAAGATGGGTTATGTGCTATGAAGGTGTTATGTTGAGGCTCATGGATCAAGAGTGGAATTTTTCAATCCCGATGACGGATAGATATACTGTGGGCCCTCTCGGTGATATCACATTGACATAGCTTGCAAGCAAGTGATGTGATCACTAGAATGTTATATCACGGGGACGAGAAAATAGTGCATGTCGGTAACG
This sequence comes from Avena eriantha, assembly GCA_910589775.1. Classification (NCBI taxonomy): domain Eukaryota; kingdom Viridiplantae; phylum Streptophyta; class Magnoliopsida; order Poales; family Poaceae; genus Avena; species Avena eriantha. The sequence goes on from OU342746.1 coordinate 55,626,390, forward strand.
AGATCAAACTAGGTATTTGGATACCGATGATCGAATCTCGGACATGTATTATATCATGAGACAAAGGGATTAAATTACAAGCGTTAAAGGTTCTCACGATCACAAAAGTCATCGTTGAATATGCAGGAGTCAGTATGGATCTCCAGGTCCCGCTTCTGATTACTGATCTGAAGGAGTCTCAATCATGTCTGCATTATTTGTGAACCGTAATGTGACACACTTAAGAGTTACCGGACACCATTTTGGAGCACATATGTTTCAGACGAAAGAATTGCAAAGCGCAGGAATTGTTTCGATAGAAACCAGAAATTGTTTCGGGTGAAATTGCAGAAAGTGGTTCTGCATGTGATATTGAAATATTGCAAGGGGTTATATTTGAATGTTTGTTAATTAAAGTAATTAACAAAATTCTGAATAAATTTAATAAAAGAGTTTTATTAAATGAGAGAGCATTAAACTTAGCGAATTTTAATGCATTTAAAGTGGGGACTTTAAAAGGGAATATGAAGAGACATTTTAATGTGGAGGGGTTACCACCACATGAATGGAGGAGGTGAAGGGGCACCCCCTTGAGGCGCCGGCCATGGGGAGGGGCACCCCCCTCCTCCTATAAAAGGCCACCCTCTCCCTCTCTTCCTTACACCTCCTTGTGAAGGTTCTCTCTCCCCCTCTAGAATTATTTCCCCATGGTCTCGGATTAGCGAGATACATGTTCCTGGTGGCATTTCGTCTGGAAGGAGTTGCTACTTCCGTTGGATCGCTGGAGCGAGGAGTTGGAGGTTGTGCGTTGGCTTGAACGTGTGTGCGAGTACGGATGCGCTGCTGAGTTGCGGTGCTCGAACTTCCTCACGATCTTGAGATCGGCGAGTGTACGACTACATCAACCACGAGTTCCTACTCGTTAACAAAACTCGTTGTCTTCGAGGGTAAGTTCTCGTGGATGTATGTCCACCCATTGCTTTGTACCTAGTAGATAGATCTTGGCGTCTAGTTCTCATCGTAGGAATTTTTTGTTTTCTTAGCTGCGGACCCAACAGTGGTATCAGAGCCTGATCTATGCGTAAGTGCTTTGCACGGGTAGTACACATATGTTTATATGTGGGCGATGATGATCATGTTATTGCATCTTCTATGTATTTTGGATATTGGTGGCATAGTGGGATGAAGCGGCCCGGACCAACCTTACATGTCATCGTACATGAGACCGGTTCCACGACTGACATGCAACTAGTTTTGCATAAGTGGCTGGCGGATGTCTGTCTCTCCTACTATAGTCAATATCTGATTTACAACGAGTTGCTAATAACTTGGTTATCCTCATTGTGGTTCATGTTCGTAGGTAAGAACGGTTCTATCTCCGAAAGCCCTAAGCCACGTAAAACTTGCAATTGATAAATTAGAGGCGTCTAGTTTAGATCGTTGCTGGGCTAGTGTATTGATATGGTATTGTTGTAAGTAGATGTATGATAGATACTCTTACAACACATTAAACGTGTAAGTTCCATAGACCTTGGCCTTACACACAAAGGAATGATAGAGATCATACCACGATGCAAATGATAGAGATCAAATGCATAGACCATATCATCTCACTTTACACATTAGATGTTGGCATCTTATACTACTAGTTTGGCGCTTTTGGTAGCATTGTAAGATGATCCCTCATTTAGATATCAAGATAAAATGTGTTCTTCCTTAAGTATGCATCGTTCTATGGATCGTGTTTCGAGACATCACGTGATGATCGGGTGTACTCGACTCTACGCTTTCATACAACGGGTGTAAGACAGTTTTACACATGCGAGTACTAAGGTTCTTACTTAGCGAGCCTAGCATGTACAGACATGGCCTCGGAACACGGACCGAAAGGTTAAGCATGAGTCATATAGTTGATATGATGCCCATATAGATGCTCGCCTTTGAAGCTACATCAACTCACATGATGATCGGACTTGGTGTAGTGGATTTGGTTCATGTAATCACCAAAAAGGCACGAGGCATGTCGTTTTTGAGTGGGAGTTCATTTCTAATTTGGATTAGTCGAACTCAATTTGTCATAAACTAAATCGAAGTGAATTTGCATAATTTGTTGTAGTCATTGGCGTTTGTTCACTACCTTATGCTTAGTTTCAATTGAGATAATAGAACTATAGAATTCTGGATATTTACTTTACGAACTGGTATCATATTGTTTTGAATGTCAATTTAAAGTTTATAAGTCCTATTGCAAACTTTCAGCAAACTCTATTTACTCCGTGAAGTTTAATAAGTAGTATTAAATCAAGAGTAAGAATTCCAATGTTAGTATCTAATGTATCATGTTTGCCTCCATGATTCTTGATATTCAAAAGTTGTTTTAATATCGAGGTTATCTAGGAGCTGAAAGAATTGTTTCAGAAACCATCATGTGTGAAAGATATTGTGATATCTAAAACAAAGTTTTTGGTTGCATTATGATAGAGTGTAATTTAACAAAATACACGTTCTCATATTGTATGTTAATTTGTGATGGTTGGAGACACTAGGCGTCCTAATCTACCAAAAAGGTTTTGGGAACTAATATTATACTTGCGATTCTTGCTTATAGGCTATAGTAGCTTGATCATGAAAGTTGTCATGATAAGGATGAATAGAAGATGTAAGTAAAATGTTTACTACACTAAAAGATTACTAAAGAATAGATTTTTGAAAGAATACCAAACATTTGATGATGGTGATTCACTTCAAAGTGCAAGCCCAAAGGTATTAGTATTTGACTATATACGCTTTGTACTATGTGTCATGTGAATGACACCACAATTGATGTTGATAGATTCTTTTAAAAGAAAAGGAATTGCTGAAAGAGAATCTATAAAATATTTGGCAGAAAATAAAAGGTTTGAGATGTCCAACTTAGGTATATAGAAGATATACATGTTATGGCTGTATTCCCTGCTTGTTAAACAATGTGGTTCTGAGGTATTGGATACTGAATTGGTTGGTATGAAGTGTCATACAAGACAACACTATTCATGAACTGCAATGGCCTAAGTAACTGGCAAGAGAATAAGTGATGATGTTCATCGAAAACAAATAAAGTGTTATTGTGTTTTTCGTTGTCGTCAAACCTAGCCTTCCATATTTGTTTTAATAATTGTTATTTTGTTCCGGTATTATGAGAACAATGGTTGTTGAAATAATTACCATATTCCATAAAGGATGGATGAACTTTTACAAGTCTAGTGGGAGAAATCACATCCATAAATACTATTGCTAAAATGTCGCAAGACAAATGATCGAAAGATCACTTATGAAGTGACATCGTTGTTTGAATTATATTGGAAAGAAAACATGAAGAAACTCCATGTTGATGGATTTTTAGATTCTTTGATTTTGATCAATTGATGCTGGTGAAACTTTCCTCGAGATAATTGAAACTCCGTCCATAGGCCAAAGAGGAATGGATGACTAATTTATTGGATATTATGCATGTTGATGTATATAGTCCATTATGTGTAGCCATATGCGATGGATCTTTTTTGCTTTATATGCTTTCTCCAGAAATTTGAGTGAATATATCTATATATTTACTTAATAAGGAAGAAGTATGAAACATTTGAAAATTGTTCAAAGACTTTGAAGATGAAGTGGAAAATCATTGTAACAAGAAAATAAAGAGTTTATGATTCGATCATAAAGGAAGATATTTGAGTTACATGTTTAGCAAAACACCTAAGATTTGAGGAATTGTTCCATGATTTGTGTTTTCCCGATAAACCATAGGAGCATGGCATATTCGAGAGATGAAATCAAACCATGTTTAACATGGTAAGATCAAAGGTGTCATTTATAAAACTGCAATTATGTTTTAAGGATTGAAGCTTTAAAGACTACCGCTTTTACACTAAAAAGAGCACCATCGTGATCCGTTGAAATGACACCATATAAGTTATGGTTTGGGATAAAACCCGAATTGTATTTTCTTAAATTTTGGTATGCTATGCATAAGTAAAATGTTTACAACCAAAGTCGGATAATCACGTCTTTGTAGGTTATCCCAAAGAATTTGTTGGGAATTTCTCCGTCACACCGAGGACAAAAGAGTTCGTTACTTGGAATGTCAAGTTTCTTGAGAAGGAATTTTTCGTGAAAAGTTAAGTGGGAGGACAATAGAACTTTGATAAGGTTGTTGAACCTTAGCTATATGTGCTAAGTAGCACAGCGCCGGAAAGTGTCCCGGTGGCAGCCACAATGCTCATGGCTCCCGTGATTACAAAGGGTGTGATCTCGGAGATTAGAGTTCCTATTGAACCGTGTGGGTCGGTAAGAATCAAATAGTGTGATTTGATAAGCAAGTCGTTATTGTTTTGACAATGATGAATCGACTCCATGCAAAGAAGCGATGATGGGCCCTGACTCCATAAAATGACTAGAAGTCATAGAATCCGTGATAGTATCCATACACGAGAAATAAAGTTTCTGAACTTGGAAGACCCTCCGGAAAGGCGTGAAGCCTATCGGTCATGTTTGGATCTATAAAGAAACAAGACATGGATGTTTAACATCTATGAAATAGTCGACATGTCGGAAAGAAGTTTACGACAATGTTCAAGGAGTTTACTATGACAAGATTTGATCTTTCATAGTGATATATAGTCTTGACGGATTAATGTAGCAACCACTACATATAATTTGGTATATGGTAGTTGAATAAACAAAACAAGGTTCTTCTAATAGTACGGTTACCTAGGACGTGTACATGACATGGTTCGAAGGGTTTTGTTAATTCAAAGGGTGCTAAAAAGGGCATGCAAACTTCAATAGTTGAAGTAAGCATAGCGGAGTTGGAATCTTCACCATGATGAAACTGTTAAAAGAGTTTAAATTCATCGGAGATGATGAAGATGCTTGCATTTGCAAGAAATTAAGTGGGAGCGCTGAGACATATTTCTGATACATTATGTAGAGGACATATTGTTGATTGGAAATGATGTATCTTGTATTGACACAAGTTAAGACTTTCATTAAAATAAGTTTTCGATGAAAGACTTGGGCAAAACCGGAATATTTAGCATCAATATCTATATGGATAGATTGAGGCGCTAATATGGTTGTGCCAGACATACATATATGAGATATTGAAAGGGTTCAATATGGAAACAACAAGAAAGTTTCTTGCTGCATGGAAAGAATTGTATCAAGATTCAAGTGTTTCAATACTTGGTGAGTAAAATCACATGAAGATTTTGATCGATTATACCATGATATGTATATATCCAAAATGTCCTATGCTCTAAATGTTATGAGCACATACCAGAATGATTCATAAGATGATTATTGGATGATAGTAAAGATATTCTTATGAGCTTTGGAAGAACTAAGAATATATCATGTATAAGTGACAAATAGTTAAAGGTAGTTCATTGTTAAGAGTTACATTGATACTATTTTTGTCACAAGATACAAATTAAATTTATCTCAATTTGGACTATGGGTGGCACAATGTAATGGAAATGATGTTCCATGATGGATTTGGATGAGTTCCAAAGTTGAGACATTGTGACGGATACTACAACAAAAGGCTAAGTATATAACTGCTATAGTAGCAGCAAAGGAGGGCATTTGTGTTAAGTAGTTTGTTATCAAACTAGGTGTGGTTCAAAGTGGGCTAATACTATGAAGATATATTGTGTGACAATAATATCAACATATTTTAACCCGAACGAACTAAAGGTCTCACCAAAGGACCAAATTTATACAATGCCATCTCATTTGAGAATGAGTGATGCGTAGAGACGCAAAGACATGCAAATACACACGGACCTGAAACTGTCAGATCTGGAGATTATGTTAACCACTAGCAATCACGTATATGCAACACCAGAAAGCCATAGGTGTTCAATACACAAAGTTTTTTGAACTAGATTATTGACTCTAGTGCAAGTGGGAGACTGAAGGGAATATGCCCGAGAGGCAATAATAAAGTGGTTATTATATTATTCCATGTTTATGATAAATGTTTATTTTACATGCTATAATTGTATTGATCGGAAACGTCAATACATGTGTGTTTAATAAACAAAAAGGGTTCCTAGTTATGCCTCTCTTACAGACTAGCTTGTTGATTAACAAGATGATCAAGGTTTCCTGATCATGGACATTGTATGTTGTTAATAATAAGGTCACACCATTTGTGAAATGATGTGATGAACATTCATCCAAAGTATAGCATTACGATCAAGTCATTATGTTTATATGGCTATAACATCATACGAAGTAATCTTTATCCTTAGACCATGAGATCATGTTAATTGCTAACACCGGAAGAGTATCTTGATAACATCAAACGTCACACCGTAACAGGGTGACTATAAAGATGGGTTCAGTGCTATGAAGGTGTTATGTTGAGGCTCATGGATCAAGAGTGGAATTTGTCAATCCCGATGATGGATAGATATACTCTGGGCCCTCTCGGTGATATCACATTGAGATAGCTTGCAAGCAAGTGATGTGAGCACTAGAATGTTATATCACGGGAACGAGAAAAGAGTGCATGTCGGTAACGAGATCAAACTAGGTATTTGGATACCGATGATCAAATCTCGGACATATATTATATGAGAAAAAGAGATTAAATTACAAGCGTTAAAGGTTCTCACGATCACAGAAGTCATCGTTGAATATGCAGGAGTCAGTATGGATCTCTAGGTCCCACTTCTGGTTATTGATCTGAGAGGAGTCTCAATCATGTCTGCATTATTTGCGAACCGTAGGGTGACACACTTAAGAGTTACCGGACACCATTTTAGAGCACATATGTTTCAGACGAAAGAATTGCAAAGCGCAGGAATTGTTTCGATAGAAACCGGAAATTGTTTTGGGTGAAATTGCAGAAAGTGGTTCTGCATGTGATATTGAAATATTGCAAGGGGTTATATGTGAATGTTTGTTAATTAAAGTAATTAACAAAATTCTGAATAGATTTAATAAAAGAGTTTTATTAAATGAGAGAGCATTAAACTTAGAGAATTTTAATGCATTCAAAGTGGGGACTTTAAAAGGGAATGTGAAGAGGCATTTTAATGTGGAGGGGTTACCACGACATGAATGGAGGAGGTGAAGGGGCACCCCCTTGAGGCGCCGGCCATGGGGAGGGGCACCCCCTCCTCCTACAAAAGGCCACCCTCTCCCTCCTCCTTCCTTACACCTCCTTGTGAAGGATCTCTCTCCCCCTCTAGAATTATTTCCCCATGGTCTCGGATTAGCGAGATACATGTTCCTGGTGGCAGTTCGTCTGGAAGGAGTTGCTGTTTCCACTGGATCGCTAGAGCGAGGAGGTGGAGGTTGTCCGGTGGCTTGAACGTGTGTGCGAGTATGGATGCGCTGCTGAGTTGCGGTGCTCGGACTTCCTCACCATCTTGAGATCGGCAAGTGTACGACTACATCAACCACGAGTTCCTACTCGTTAAAAAAACTCGTTGTCTTCGAGGGCAAGTTATCGTTGGATGTATGTCCACCCGTTGCTTTGTACCTAGTAGATAGATCTTGGCGTATAGTTCTCATCGTAGGAATTTTCTTGTTTTCTATGCCGCGGACCCAACAACTAACCATTCTTAGTTCTGTGTGCATTGTCCCAAGACTTGTTGATTGATGCATAGCTTTGATATTGCTTGTTTTAAACTATTTGTATCTAGTCACTCTTATGAACTTTGAAGCTGTCCCATGCATTTATGTTTTGCTACTCTATGAGGGACAAGCTGAATGCTATTATGCAATGTTTTCTTTATGTGAAACAAACAAACGTCTTGCAAAGCATTGTTATTCATGAATCTTTTGTATGTACCGTTTCATGTTGCAACTTAGTTGCTTTGTCTTATTGTTAGAACTTTGTCTTTCATGTTATGATTGAAGTACTATGATCCCAGCTATCAATGTTTTACAAATACTTTGATCAAGTTTATGATGGTGCATGTCACCTCGAAAATTATTCTTTCTTTTTATCACTTACCTACTCGAGGACGAGCAAGAGTTAAGCTTGGGGATGTTGATACATTGCAAATGTATCTATAATTTTTGATGTTCCATGCTTGGTTTTATCTACTTTCTTATGTTTTGTCCACACTTTGGAGTACTTTTCATATGATTTCTTGGACTAACCTATTAATAAGTGCCACAGTGCCAGTTGCCTGTTTTCTGCTGTTTTTGGTTCCAGAAAGTGAGAAAATGAATATTCTCAGAATTGGACAGGACAAAAGCCAATATGCCTATTTTTCCCGGAGACTCACGGAGCTAGAATACGAGACGGAGAGGGGCCACAGGGTGGCCACACCACCCCTGGGCGCGGGTCCCCCTTGGCCGCGCCAGGACATGGTGTGGGCCCCCTGGCCGGCCACCGACCTTGCCTCTTTCGCCTATATATCTCCCCCGAGGAAAAAACCCTAAATTGTCAATCAGAAATCCACGAAAAGTTCCACCGCGCCGCCGCCACTGAAGGGGAGATTCGGGGGACAGAAAGTCTCTGTTCCAGCACCCTGCCGGGACGGGGAAGTGCCCCCGGAGCCATCTCCATCGATCTCCTCCGCCATCTCCATTACCGTTGCTGATTCCCATGATGAGGAGGGAGTAGTTCTCTCTCGAGGCTAAGGGTTATACCGGTAGCTATGTGTTCATCTCTCTCTCTCTATGCATGATCATATTGTGATCATGAGCTTGTAATCTATAGATCTACCTTGCTACTCAAGTGCTCTAATAGATCTCTGCTCTCCCCATGTGTGTGAAAGTGACAGCATGCACACCATGGTGGCACTTAGGCTAGAGATTACAAATACTTGTTATGAGTTATATTTGGAGTTGGATGTCTTTATGAAATTGTGGTGTTTGTTGGAACCATCTAGTGCTCAAGGTGATAGTGTGGGGTTTTCTAGATGGGAAAGGCTTACTTTGAGGTGTGCTGTTATAGCCCTAGATGATGATACCGATGAAGTCCAGCTTGATGATGGTGTTGATGGCGACGATCTCCCCTCTCCGGGAAGGAATTCCCCCGGCAAAAATATGTCTGCCTGAGAGATCTTTCTCTCTCGGTGTTTTCCGCCCCGTAGAGGCGGCGAGATCTTTCTGTGGTCGCCCCCTCGGTATTAGGGTTCCGTGGAGATAATATACACTAGAGGGGAGAGCTGGAGGTGGACCAGGGCGGCCACACCACCTGGTGGCGCGGCCTGGGGTGGCCCGCGCCAGGGGGTGGTGTGGCCCCCTGTGGCCCATCTCCACTTCCCCTTCTGGCTTTCTTCGTCTTCTGGAAAAATAGGATTTTCCGTGTATTTTCCCGGATTTTCTGATCTTCGCGAATTTTGCCTCCAAACAACACCTTTTCCATCAGAATCCTGACTGTTGCGGTCCATGCTCCAAAAGTCATCAACCATGCAAAAACAGATGAAATTACATAAGTATCATCTCTTAATATGAAATATATCAATGAATAACAATAAGTTATTATATAGAATAGTGATGCAAAATGGGCGTATCACTGTCTACACGGGTTGGACTTGTGACTCGTACCAGAGCCAAACTTGTCGATATCCACATCCTAGTAGTAGCGGCCGTTCGTGGAAGTGATGATCTCGGTGGCAGGGATCTAACTCGACAACGTCACAGTCTGACATGGTACAATGATTGCTTGATGACACCAAGCTAGCTAGCATGGCACCATGCATGTTGGGTTTAGACTCGCTCGAAACTGAATCATAAAAAGCATCTAGTGATCGTGGCCGATTACCTCTATGCGCTGGTGCCAAATACATCGATAGATGTGGCCGGCCGTTGATGGCTCAATGTACGACGCTAGAAAAGTGCTGGTGCGGTGTTGATGTAGAGCTCGTTGGGAACCCCAAGAGGAAGGTATGATGAGCACAGCAGCAAGTTTCCCTCAGTTATGAAACCAAGGTTTAATCGAACCAGTAGGAGCAAGGAAACACCCCAAAGGTGTTGCTAGCTGAGCCTTGGCAGGGCGCACTACCGGTGCTAGTAGCAATATGGAGACCTGCACAACACAACCACAGAATTACAAATAGATGATCTTGATCATGAAAGGAGCTCACAAGATCTAGACATGAAAGCACAAAGGAGGAGAACCAGCCATCTAGCTACTGATCCTTAGTCCAAGGATGAACTACTCACGCATCACACCGGAGGCTTGCATGGTGATGAAGACGGCCTCCAGGGTGAATACCCCTCTCCAGCAAGGTGCCGGAAAGAGCTTCAGATCCCTCCCGATCTAGGGATGGAGATGACGGCGGCTATAGACTCTTTCGTGGATTTTTGATCGGGCACTTAGGGTGCATCTTATAGTCGGAAGGGGAAGCCGAGGGGGTGCCTGGGCTGGCCACACCACCACCTGGCGCGGGCCAAGCCTGGCCGCGTGGCGAGGTGGTGTGGCCGGCCTCTGGCCCCTCTCTGTCTCGTATTCTGGCTTCTGATGACTTCCGGAAAAATAGGCACTTTGGCTTTTGTCCCGTCCAATTTCGAGAATATTCATTTTCTGACTTTCCTGGAACCAAAAACAGCAAAAAACAGGCAGCTGGCACTGTGGCTCTTGTTAATAGGTTAGTCCAAGAAATCATATGAAAAGTACTCCAAAGTGTGGACAAAACACAAGAAAGTGGATAAAACCAAGCATGGAACATCAAAAATTATAGATACATTTGCAATGTATCAACATCCCCAAGCTTAACTCCTGCTCGTCCTCGAGTAGGTAAGTGATAAAAAGAAAGAATAATTTTTGAGGTGACATGCACCATCATAGACTTGATCAAAGTATTTGTAAAACATTCAAAGTTGGGATCTTAGTACTTCAATCATAACATGAAAGACAAAGTTCTAGCAATAAGACAAAGCAACTATGATGCAACATGAAAAGGCACAAACAAAAGATTCATGAATAACAATGCTTTGCAAGACGTTTGTTTGTTTCACATAAAGAAAACATAGCATAATAGTATTCAGCTTGTCCCTCATAGAGTAGCAAATATAAATGCATAGGACACCTTCAAAGTTCATAAGAGTGACTAGATACAAATAGTTTAAAACAAGCAATATCAAAGTATGCATCAATCAACTAGTCTTGGGCCAATGCACATAGAACTAAGAATGGCCACTATGCTCTCAAAGTAGGTACATAAAGATAGAAGGTGGAGACTCAATATAATGGTGGAAGAAAGGCCTTTATAAAAGGAAGTAGGGATTCAAGTCTCATAAAGAGCTTCCAAAAATTATGGTACTTATAGCTTTCAGCTCTCATTGCCCCTATCATAAGCATCTTGAAGTGATTAAGGTTAAAGTGAACAAACTATGGTGTACATGCTTGACAAAGTATAAGTTAGAAATCTCATGTCCTTTGTATACGAGGGCAGCTCCTCATGCTACTCAAGTTTAGTCACCGGTAAGTTCTTGTCATTGTAAGTACATGTGTATCATAGAGAACCGCCAACGGGGTACCCCTTGCCCGATGATACGGAAGAATTCCCATATCAAAATGACAAGGCAAGCAGACAATGAGCATCTCAGCAATCTTCTTATTTACCATGGGAATATGGTGCCTTTTTCTCTCTTTCCTCTTTTCATAATCTCTCTCTTTTTCTCAATATAGGACTCTTTTTTAATAAGAAGAATGCTTCATAGACAGCTCATTATGGTTACGTTGCAGGTTTCCACCATGTCAGCATGGATTAGACCAGCGGTCCAGGCGTTTCTCTAACACATATACATAACTCCATGGACTTACAAGCTCCCCTTTCATTTCACACCGACGACACCCATATACAAAAGAGCATGATATCAACTAGGTACAAGTACCAAGTGCAATGTTGAAAGCGTTCCCCATGACAACATGGTTCTGCTAATCCCCAACAAATAAGTGCAAGCAGATACAACATAGACGACACAATGGTTCAAGTTTATTAAGGGCAAGAAAAGTAAAGTGTGCCATCAAGTTCGTGAGAGCTTTAATCACTAGTTTTCTCATAAGAAGTTTAATTTGGAAGGTAAACAAAAGCATGCATATACTTGGAATAGCATAAGCTAGTAGGTAGGTATGGTGGACTCTTTGGAATAACTTGGTTTAAGGAGTTGGATGCATGAGTGGAACTCATACTTGGTTGTGGAGGCTAGCAAAAGACTAGGAGCAACCAACTAAGAGAGCAATAATGGCCATAATCATGCAGAGCGACAAAACATCATTGATCAAAGCATAAAGTGATACTACAAGTTGAAAACTAAAGGATCATAAAGGCTATGGTGACTTGAGATAGTAATAACATGGTGTGAGCATGTGCCAAGTCAACCCAAATAAAGCATCAAAGGAGAATACCACTATACTATGCTTTAATATGCTAAAACAACGCATGATTCATCCAAGGCACATTAAGCAATCTCAATTGTTTATAACAACTCATGCTATAGCAAAGAATACTAAGCATAAAGACAAAACAATATCAAGCATGGCATGAGAAAGCATAGGCCACAGTCAAAAACAAACTCTTTTTACCTCATAAGCATGAACTTTCCTACTCTTTTCCAAACCAAACCAAACTATTTGCAAACCAATGTATGAAAGAGGGGGTACAACCAATTTATTCAGAAAACTAAGAAAATAAAAGCAAACGAAAATGAAAAAGAAGACGCTCCAAGAACAACACAACTGTGCATGAAACAATAAAAATGAAGCATTTGGAAGAAACCTGGGATTTTTATTGATGAAGAAGGGGATGCCTTGGGCATCCCCAAGCTTTGACGCTTGTACTTCTTGTATATTTCTTGGGGTGACACGCGTGGCATCCCCAAGCTTGAGCTTTAGTCCATCCTTCATCTCATTACTCATTCCTTCCATAGACCTGAAATTTTTCCTTCATACAAAACTTCACACAATCTTTATTAGCAACATTAGTGCACTCAAGATAAAAGGTCTTAAGGTTCAGTTCTAACACCAAATAAACTTCCATTAGAACACTAGCCACTGTAGCACTTCCCTCAAAAAGCTCTATTCCCTAAATGAACTAAAAAAGGAACCAACAAGAAGCAAATGCAGGAAATGGCAGAAATCTGTCAAAACAGACCAGAAGGTAAAGACGAATTTTTTAGAAGACCTTCTGTTGCTCAAATCAAAACATGTTGAACGAACGAAAGTTAGATAACAACCTGGGGCAGAAGCGTAAAAATTCACGCCTCAAAAAGACGTTCAGAGAGTTTAGACGAATTTTTACGGTGAAGCACAGAAATCTGTTTCAGGACAGAAACTTTCCCAATCATTACTTCTCTCTCATTAGAGGTTACTCTTGGCACAAAAAGCAAATAAAAAGGATGAGGAGAGGTTATTACAGAGGTAATAACTTCCAAGACTCATCTAAAACTTTTGGGTTATCTCCCAATAAGTACTTTTCTTTAACGCCTTTAAGTTAGGCATAAGAAGCAAGAAAAAGAATCAAGTGTTCTCAAATGAAGAAGCATTAAGATCAATACCAGAAATATTTTCAACAAGGCAAGGTATATCATCCAAATGAGTTCTAGAGGATCCTCTCTCAATTCTCTTAGGTTCACTATTCTCATCAAAAGGGTTTGCAGGAACAATCCAATCAAGATTGTTTTCTATGGCATCATGTATTGCTACTAGTTTAAAGGGTGTTGGTATCTTAGGTTCATCCCCATTAGGTTTGGTTTTGTTCATGTTTTCTCGTGTACCAACAACATCTACACATGAGCCTAGCATATTGTAACGTTCAAAGACTTTCCTAGCTTCCTTGGCAACATCATAGAACTCCTTAAACAAAGTTTCTAGAATAATATCCCTCTTTTCAGGGTCTTCAATTTCTTTAAGCTTAAGAAACATTACTTGCATTAAGGGGTTGAGGTTAACAAACCTAGCTTCTAACATGTGAATTAAAGAAGCTGCAGCAATCTCATAGTTTGGATCAAGTTCTGCAAGGGATCTATCCTCAGTATCTTCATGTTTGCTAACATGATTAAAGAATTATTCAATATTATCTTTCCTAATTATAGAACCACTACCAATTGAAAGGTCTTTCCGGGTGAATTTGGGGATCAACATGGTGAGCTAAGGAAGGGGTGACAACTAAAGGAGACTTAATTTTTTGTGTTTTTGATAAAGAAAGCAAACTAGTCAAACTAAATTTTTTGTGTTTTTGATAACAAAACAAGCAAACAAAGCAAAAAGAAACTAAGAAAAACAAAAATAACAAAGTAAAGAGATTGGTTATGAGGGACTCCCCTTGTGAAGATGTCCTTGACTCCCTGGCAATGGCGCCAGAAAAATGCTTGATGGTTCAATGTACGGCGCCAGAAAAGTGCTGGTGCGGTGTTGATGTAGAGCTCGTTGGGAACCCCAAGAGGAAGGTATGATGAGCACAACAACAAGTTTCCCTCAGTTATGAAACCAAGGTTTAATCGAACTAGTAGGAGCAAGGAAACACCCCAAAGGTGTTGCTAGCTGAGCCTTGGCAGGCCGCACTACCGATGCTAGTAGAAACGTGGAGACTTGCACAACACAACCACAGAATTACAAATAGATGATCTTGATCATGAATGGAGGTCACAAGATCTAGACATGAAAGCACAAAGGAGGAGAACCAGCCATCTAGCTACTACATGGATCCGTAGTCCAAGGATGAACTACTCACGCATCACACCGGAGGCTTGCATGGTGATGAAGAAGGCCTCCAGGGTGAATTCCCCTCTCCGACAGGGTGCTGGGAAGAGCTTCAGATCCCTCCGATCTAGGGATGGAGATGATGGCGGCTACAGACTCTTTCGTGGATTTTTGATCGGGCACTTAGGGTTTTCGTCCCGAGCGCATCTTATAGTCGGAAGGGGAGGCCGAGGGGGTGCCTGGGCTGGCCACACCACCCCCTGGTGCGGGCCAAGCCTGGTCGCGCGGCCAGGTGGTGTGGCCGGCCTCTGGCCCCTCTCTGTCTCGTATTCTGGCATCTGATGACTTCCGGAAAAATAGGCACTTTGGCTTTTGTCCCGTCCAATTCCGAGAATATTCATTTTCTGACTTTCCTAGAACCAAAAACAGCAGAAAACAGGCAGCTGGCACTGTGGCTCTTGTTAATAGGTTAGTCCAAGAAATCATATAAAAAGTACTCCAGAGTGTGGACAAAACACAAGAAAGTGGATAAAACCAAGCATGGAACATCAAAAATTATAGATACATTTGCAATGTATCAGCCGGCTGCATGTAATGAGCTGAACTTTTAACCGAGTTGTAAACATAATCCTTTTGGATATTAATTGAAAGGCCCAACGTGATGTTGACCGTGCAGCCAATCATGTCCACGTTGAAACCTGTTGATGTACGAAGGGTTAACATGTGAAGAAAGCATCTGGACTCTCTCCACTTCCGATCCGATATTTTCTATCTGGACTCTCTCTACTTCCGATCTGATTATTTCTGTGTGTCGTTCTGATCAGGTAGCACTGGAGCCCGATCCGATTTTTCCTGTGCGTCATTCTGATCAGGTAGCACTGGAGCCTGCCTATCCCATGCAAGCGCACCATGGCGACCGATCAGGAAGCTCCCATTGCTCTTGTGTGCCCCCAACCAGTTGCAGGATCACGACTGGGATGCTGGTGATGATCTTGCACAACGCGATTTTGCCCACCACCTCGACGGGGTGCAGCCAGGCGTCATGGCGGCCGGTAAGCATGGCCTGCCCTAGTTCATTTGTCTCGTTGACTGCTGGGCTAGGTTTTTCTGCTGGTGATCAAGGTGGGGAACAGATTGGATCGAGATGATTTCATCTGATTTCGAGAGGTCTACCCTAGTTTGTTCCCTGGAGGCCTGGATATATATGAGTGGAAGGAACGAGGCCCCGATTCAAAATTTGGTGCGAGGGTAAACCTGTCCAAAAAAGTGTTGGACTAGAAGAAACAATCCGTCCTTTATTATTACTAGCGGAAAAGCCCGTGCCTTACTATGGGTGAACCCGTGATTTTGCATGATGTGACAAATGGTCATGTTGTTTGTGAGAAACGAGATTTCACAATATAGTTAACTATAGTCTATAAATGCCGAAATAGTAGCAGCATGGAAATTTAAGGTGTAGTCATAATTTTGTTGGACTACGTGGACAATTTAAACAGTTTACTCATTAAAAAATACTAAGGTGGTAGCAATCCCACCTTAATAGACCTAGACATTGGTAACATCTAATCCTAAGCAATTTGGGATACTGTGGGTTGAAATCAATGTCAGCATCCTATTCCGTAACATTTACTACATCATGCTATCCTTTGAATTGCATCGGGAGGTTGCAGATTTTTTTCTAAAGAAGCGACTAGCATAATAACTCAGGAAATGGAGCTACAAAACTTCTCGCAAACGAAAGAAGCTCCCCCAGAAGGCCACACCATGCGTACACCATCAGAGGGCCATAGAAAGCAGGGGCACGACCGCGGAGGGAGCGCTCCCCAAGTAGCAAGGGGTCGCCTACCCTGATGCGCGCCACCCATCCTTCCCGTCCCTATTCGGCTCCGCGCACAGGCCTGCTGCTACCTCTCTACTCGCCGCCTCCGACCGCAGCAGCCGACGGGCTCCTTCCTCCTCCCGGCCCTCTCTGCCCTTCCTTCAAATTCGAGATCCCAAGCCTTCCTGCTACCGCCCTCTTTGCCCTTCCTTCAAATTCGAGATCCCCATCTTGCATGTCAAGGATCCACCGGTTTTATTCCCATATAAGCGCACTCTCTCCGATTGGGAGATCGAGAATTTAATTCCTTCCTATTTTGATCCCAAGCCAGCTCGTGTATTCAAATCATGGTGGAACGTATATGAATCGGTCAGATTCGTCGCAAGGGAGCGAGGTGGGACTATTCAGTATGTCTATCATCGATTCGTATTCGTATGCGTACAGACAATGTTATTTTTTTGACAGAAAAGTCATTTGCGCACAACTGAGCCCGCAACGGACGAAGGAAGAATGACGGGGCCATGCTGCCATCGTGGTAGTTCACGGACCAGTTCGAACTGAACTCTTTGACCGACGAAATGGTTTTTTATTTGCCGGTGGCACTATGGTAATATGTGGTTTAGTGGGAGGGTAAATCGGTCAAAATAAGTGTTGGACCGGGAGAAACAATCCGTCCTTTATTATTAGTGCACTACGGTAATATGTAGTTTAGTGGGAGGGTAAATCGGTCAAAAGAAGTGTTGGACCGGAAGAAACAATCCATCCTTTATTATTAGGTATATATATATTATTATTATATTATTTTTATTTTTATTATTAAAATTAAAATTAAAAAAGATAGGTATAGGTATAGGTATAGGTATTAGGTATTAGGTATAGGTATTAGGTATTATGTATTAGGTATAGGTATTAGGTATTAGGTATAGACATAGATAACTTATTTTTATTAGATTTGGTCCTATCCATTATAAAAAGACATATTTGAACAAAATAAAAAAAGACTAACTACTGCTGGAGGAGGCCTTCCTTAGAGCTAGTCGTCGTTGTTACCGTAGCCTCCGTTGCCACGACCACCATTTTCGTGGCAACCTTTGCTGCTACCGCTGGTCCCATCGATCATCGCCCTCGACGCCCAGATGGCGTGCTGCTGGAGGCGTTCGCATCGACGTAGGCCACAATCAGCCACCTTGCTCGCCACCTTCCGCCAGTCCGCCTCCCAATTGTCTAGGGGCTTCTCCATCTCGGTCACCCAGTGGTCCCTTGCCTTTTGGTCGACCTGAGCCATCTCCAGCTCCTCCTCCCTGAGGAGCTCCGTCGCTGCCCTCGCCGCCGCCTCAGTTAGCCGATCATCAGCTACATGATGCACCTGCTCCTCCTAGCGGACGCGGTGTTTCGCCACCTCCCTACGCTGCGAGCTCTCGGTCGGGGTCACCCTCGCCGGAGCCCCGTTGGGGCTGAGGCCCAGTGCCTGCGCGATCTACAGGGAGACGGCGATCGCCTCCTCCTCCACCTCCATCTCCGCATCCTCATCGTCCTCCTCCATCTCCGTCTCATCCTCGTCGTCCTCCTCCATCTCCGTCTCATCCTTGTCGACGAGAGCCCACGTGGTCGCCGCCTCGGTGACATTGGCCACGTGCTCCTCCATCGCCGCCGTGTCGGCGGCGTGCTCGCGCTGTGCCGTTTTTCGCCACCCTGCGCGCGGCGGTAGCATGGCAAAGCTTGCACACGGCAACCTTGGCGGCCTCCTTGGCCATCTCCTCCAACGTTGTAACACCCTCAAATCGGCCTTATGTATATTTTAGTGATTCCCGCCAAACCCGCATAGAAACAATTCAAGGATACCTACCAGGCACTTGTGTGCGGGTGCAAAACAAAGTAATACCATTACATCATAGTTCACGATGGAAGCCACAAAGCATATATATACAACAACGACTCAACGAGTCAAGAATGCAGGTATACAGTATAAAGATCCCAAACACCTTGAAAACGATACACATCCGAGTACAGATAAGATGTAAATTGGACTAAGAGTCCTAAAGAATAACCAATGGAGTCCATAACCCTGCCTAGGCAAAGCTGGAAGGGTAATCTTGCTAACGTTATCGAACTTAAACATGTTAAAACAAAAGGGGTGCCGACAAAGGGCAAAGGAAAAAGGGAGCGGTCAGTACTAAGGCCAGTACACGGCAAGTCTTAGAATTCAGCGGCTCTCGCCTACATAGGTATGGTGGATTGAATCGGTAGCATAACATGCACTAAACAACCTATAGAGACTTGATACAACTGCCGACTATCACAGAGGGATAAGAAAGACCTATTCGGAACTAACCTGATACTAACACTAAACATACCCATCCTGATATTTTCCTCTCGAGACCAAACATGGAAGTCCTTCCGAGGAAACTCACACAGTTGGCAATTTTGTTCATTCATTCCATGGTGGTTATCCAACTTACTAGTCATATCAGATCCAAGTCAAAATATAACACTTATTCTTTAGTTATAGTTGTCTATGATCGAAAAACTGTGCTCCAAATCGTCCATAACCGTAGACACGGCTTTTTGAAAAGATTTAACCCTGCATGGCTGCACCAAAGTATCCACACACACTTCCACCCTCGTTTGCCAGATCAGGTAGGTGCAAGATCATGAAACATACACCCATCGTATGTCGATGGGGCTTCAGACACAACGTTTCCTAGACCCAAAGCAAGTACATGGGGGCCACTCCACTAAGCTACCCGCAACAAAGTTGGTGATACCTTCGATCCGGATTATGGATGTAGTATAGCTCTTTTTCCCTAGTAGACCTAGGTTTATCGAATCCTCGAGAAGCAGAAAGCGTAGTGAAGTTACTTTAATGGACCTTTAGGAGTTTTAGAATTCCTTTTGTGTTTTACCGAACCAAGAGTTTGCTGTCTTTTGTTGTTGTCGATGATGGATAGAGAGGGCCTAGGGCGTTCAGTTTCACCTGTAGCCATGCAAAACATCTAATGGGAATAAAATATAATAATAAAGTATGGATGTAATTGTTAGAGTAAGATAATTTATATCTGGGAAGTGCATCCATAATTGCTATTGCCTCCGCAACCACTTATAGCAATAACCTACTAGTCTCATCCATAGGAGAAAGAGAACTAATGATATGCATATTGACGTCACCATTAATCCCAAGTAAATCCCTCACATATAGTCGTACTACCCCTTCTGTCACTGGGATTCCCAACCTGCAGATTAGTCATTACTCATACTCCCTATACCTGGCTCAATCCTCGGGGTCTTGGGTACCTGACAAGTCCTTAGATTGAGGCAAGAGAGGATACAATAATCATCATGTCCTACAAACTAATACATGATCCCGTCTATGATAAATAATATGCACAAAGGCTACATGGCTAAGCCGAAGCCCTTAGCCCAAGGAGAATTACTCACACATAGAGATGAAATCAACGATCATAAACATTGTAATGGAAATCATGAGATTGGTAGCAAATAGTCTTACAGTGTTGCCAACTGAAGATGATATCTACTATTACAAGTGGTGGAACATGGCTATGGTGATGGAGAAGGGTTTGGAGATTAGATCTAAGTCTATTCCTCCGGCGGCTCTTCGGTGTTGTGGATGGAGTTCTGGGGGCTGCTAGTGATCGAAAAGAGCTCTGCTTCTCGTCGTCTGAGGCCTCTTTATATAGGGGTTCCTTCATGAAAGTTGTTCTGTTTGACCTAACGGTGTCGATGGAAACTATATGATCGGAACTATATGGCCGGAATTTTATTCCCGTCATATAGTTGGTCGTTAAAGTGTCTGTATCCACTTCATGACCCCAGCAGCGAATCTGCTCGGACAGAAGGGAGCGGCATCGTTGACTTAGTCACCCTGCAACGTGGTGGTGACAACGGCGGCCGGATTCAGCCGGAATAGTGCGCGGCGGCGGCAGCAGACGGAGGAGGTGACCGCGTGCACGAGAGAGGGGAGAAGAGTGTGCATGCGTGGGGGTACTGGGCCTATGGGCAGCCCAGTACTACCCTGGTAGGTGCAACCGGGCCAAGTGGGCCGGGTTAGGTTGGGCCGGGCCAGCCTAGTGGGCCAAGCCCGTATATTAATTAGGTTATTTTAAAAAGGGAATAATTACAAATATACCCCGGCAATAAAAACAACTCTAGATAAATAAATATAAATCTTAAAAATACAAATAGTATATCTATGAACTCACAAAAATATTTTCTATTTAATAAAAATAATCAATAGAATTTTTGGCAATTAAAATTTAGGGCTATTAATAATAGGATGCTCATTACTTTTGAATTTTACAAAAATATAGGAAACACTTAAAATTGAATAAATTTCACTTTTAAGATCCTAAATGAATATATTATTATAGAAAAATACTAATTTGTATTTTTGAAAAGTGAATTTGGTGTGATGGAAATAAATCCTATTTCTTTAAAGGAATTTCAGAAAATATTTAAATGAAATAAATTCATAATTGTCTTTAAATGAAATAGTAAGCTTTTACCAAAAGGGTAAAACATGCAAAGAAACAAATAATAAATCATTGCATGCCATTACTATGCATTGCATATTGTTTCTTTAAATATTGTCCTCATCGGACAATAATGGTTCTTTGTAGAAACCAGAGCTCAAGGTCAGGTGGAAGCATCCGAATTCACTACCTTGCAGTCACAAGGCAAGTTCATAACTTGCTCATGTCCTTTGAAGAGTCTTTATCAAAGATATTGCAATTGTGTGTTATCAT
Organism: Avena eriantha; assembly: GCA_910589775.1. Taxonomy (NCBI): domain Eukaryota; kingdom Viridiplantae; phylum Streptophyta; class Magnoliopsida; order Poales; family Poaceae; genus Avena; species Avena eriantha. The sequence continues at coordinate 55,647,601 of OU342746.1, forward strand.
CTATGATCTGGAGAAAGAAAATGATATCTTCTCTAAAAAATAAAAGGTAGTATCATCCTAAGTGATGATAAAGATCTGCAATGGAACTTAGGGTTCCAATTGCATAAGTCACATAGGATTAACAACCCATGACATCAGTGATTCTAGCGCCGTATAATACGCGTTAACCATGAGATTTGGAATGGGACAGAGAAGTCAGTTGTATCTTCTCCCTTTTATATGGAGGCAAGATGACCTTATCGTGACGTTGGGATTCCTGGTATGGATCCAACATATGGGTGGGAACCCTTAGGCCCCACGATTTTGGTGTCTAGATTATTTATGAATGGCTGCCGGAGGTATAGTCGGGTCTTCTATGGAGCTTACCAGGGGCATCACCACTTCATAGAGTCTTCTATGAATGGCTTACCAGGGGCTTACCAGGGTTATAACTTGCCCTAGTTGGAGGCTTAACGGAGGTGTAGTCAGCCCCGGAGGATCGTGCAGACATATGGGGTTGCGGAGAGGGCAGTGATTGGGTTGGATCACCTACTAGGCCCACATCATGGAATTGTGGACGGAAAAGTACGCCCGGTTGCGCAACAAGGAGTTGGTCTCTCATGGATAAAGCAACACACCTCTACAGAGTGTAAGAATTGTGACATGTTACTCCCTGTTCCGGGAAGGAGCTACGAACGCGGCAGGAAAGGAACTCCATGAAGTTCTGGTCAACCTATGAAGGCTGGTGGGCATAGTTTTTGATAATGAAATCAATCTTTGAACAAATGTTTATGAAAATTGCATAGTACCAAGGACATATCGTCCGAGGTGGTAGATAGAGCATCAAACTTCCCACCTTGCATATAATGAACTTGCTGGGTAACGCTGTTACTCACTCTTTCCTTTGAACCCCTGCTTAGACTCTGAGAATCCAGAAGACACTTCGATGTACATAGCTGATGGACAAGAGGACGTCTGCTACGAGGAACCTGACCTATCCAGAGGTGTTGAAGGGGTGGACTACGAGATACGCTATGGAGTGGGGGGCAACGAGTCCGAGTAGTTGCCTTAGTTATTAGTAACCATTTGAGCCGAGAAGCAAGAACTATATAGAATAAGTTGTTGAGCTCAGTTCGAAGTATGAGTTTGGATTTTATATCTTCTGCTGAAACTACTTAAGTTTGGTTTGTAATTTCATAATATTTGAAGTTTGAGAACTCTTGGTTTGTAAGAATGAAGTGTGCATGTTTGTAATATGGACCCGCAATGTTTCTGTTGTACCACTTTGAGGGGTGTGATATTTACGGAATGGTGTTCTGTGAATGTCATATCAACAACTATAGTGTACTACACATGCAGTGGTATGATGGGTCACCGCATGCTGGTAATCCTTACATTACCGGAACTCTTAGCTTTTCTACTAGGAGAGAGCAAGCCTATCCTAGGATTAAGGCTAGCGAGTCAGTGAAACAGTGGCCGTCCATGTTCTTTTACCATAAGGACAGACCGGCTCCCGGCAAAGCAACCGCTTGCCGGTTTTTATTGACGGAGCCGCCACGGGAATATCATTTTGCGGCCCGAAAATTGGGCCGCCCAGGCAACGCGGTACCCAAGTTGCTTACAATCAGCTGCGTTACCCAAAGTTGGCGTGCCAAATACTCAGAGGGTCTTTTTCGGCAAGAAATCAACTTTACGTTTCAATACAAAATATCAGGCTAACGGCCGTCAAGTTGGCCCCCCTGTCAGCTTTCGCCGTTATGTCGCTGCCGTTGTCGCTGCCATGTAGGCTTGCTGCGTTGGCGCATGCATCCTTTACGCATCTTCTTCTTCCTCCGGGGTGGCAATCTGTGGTCGCGGCCATGTGTCGTGGCCATGGCGCGGAGCTAGGACTTGGACGAACCTGCTCGGCCCGGCTCTCCTCCCCATCCCGAATCGGAGCTCGCCCTCACCATGGCGACACCATTGGCATGGCGCGGGGACGGGAATTCATTCGCGGGTGAGATCTATCACCATACCGACCATGCTCGGTCCTGTTGGCCTCCTCTAGAATCCGAGCTCGCCGTCGCCGTGGTCGCACACGCACCAACCACGACGCCTTCCTCTCTGAACCCCAAAGCCACATCCACCTAGTTCAGCACAACGCCAACAAGGTGAAAATGCATCAAGTTTTCTTCTTGTGATTGTAGAAAAACATGTATGTACCGTGGCCGTAGCATACTCTAACAATCTACACATATGTTGTTTACTAGATTTTCATTTGAAATTAGTAGCTCCATGATGACAAAATGTAGAGAACCTAAATGGAATGACGATGACGACCATGTTTAGTACTTTGCATTGCATCAACAAGTGCTCGCTGACGAAGCATGTTACCAAGAAAGTGGAGTTCATTAGCCATTGCCAAAAAATATGTGAACAAATCAATGAGCGATTCAATGCAAATACGCGCAGAAAAGCTAGATCCATGTCATCAATCATCAATAGGTGGCACATTCTAGTGATGCGTTCAAATGCGTACACCATATATCACTTACTTGAAGTGGTTGTTATCCTGAGCAAAAATGCCTAGTATGCAGATCACCTTTGTATGTTCCATGCTGCAATTCTGTTGTTATGGGCATGGAAAGAAAAGCTGGGCTTCACTGAATATTATGCAGTTAGGCCTAACTTAGTCTTACACAAATAAGCACAGCTTAGTCTTTACACAAATAAACGTAACTAATGATAAAGCTAAAGACAAATGGTTCATTGGATCTACCAGTATGAGCACTAGGTCCCTGGAGCTGGTGGTATCGTCGGTATGAACCAGAACGCTGCGTTTGGCCGTCTGTAATTCTCCACCAAATCGTACGACCCCATTGATGAGCCAATTGTAGGCCCCCTCCCCCCCGACGTGGATTCAGCTCCAGGTCGGATCTGGAGTGTCAACATGATAGGCGCGTGAGTGTGCAGCAAACACACAATCTGCTATAAACACTAGAAGTGCTGGCACCTCAGCAACAACACCAGCATGTTCTTCCTGGACTCTGGCAGCAGCCTCAGCAGGTATTTCGTCAGCTTCACCAGCAGTAGCCTCAGCAGGTATTTTGTTAGCTTCACCAGCAGCAGCATTAGCAAGTATTTCGTCAGCTTCACCAGCAGCAGCATCACCAAGTATTTCGTCAGCTTCACTAGGAGCAGCAACAACTAGTTCTTCGTCAGCTCCACCACCACCAACACCACCACCAGCAGCAGCAGCATCAGGAGCCAGGGCTGCCTGAGCAATTACAGGTTCAATAGCTCCAGGGGGCTCCGAGAAAGAAAGGGTAGTTGATCCCAAGAAACACAGATTGTCCCTTCTGATTGTCGACTCTACTCCAAACTTGCTCTACTGGGTCTTTGGATGGGCATGCGGACCTCGAGAAAACATGACACCGCAGCGATGGGTATGAAGAAAGTTGTGTCCCCATATGTTCTATTGTATCACCAACGTTGTTTAGTGCTCCCCTGATATGAATCCACATGAGTTCAACATCATGTTTCATGTCGCCTCCGAGAGGTGCCAGGAACTAGCGCCATGTCCCAAGTTCAGCATCTGCTACTGCATCTTCGATGACCGGAGCTGGAAAGATGCGCGGGGCTGAGTGGGTACCTATGTGTTACTTACAGTTAGTAAGAAGAATTTTGAATGGGATTTTACATGCTATATGACACCATGACTCACCCCAAATGGACGGCTCCCAAACACGCACGTCGCCTCTAGGTTCAGTGACCGCATAAATGCATTGTAATTTGTACGAATAGTAGATGTAGGTGAAGACGACATCGACATACTTCTCCGGCCACAGGAAGTCGTCGCGCAAGACTGTACATTCCTTGTCTTCTGGGCATCTAATGAATATGATTGCCTTGTCGAACACCGCTAAGAGGTCGTACTCCCAGGTCTTCCACACCTCCCGTGGTCTATGTGGGAGTTGTACCTTCAGGAGCTCAAGTTCTACCATGTTGAACCTGTAAGCAAATTCGGAAATGGGCGGCGGCCACCCGTTATTGAATGCAGTAATGCCGACACCCTCCAAAGATGGCAATGTAAGTCTCAACGATTTGTAGCCATTTTTTAGAGTCCAAGTACTCCCATCCTGGGATAAAAGGACCAGCCACTCGCCGTTGCCACCCACCCAGTTCTGGTCATCTCCCATTTCCGTCTCTTCTTCTTCCTTGATATTCACCACTACCAATTCCGACCACTTATCCAGCAGCATCAGTTTTGCATGAATATTCTGCAGAGTTTCTTGTCAGTTGGTATAATCACCTAGCATGGATTCCATTGCAAATACAATTTGACAACTGGACCTTCAGATTAAAGTACACAAAATATCGCATAAATACGAGTGTCTCCTCAGATATCTCCTAAATTGTGCCCGTGTCACTATGAAGATACCCAACATATGGAGTAGGATCAGAGCCCCCAGAACAAACTCTTGACAATGATCATAAACAGCTCGGTGCATAACAGCCTTAAATCGTCTAATCTATTTGTTTTTATTTTAGGAAACAATATATCACCTAGCAGGCATTCCATTGCAAATCAAAATTCACAACTCGCCTATCACCTAAAGTAAGACTGTGTCACTACGAAAATACCAGAATATCAGGTACCAGCAGAGCTTCCACTGTACAGAATAGTCTTAAATGGTTCAATTTGTTCAAATCGCACGTGCACATAACATGTTCGACGAAAGGAACATAGGATTCTGATGAGAGTTAAGCACATATGAATCAACGATATGACTGAACCAATAAGCAAGATACTAGAACTTACGTGGCCATCACGGTCGTTTGGCCATTTGCTGGTATCGGGGTAAAGAAGGCCTAGCGTGCGGAACGGTTGTTCATCCATGTCCCACATCATGAAGCGGTGGCCAGGGATGAAGCGAGCGAGGCAGCTGGCAGAGATGATGTCCAACCCCGTGGCTATCCTATGCGCATTCGCGGCGCTGAGGTTCGGCCATCCCCAATCCTCGTGGTGGCGGTCGCCCTGGCCATCCGCGTCATCGTCGCATGCCTTTCGCTTCAGCCTGGTGCTACCCCAAGCTCTACCCATAGCGGCAAATGGAGTCTAGAATCCGGTAGATTAATGGAGGCGTTGTGATACGGAGGCGGATGGATTCAAGAGGGGATGGAATCAATGATGGGGGCAGTTGTTCGAGTAGGGAGTGACCCGATGAGGAACCGCCGCCGCCGCCGGTTCGCATCCGCGTGGAAGACAAGGAAGGGGAGGGGCATAATTATTGAGTGCGCGCACCAGAACCGTCTAGTGGAAGTGAAAAATAAATCATAAGAGAGAGAAATGTGCGGCCCGCCTGTCAGTGAGTGAAGGTCGGCTTGCGCAAACGTGACTACGTTTGACTTGGATCGTGCATGGCAGACCTTGATTCTACCGCATGCAAGTGGCGCAAAACAAATTTTAGGCAGCGCTAGCGTCGTCGTGTAAACCACCATTTTTCTCCACCTTCACCCTGCTACAAACGGTCATGCACCATTCCAGATATTGGCAAGGGTGGTTCCAATCTTTCACTTCTCCGTCTCATTTCCTCCTCCACGGCCTCGTCGTCTTTCTCCTCCACGGCCTCATCCATTTCCTCTACCACGGCATCACCCTCTTCCTCCATATCCTTTCCCTCTTGCCTGTAGTCATGAACTTTTCGGACGTCCGAAACGACGTTAGGCAAGCGACTACGCACTTCGACATAGAAGTACATGGCAGAAAGAAGATCAATGTCGTCTACACCACCGACCCTCGGACGGTGACGAACACTCTGAGTAATTACACGAGTTGGCTACGGTTCGAAGAAAACAGGTTCGTAGGTCTCGTGATGAGGACATCCCTACCCCAATGACTACTGGAGATGCTACAACTGTTGCAAGAAAGGATCAGTCCAATGAGATTAGAATTGGACCTATTACAAGAGCTCGTGCTAAGCTACTGGAACAACATGTGAATTTACTCCTAAACGAATTTGGTACTTTGATTGATGAGAACTTTATACTGCCTAAGTCTATGCATTTATGTATGATCAGGTTCGTTGGAGAAACAAGCATGACGCGAGGAGGAGAAGGGCTACAAGAGAAGCCCAACATGATGATCACCCAAGGATGCGCGAGGGAGGAGCGGGAGGAAGGCGCAAGAGAAGATCATCAAGACAGAGGCAAAAAGATCTGCCACGACCGGAGTGTCCGGCCAGTTCCACCCGGACTGTCCTGCCTGGTCGAGAGGCCAACTGGCATGCACATTCTGTCTGCTAGTTCGGATACTACCCGGACACCACCCGGAAACTTCAAAGTTTCCGGCTAGACCGGACTGTCCGGCACACTTCACCCGGAGTGTCCGGCCGATGTCGACCGGAGTGTCCGCCCGCCGACCAAATCTGGTCCGAGTCGGTTTGTATTAGTTTGAGTCGTTTGCGTATAGTTTCGGTTTCTAGCCGCCCGAGCCGCCCTTATAAGCCCTGGGACGACCTCTAGTTAGGTTTTAGACCATGTTAAAATATTTTGGAGTTGTTTCTTTCATAGAACCTCTGGAATTACCCTGTGTTCGAATCTACCAACTATAATTGAGTGTGATCTGTTGTTCCATTGGGAATTAGTAGATTGCATACTATGGTTCGTGGTCATGGCTGCGTGCGCAAGAGTTTGGTGTTGTGAATATCCTACAAGGTTCAAGATCTGTTGCACTGGCATCAGGGATCGAGCGGGAGAGATCATAGCTACGCACTAGTTATCTACCATCCACCATCATCATCGCCATCCGCTTACTGAGAAGATCGGGCCACCCCATATCATCCTGGTATCAGATTTCCAGTGTTGCCTCGGTAAGCATCCACAAATCCATCCATAGATTAGAGAGTGTTTTTCGTCCTATACATAAAAAGCCTTACAAAAAGATTTGCCATCGACTAGATTGCATCGTTTTCGAGTTTTAGTTGTTGATTGTATCTTCTCGTAGATCCGATCTACAGGTTTTCCTCGTAGGAGTCTAGTTTCCGTTTGTGTCTAGGTTTAGGGTTTGATCTTGTTTTCCGCTGTTCCCGCCGTTACCGTTCCGCAAGTGTTTATCGTTTTTCCGAGTCCACATAGCGTACCTTTTGTTTGCAAACCATAGACATAGCCTATCTACAACATCTGTGCCTAGGAACATACCCACGAGACTAGTTGCTTTGCTTCGACAGGCTGCTCATTAGGTTTTTGAAGTGCAGAAAATTTCGACAGGCAAAACCGGACTATCCGGCCGAATCACACCAGACTATCCGACCCAACCAGAGTCTCCGATGCATATCAACCGAACTATCCGGCCCAGTTCTGTTCTATGTTGCTGTACTTGTTTGCATTGAGTACTATAGTTGAAAAAAAGAAGAAAAGAGAATCAGTATTTAAAAAAAGAGAAAAGAGCTACAAGCCTGACAAAAAAAAAGAGATATAGAAGTGTGCAATTTTGGAGGCCTTGTTGTGTATAGCACTAGTAGATTGAGCAATCGTGTGCCTGTTCTATTTGAGCTATTACTAGCATCTCTCTTGTGCATTGCAATATTCCTTTTCATAAGTTGCTTTGCCACATTTATCTCCACTGTGTGTGTTTCTTGGGTATTTGTACGATTAGCACTAGGACTTGTTTGCGGTGTAGATAGGGTACCATACCTATAGCTCCACCTTATATAACCTGTGTGCCCTGCGATCGTTCTTTCTACCTTTGATATTCACTTCATCACATCAAGTGCATCAGTCTTTGATTTCGTTTGGTAGAGCATCTCTATTCACTTTGGAACGGTAAGATCTCCTTTCTTATTAGTTGTGAGTGAGTTGTGAGAGTTTCCACCATACAGATTCTGATTTTTGCACTAACCTACTAATCATGTCTACTAGTGATGATGATGTTGTGTTGCAGAAAAAGAAGGATGAGGAGCTCGTCAATTGGCGTGAATATGAGGCTTTGAAATCCCACTTGACACGTGTGTTTACTAACACGACAGATGCCATTGTCAAGAATCTCCAAGATTTGAATATGAGATTGGATCAGCATGTTGGGACGGTTGATACTATCCAAACGCAAGTGGCTACGCTCAATGTCAATGTCACCACTTTGCAGCAGTCCATTGAGGGTTTGACAGCCGCCTTACATAGAAGGGAAGATCCTCAACATGATGATGCCTTTGATGATTTCGATGAGGGTAGCGCTGCTGATGCTGCTCCACATGTTGGCAGAGGACGTGCTATTCCCCCTATCTATGCACCTTCTCATGGTCGTGGGTTTTCCCATCTTGGGTGTGGTCAACGTGTGCCCAACCAAGCTGCTGATGATGGTTTGGGCAAGCCAAAATTCTCAATTCCTAAGTTTGATGGTTCCATTGATCCTGAAGACTACCTCACATGGGAGTTGAAGATTGAGAAACTCTGGCGCTTATTTGACTATCCAGAAGATAAGAAGGTCAAGCTTGCAGCATCGGAATTTGATGGTTATGCTTTGCGTTGGTGGGATGCTCTTGTGTAGCATAGAAGGGAGGACAATGAACTTCCTGTGAGGGATTGGCGCGAGATGAAGCAAATCATGAAAGCTCGTTTCGTACCAACCAACTACTTGCGATTAGTTTTTGATAAATTGACACAACTGAAGCAAGGCACCATGACAGTTGATGAGTACTACATGGAGATGGAGATGCTTATGTAGCATGCTAGAATTCGTGAGTCCATTGAGATGTCCATGCAGCGATTCCTAAACAATTTGAAGTTACCGATCAAGAGCATTGTTCGTCATCACAAGTATGAGACCATGAATGAGTTGTTGCATCATGCTAGAGAGGCCGAATCCCAATTGGCAGAAGAGGCGAAGTAACATGCTCGTTTTCCATCCTCCAGCAGATTTTCGGCCATGTCTACACCTTCTACAGCCGCGCCACCAGCTGCTGCTCCCTGTACACCATCGGCCAAGCCTGCAAGTACACCATCATTTGGTTCTAATGCTCGGAAACCCGCTGCTCCTAATACTAGCTCGGGTTCCAACATGTCTACTGCACGTACTCGTGATGTGATGTGCCATACTTGTGGAGGTAGAGGTCACTACAAGAAATATTGTCCAAACAACAAGGTTATGTTTGTTAATGAACAAGGTGAAGTAGAAAGTGGAGATGAAGCTTCAAATGATGATATTGATGACGGCGAGGTTGGTGCTGATGCATATGCTGAGCGTGCACCCACTATTGTTGTTGATGGCAAACCTCTAGGGTGGCCCGATCTTTCACGGTTCCCTTTCAAATCGAGGGTGGAGTGCGGGGAAAGGAGGGAAGGATGAACACGACAAACACACGCACAAAGAACGCGATGAACACACACACGCAAAACCACGATAAACACCAATAGCTCACGCCGGCGGTGACCGGTCCGGCGCAATCCCTAGGATCGGCATCGGGCGGAGGACTTCTCTCTCGAACCGGCACGACGAGATGGGAGACTCGGTGAGATCTTGACGTCTAGGCAAAGGGACACCGATGCCTAGGCCTTGTACAACACGGAGGCACAATGCAAACTCCAACGAGGATTGGGGATATTGGTGCTCCTTAGTCAAGGAGCATGAGGCAAGAATTAGATAGATCCACAAAGGGGTTTCCACTAATTCCAATATCATGCCTAGGGTTTACAATGGAGGTGGGGGTCTATATATAGGCCAGCCACAAGTTCAGGGGTAATTCAGGCATTAAAGTAGAGTTCTAGGCGAAGTAGAGGGGTACATGGGCCATAGGGCCCAACTAGGCTCGCTTGCCCATCACTTGGGCCGGACAGTTTGGGTCGGCACGGCCGGACAGTTCGGGCAGGGCGGACACTCCGGGTGGTGTCCGGGGAGTGTCCGATTCGACCTTCTGAATGTCCACGCCAGGTCCGGGCTCGGGCAGGCCGGACACTCCGACTAAGTCGGGCCAGACACTCCGGGGTGGCCGGACACTCCGACTGGATTCGAGCGGACACTCCGGCAGCTTCAGCTCAGGTGCAGCTTCAGGGCTCGTGGGTCGACGCGGCGGGGGCTCATACCTGATGATGCACAAAGTAGTGGTATGAAGTAGCACGCCATCCAAGGAGGTATCGAATAGGGACGAAGAGAGGAGCGAGTTCACCTTAGCTTGGAGGAGTTTGGCTTGAGCACGAGTCATGGGTCCACTTGGGGACTTGTTGGTGTAGATGTTGAAGCGTCCGTAGGACGGGCTGCATCAGCTCCCCCCCTTGGGAAAGAGTTATCCTCGACTCTTCATGGATATCATCTTGAGCATCTCCATGGTAGGATGAGAGATCCTTGACATTGAATGTATTGCTTGCAAGGTACTTGGAGGTCGGGATGTGGATGATGTAGGCGTTGTTGTTGATTCGTTTGAGGACCTTGAAGGGACCATCTCCTCTTGGCTTGAGCTTGGAGTCATGTTCCTTGGGGAAGCGGTCCTTGCTTAGGTGTATCCATACAAGGTCACCTTCTTCAAATATCATCTCCTTCTTGTCCTTGTTTAACCTTGAAGCTTGGCGAAGGACTTGTTGTTCGATAGTTTCTCTTGTTTCTTCATGAAGCTTCTTCATAGCTTGTGCGTGCTTCTCGACGTCCATGTTTGTGCGCTCATGGAGAGGTAGTGGTAGGATGTCGAGCGCGGTGAGGGGCTCGAAACCATAGACGATCATGAATGGACTCATCTTGGTTGTTGAGTGCTTGGCTCGATTGTAGGCGAACTCGGCGTGTGGAATGCATTCCTCCCAATGCTTCAGGTTTTTCTTGATCAACACATGAAGGAGAGTTCCGAGGCTTCGGTTGACAACTTCGGTTTGGCCATCAGTTTGAGGATGTGATGCGGATGAAAAGAGGAGCTTGACGCCGAGCTTGGCCATGAGGGTCTTCCACAAGTAGCTCATGAATTTGACGTCGCGGTCGGAGACGATTGTCCTTGGCACACCGTGAAGACGGACGATTTCTCTGAAAAACAGATTTGCAACATGTGAAGCATCGTCGGTCTTATGGCACGGTATGAAGTGTGCCATCTTGGAAAAACGATCCACAACAACAAATATAGAATCATGACCATGCTTAGATCTTGGCAATCCTAACACGAAATCCATGCTAATGTCGGACCAAGGTGTATGAGGAATAGGCAATGGCATATAAAGACCATAGGGATTAGCTTGCGACTTATCTTGAACACATGTCGTGCATCGTTGAATGTAGCGCTCCACGTCACGCTTCATCTTGGGCCAAAAGTAGTGATTGGAGAGCATGTCCAATGTCTTGTCGCGACCAAAGTGACCCATAAGGCCTCCACCATGAGATTCTTGGAGAAGCAAAAGTTGAAGCGATGACTTCGGAATGCATAGCTTGTTTTGTTTAAAAAGAAAGACCTTATGCAAATAGAAATCATCAACTCCCTTGTCATTGGAGAACTTTGCGAAAATTGGTTCAAAGAACGGGTCGGAAGCATACAAAGATTTTATTTCCTCAAGACCCAACACGTTGATTTCAAGTCTTGTAAGAAGGCTTGTATGTTTGCGAGACAATGCGTCCGCAACTACATTATCTTTGCCCTTCTTATACTTGACAATGTACGGAAAAGATTCCATGAACTCAACCCACTTAGCGTGTCTCTTGCTCAAGCTAGCTTGGCCTTTGAGATATTTCAACGACTCGTGGTCAGAATGTATGATAAATTCCTTGGGCCAAAGGTAGTGTTGCCAAACTTGAAGGACACGAACTAAGGCAAAAAGCTCTTTGTCATAAATCGGATAGTTAAGGCGAGCACCATCAAGTTTTTTGCTATGGTAGGCTATAGGACGTCCGTTTTGCATAAGGACTCCTCCAATACCACTAGCATCACACTCTATCTCAAAAGTTTTTGTGAAATTGGGTAAAGCAAGAAGAGGTGCTTCGGTGAGCCTATTTTTAAGTTCATCAAAAGCTTTTTGTTGTGCTTTTCCCCACACGAAGGTGACATTCTTTTTGGTCAATTCATTAAGGGGACAAGCAATGGTTGAAAAGTCTTTCACAAAGCGACGATAGAAACTGGCCAACCCATGAAAACTTCGGAGTTCACTCACATTTGTTGGTATGGGCCAATCTGGTATGTCCTTTACCTTGGAAACATCAACTTCAATTCCCTTCGAAGAAACGACAAATCCAAGAAAAATCAACTTGTCTTTAGCAAAAGTGCACTTGGGAAGATTAGCATAAAGCTTTTCATGTCGAAGGATTTGCAAAACTTCCTTGACATGTGTTATATGGTCCTCAAGTGATTTGCTATAAACAAGAATATCATCAAAATAGACAACAACACTTTTTCCAATGAGAGAATGCAAGATGTGATTCATAAGGCGCATGAAGGTGGATGGGGCATTTGATAAACCAAAGGGCATAACCAACCATTCATAGAGACCAAGTTTGGTCTTGAAGGCGGTTTTCCACTCATCACCTTCAGCCATGCGTATTTGATGGTAATCACTACGAAGATCAATTTTCAAAAAAATAGTGGCTCCACACAACTCATCAAGCATGTCACCGGGATGTGGTCTGGGATGTCGATAACGCACGATGATAGCATTGATTGGACGGCAGTCCATGCATAACCGTAACGTATCATCCGTCTTTGGAACAAGAATCACGGGTACAACACTTGGACTAGTGCTAACTTGGATCAAACCTTTGGAGACGAGTTGGTTGATTTGATGTTCAATCTCCTTTGTGTCCTACGGGTTCGTGCGGTAAGCGGCGCGGTTGGGAAGTGGTGCACCGGGGATGAGGTCGATGCGATGTTCAATGCCGCAAAGAGGAGGTAGTCCATGTGGAAGCTCTTCGGTAAACACATCCTTGAATTCCTGCAAAACACTCATCAAAGATGGAGGAACATTGGTTAATTCGTTAGTTCCTTGCACTAGTCCCTTGCAAAGGAGGACATAGTGCAAGATGGATGGGTTGTTCCGAACATCTCTCATCTCACTTTTGGTGGCAAGGAGAACACTCTTCGTTTTTCCACTCGAATTTGGCTTGTGGCTCTCACTCACTATGAGGTGGTTCTCTCTCTCACCGATCTTCTCACAAGTAGGTGTTGTGCTTTGCGCCCTCTCTAAAGCCTTTGCATTGTCCGCAATTATTTGGCTAGGAGTCATCGGTTGCAAAAGACATGTTTTGTTGAGCCATTTGAAGGTGTATATATTGGTGCGACCATCATGTTGAGCAGCCTTGTCAAATTGCCATGGTCGACCAAGAAGCATGTGGCAAACTGTCATAGGAACCACATCACACTCCACCGTATCTTTGTAAGGACCAATGGCAAAGGAGACCGATACGGTATGCTTGATCTTCATGGACCCTTGGTCACTTAGCCATTGCACGTGGTAGGGGTGCTTATGTGGATGGAGGGTGAGGTTGAGATTCTCACACAACTTGGTGCTAGCAAGGTTGTGACAACTCCCTCCGTCAATGATCACCTTGATAGATTTGCCATTGATGCCGGCTCGTGTTTGGAAGATATTGGAGCATTGGTCTTCATGCTCTTGTGCTTGAGTGGTCAAGATTCTTGTGACGACAAGCGATGGACTTGCGTCATGTTCACACATGAGGAGTTCTTGATCATCTTCCACTCGTTGCCTTGCCATTGCTTCCTTGACACGGGCATCAAACTCATCTTCACTCAAGTACTCTTCATCACAATTTTCATGGATGAACAAGACTTTCTTGTTTCCACATTCGGCCGACTTGTGTCCTTTACCTCCACACTTGTAGCATTCAGCGTTGAAAGGTGTATCACTTTTTGCTTGCTTGCCATTTGGTGGCAGTTTTCCTTGAGGAAGTGTGGGCTTGAAGGAAGGCTTGGAGGTACTTGAGGAGCTACCATTGAAAGTTGTTGGTGTAGGGGTTGAAGCTTGCTTGTAGGTGAAGTACGTCTCGGGCTTGTTGTACTTGATATCCACTTGCACTTGACGTTCAGCCTTTGTTGCAATGTACACAAGCTCAACATGGTGTTGTATGTTTGTAACTCGACGATGCGCTTGATTGGGTGATTCAAGCCAATAAGGAAACGTGCCATTGTTTGCTCCATGCGCTCATCAATGTTGGCGCGAATCAAGTTGAGTTCCATTTCCTTGAAGTATTCTTCTACGGTCTTTGTCCCTTGACGAAGCGCTTGAAGGTTGTTGAAGAGGTCATGCGTGCAGTGTGCGGGGACAAACCGGGATCTCATGTGAGCCTTCATGTCATTCCAAGTTGTGATTGGCGGCTCTTGTATTGCATCACGAGCAACTTGAACTTGTTCCCACCAAAGGTTGGCGTAATCATCAAACTCTAGCGAAGCCATGGCGACCATCTTCTCGTTGCTATAGTTGTGCATGCGGAAGATCTTGTCGACTTTGAGTGCCCACGAGAGGTATTATTCAGGGTCATTGGATCCGGTGAACTTGGGCATTGTGAACTTGAGCTTGCCAAAAGTTTCTTCATCGTTGCGGTCATTGCGACGAGCTTGGTGACCTTGTTGATGATCTTGTAGTTGGGGAGGGGGAACTTGGTTCTCGCGTCCTTGTTGCGGAGCTTGCTCTTGGTATTGTTGTTGAGGAGGAGCTTGCTCTTGCTCTTGGCGCGGTTGTTGACGTGGTTGAGGTACTTGGTCCTCATGGTGGTTAAGGTGTGTAGCCTCTTGACGCGGTTGATGATGAAGAGGAGGCTCGTTCCTTGGTTGGTGATGTTGGTTAGGCACATGGGCCTCACGACGAAGAACATGGTCATGAGCCTCTTGACGTGGTGGGCGTCGCTCAACTTGTATCACTTGACGCTCCAAGTTTTGTTGATGTGGAGGAGGCGCCTCGTGATGACCATGGTGTCGTTGTTGACGTTCATGACGTTGATGACAAGGAGGAGGATCTTGAAGAGCTTGACGTCGATGACGAGCTTGATTCTCCAAATTGGAGTCATCACTTGTTGTGTCAAGAATGTGTCGCGGTCGATGGTGGTAGACTTGCGGTTGTACTTGTGGTTGCGCTTGCGGTTCCTCTTGTGGTTGCTCTTGTCGGATCACTAGTGCCCTTGCGTGATGACGGTGTGCTTCTTGCCTTTCTCGTGGCCTTGAAGAGAGGTCACCGTCATAGCTTGACGTTGCGGCGTGCCGTGGGGAAGGTACATAGTTCGAAGAGATTCCATCTTCAACCACGGGGGCATCATTGCGGCTTTGAGCACTTTGATGTATATCTTGTGGAAGAGGTGCATGACGATGCGAAGAACTTGCCGAGCTTGATGCGCGTGAACGTGGTCTTGCCATGCCATCGATGAGGCGTCGAAGATTGTCATTTTGTTTCGGCGACGGAGCGTTGAAGCCCTTCATTTTGGTGGCCGAAGTTGTGATGCATTGCATGCATTTGTCATTCGAGGCCGTCGAAGCGGTTGTCGATGTTCTTGAACTCGGCTTCCGTCTCGCCAAATTGTTCATCTTGTCGCGTCTCAAGTGCTTGGCAACGTTCACGGAACTCTTGTCGAACAATGAAGTGACTTGCGCGCGTCATGTACAGACCTTGATCTTCTTCTTGGGAAGGTGGTTTGCTCGTCTCACCATGCCTATCCATCATGCAAAACACACAAGTATTGTATATGGAAGTGGAATATGGTGGTGTTAGCCTTGTACCTCACCTTGGGGATTGCACCAAACTAGAAACCACAAGTGAGAGCTATTAGCGTGCAAAGTGGAAATGCCAAGAAAACTCACACTAACTCTCAAAAGCTTGTTGGTGGTAGGTTAGGGTTGTGGAAAGGCAAAGAAACTCAAGTCAAAGGCGAAGGTCAACAACTCAAAAGGGTGACGGGAACCTACGACTATGTACACACACGTGGAGAAAGTTGGGATTGGCACGACTATGAAAATGAGCAAACAAAATGTCCTAACAAAGACTAAGCTCGTTGTCGTGCCAATGCAAGGAGAGACCGTGGCTCGTTTGCAAAGAGGAAAAGTGAGCAATGGATTTGTGCACTTCCCTTGGGCGCTCTTATTTCTCTCTTGCTTACAAGCTTTGAGACTCTCTTTTGCAAGGGGAGACTATTTTTCTTTTGCTTTTTCTTTGTATATATTTTTTGCTCTCCCTTGATGCTACCTAGTCACACTTGATATTGCTCTTGCACTCTCACTATCCAAGGAAAAATGCACAATGCTCAAGCAAACACAAGATGAGCCACTCTCATGGAATAGGGACACACACAGGAATATGGGGGTTAACAAGGCGACGCAAGTTATACCTTCTTTGATGATGAACTTGGCGTCGGTGGTGCGGGATGATGTTCGTGGTCCGTGGTGTCGATGAGCGCGGAAGTTGATGATGCGGAAGCTTGCTGGTACTTGCGGACACGCACACGGGACACGAGCAAACAAAGGAGATTAGCCAATGCGAAAAATGAGGCAAAACTGTCAAAACTGGCGTTACAGCCAGACACTCTGGTCTGTCTGGGCCGGACACTCCGGTCTGGTTCGGCCGGACACTCTGTTCAGGCCAGACACTCCGGTCGGTATGAGCCGGACACTCCGGCGCGGGTTTCCTGCTCGTGTTCTTGAGCGGAAATCCTCACCTTCGGGCCTCAAATCCGCGAAATAAAGCTGGACCAACTCCTTAGACAAGGTTTGGTCGGATCGAAACCACAAATAGCACTCCAAATCAAGAGATTGATCCAAAGGCAAATATGGTCTGTTTTTTGTGGGGATTTCGAATTTTTGGTGGATAGAAGAAAAATTTGTGGGGGAAATCATGAGCAACGAAGCTCTTGATACCAATATGTTGAGGGCAAACCTCTAGGGTGGCCCGATCTTTCACGATTCCCTTTCAAATCGAGGGTGGAGTGTGGGGAAAGGAGGGAAGGATGAACACGACGAACACACGCACGAAGAACGCGATGAACACACACACGCAAAACCACGATAAACACCAATAGCTCACGCCGGCGGTGACCGGTCCGGCGCAATCCCTAGGATCGGCGTCGGGCGGAGGACTCTCTCTCGAACCGGCACGGCGAGATGGGAGACTCGGTGGGATCTTGACGTCTAGGCAAAGGGACACCGATGCCTAGGCCTTGTACAACGCGGAGGCACAATGCAAACTCCAACGAGGTTTGGGGATATTGGTGCTCCTTAGTCAGGGATCATGAGGCAAGAATTAGATAGATCCACAAAGGGGTTTCCACTAATTCCAATATCATGCCTAGGGTTTACAATGGAGGTGTGGGTCTATATATAGGCCAGCCACAAGTTCAGGGGTAATTCAGGCATTAAAGTAGAGTTCTAGGCGAAGTAGAGGGGTACATGGGCCATAGGGCCCAGCTAGGCTCGCATGCCCATCACTTGGGCCGGACAGTCCGGGTCGGCACGGCCGGACAGTCCGGGCAGGGCGGACACTCCGAGTGGTGTCCGGGGAGTGTCCGATTCGACCTTCTAAATGTCCACGCCAGGTCCGGGCTCGGGCAGGCCGGACACTCCGGCTGAGTCGGGCCAGACACTCCTGTGTGGCCGGACACTCCGGCTGGATTCGGGCGGACACTCCGGCAGCTTCAGCTCAGGTGCAGCTTCAGGGCTCGTGGGTCGACGCAGCGGGGGCTCGTCCCTGATGATGCACAAAGTAGTGGTATGAAGTAGCACGCCATCCAAGGAGGTATCGAATTGGCACGAAGAGAGGAGCGAGTTCACCTTAGCTTGGAGGAGTTTGGCTCGGGCACGAGTCATGGCTCCACTTGGGGGACTTGTTGGTGTAGATGTAGAAGCGTCCGTAGGACGGGCTGCATCAATTGTCGTATCTTCATGCGTACTTAGTGTGCAACCGGTTGAGGAATCCCAGCGTTGCAACTTGTTCCAAACAAAAGCTCTCGTTGGACCAAACAAAGCTTGCAAGGTAATTATTGATGGAGGTAGGTGCAGAAATCTTGCAAGTAAGGAACTATGTGCCAAACTAAATTTGACATACTTACCTCATCCCAAGCCATACTACATACAATGGTTGAGCAACAATGGTGAGATGATGGTAAATCATATGGTACGTGTGAATTTTCAAATAGGGCCATACAAAGATTCTATTGATTTTGATGTGGTTCCTATGACTGTTTGTCACCTACTATTGGGTCGGCCTTGGCTCTATGATCGCCATGTGCAACACAATGGCCGAGCCAACACATATCACTTAGAATTCAATGGAAAGAAGATTACTATGCAGCCAATGACACCACAAGAAATTGTGAATGATTCTCACCAGAAGATAGAGGTGAACTTGAAGGAAGATACTACCACTCGGTGAGACTGTGTAACAGCTGTTCCTGATGTAATTGAGCCTAAATTGAGTGATATAACGAAAAGTGAGAGAGCGCCTGGGTTATTGATACTAGCCACCAAGGAGGATATGAGAGAGTTTCGTGAGGATCCTACAGTCATGCCACTTGTGCTCATGTATAAGGGCGAGGTATTGGTTTCTAACGACATGACCCCTATTTCTCTTGGTGTCTCTTCTGTTTTGCAGGACTTTGGGGATGTGTTTCTAGAAGACATACCCGCAGGTTTGCCTCCATTGCGTGGTATAGAACATCAAGTGGACCTAATTCCTGGCGCCACACTTCCCAACCGTGCACCTTACAGGACTAATCCCGAAGAAACTAAGGAAATTCAGAAGCAAGTACAAGCGTTGCTAGATAAAGGGTGCATCCGTGTCTCTCTTAGCCCTGGTGATGTTCCTGTTATTTTAGTTCCTAAGAAAGATGGTACTTGGCGCATGTGTGCTGATTGTAGAGTGATTAATAACATCACTATTCGATATCGTCATTCTATTCCACTCTTAGAGGATATGCTAGATGAACTGAGTGGTGCTGCTGTTTCCTCTAAAATTGACTTGCGTAGTGGTTATCATCAAATTAGGATGAATGAAGGGGATGAATGGAAAACTGCTTTCAAAACTAAATTTGTTTGTACGACTGGTTAGTTATGCCGTTTGGTCTTACTAATGCACCTAGTACTTTCATGCGTTTGATGAATCATGTTTTGAGAGAGTTTATTGGTCGTTTTGTGGTTGTTTACTTTGATGATATACTCATATACAGCCACACCGAATCTGAACATTGCACTCATATTAGACAAGTTTTGCAAGTGTTACGTGATAATAAACTGTATGCTAATCTTGAGAAGTGTACATTTGCAAAAGATAAGGTCATATTCCTAGGATTTATTGTTTCTAAGCATGGAGTAGAGGTAGATCAATCTAAAATTGAATCAATTCAGAATTGGCCTACTCCAATGAATGTTAGTCAAGTGCGTAGTTTCCACGGTCTCATTGGTTTCTATAGGCGCTTTGTGAAATTTTTTAGCACCATTGCTGCACCATTAAATGATTTGACAAAGAAAGGTGTTCCTTTTGTTTGGGGCGCGGCCCAAGACATTGCATTTGATACATTAAAACGTTTGCTTACTTCTGCACCATTACTTGCATTACCTGATTTTTGGAAGCAATTTGAAGTTGAATGTGATGCTAGTGGTATAGGCATAGGTGGCGTTTTGATGCAAGAGGGTCGGCCTATAGCTTATTTTTCTGAGAAATTGACTGGTGCTCATTTGAATTATTCTATCTATGATAAAGAATTGTATGCACTTGTTAGAGTACTTGAGATTTGGCAACATTATTTGTGGCCAAAGGAATTCATCATACATTCTGATCATGAAGCATTGAAATACTTGAAAGCTTAATCAAACTTGCATAGAAGATTAGCTAAATGGGTTGAGTTCATTGAGTCTTTTCCTTACATCATTAACTATAAGAAGGGAAAAGAGAATGTTGTTGCTGATGCTCTATCTAGGAAGAACATGCTATTAACTAATCTTGATGTTAAAATTCCTGGATTAGAAGCTATTTGTGGACTTTATGCAACTGACCATGATTTTGCTGAACCATATCGTTTGTGTGCTCTTAGAAACACATGGGATAAGTATCATATACATGATGGATATTTGTTTCGAGCAAACAAACTATGTATTCCAGAATCGTCGTTGTGTTTGTTCTTAGTGAAGGAGTCACATGCTGGTGGTTTGATGGGTCACTTTGGGCGTGAGAAGACGTTGCTCATGCTTGCTGATCACTTTTGTTGGCCCAAGATGAGGCGTGATGTGTATAGATTTGTGAGCGTGATGTGAAGTTCATGAGCTACTTTTGGAAGACCTTATGGGGAAAGCTAGGAACGAAGCTGTTGTTCAGTACTACATGTCATCCCCAAACAGATGGTCAAACGGAGGTGGTGAATCAAACATTGTCACAGCTGCTAAGGACCATGATTAAAAAGAATCTGCGGGAGTGGGAAGAGTGTTTGCCACATGTTGAGTTTGCTTACAACAGGGCTGTGCATTCAACTACTCAGCTTTGTCCTTTTGAGGTGGTTTATTGTTTCAAACCATTGACGCCACTTGATATGTTGCCTCTGCCATTACATGAGAGAGTTGATATGGAGGCATCAAAACGTGTTGATTATGTGAAGAAAATACATGAGAAGACTCGAGAGGCTATTGAGAAGAAATGCAAGAACATTGCTGCTGCAAGGAATCAAGCAAGGAAAGAAGTGTTGTTCGAGCCTGGAGATATGGTTTGGGTGCATCTATGCAAGGATAGGTTCCCACTACTTCGAAAGTCAAAATTGAAGCCACGTGGTGCTGGTCCTTACAAGGTGTTAGCCAAGATTAATGATAACACCTACTCGGTTGATATACCTATTGAGGAGTTTGGTGGAGTTAGCAACAGCTTCAACGTTGCTGATTTGTCACCATATGCTGGAGATGACCTTGGAGCGTCGAGGTCGACGCCTTTTGAAGGGGGGGGGAGATGATGAGGACATCCCTACAATTACACCTACCCAATGACTACTGAAGATGCTACAACTGTTGCAAGAAAGGATCAGTCCAATGAGATTAAGAATTGGACCTATTACAAGAGCTCGTGCTAAGCTACTGGAACAACAGGTGAATTTACTCCTAAACGAATCTGGTACTTTGATTGATGAGAACTTTATACTGCCTAAATCTATGCATTTATGTATGATCAGGTTCGTTGGAGAAACAAGAATGGCGCGAGGAGTAGAAGGGCTACAAGAGAAGCCCAACATGGCGATCGCCCAAGGATGCGCGAGGGAGGAGCGGGAGGAAGGCGCAAGAGAAGATCATCAAGATGGAGGCAAAAAGATCTTCCACGACCGGAGTGTCCGGCCAGTTCCACCCGGACTGTCCGGCCTGGTCGAGAGGCCAACTGGCGTGGACATTCTGTCTGCTAGTTTGGATACTAGCCGGACACCACCCAGAAACTTCAAAGTTTCCGGCCAGACCGGACTGTCCGGCACACTTCACCCGGAGTGTCTGGCCTGACCGGACTTTCCGGCCGATGTCGACCGGAGTGTCCGCCCGCCGACCAAATCTGGTCCGAGTCGGTTTGTATCAGTTTGAGTCATTTGAGTTTAGTTTCGGTTTCTGGCCACCCCAGCCGCCCTTATAAGCCCTGGGACGACCTCTAGTTAGGTTTTAGACCACGTTAAAATATTTTGGAGTTGTTTCTTTCATAGAACCTCTGGAATTACCCTGTGTTCGAATCTACCAACTATAATTGAGTGTGATCTGTTGTTTCATTGGGAATTAGTAGATTGCATACTACCGTTCGTGGTCACGGCTGCGTGCGCAAGAGCGTGGTGTTGTGAATATCCTACAAGGTTCGAGATCTATTGCACTGGCATCAGGGATCGAGCGGGAGAGATCATAGCTACGCACTAGTTATCTACCATCCACCATCATCATCGCTATCCTCTTACTGAAAAGATCGGGCCACCCCATATCATCTCGACCTCGAGTACAGCCGCGATCACCGTAGGATCGCCGTGGTGCAACTCTCCATGAAGGAGCACGTCCTCCTATACCAGCATTTTTGTGAGAAGGGGGCTGACGGGATTTGGTAGACTTTGCTATCTTTTTGTTCTTGAACCATCTGTTTACAAAAGTTATTGCTATATTATTTGTCTGAATTCATTTTCATGCAGGTGGGGAGAAATGATTAGGGATCTATTTCATGACTTTCTCGTGAACTAGCACATAACATTTACTAGTGTTGACATCACGAGTGACACTAAACTTCTTGAAAGCCCGACTGTCAACATTAGAATCCCAGAGCCATGCAGAGTGGACATCCAGGAAATTTACTGGATCCCAGGGACGAAGGGCAGCAGGACCGGGATGGCCGATCTTGCCTCCGAACTCATCGACCCATGGTACGCTGACATGAAGGGCAAACTGCCGAGATGTTCGTGGAGGCGTTTAGGACACGATTACTAGGAGGATAAGCCGCTTTCTGAACCTAATCTAAAGTACGCTAGAATTGACGGGTATGTTAGCCGCGAGCTGTACCGCCAGATTGTAAAATCTCGTTCCAGGCATCGCATCATTGAACCACCACCAATGCAGGTTGTTTGCCCTAGATGCCAGAGTGTAGATGAATCTACAAGCCGGGGCAAGCGACCGAAGGCATCCTGGGATCGGTTGCCTTCTCCAACAGGTGGGATGTAGAATTTTAGTGCATGATTGTTGTGTTTGTACGGGGCTTGTTATGTTTATGAAAACATGTTATTTCAGAAGTACAATATGTGAGCAATTACGAACTGCTATGTATTACCTTTGTCAAACTATAATCTGGGTTTGGTTATGACTTATGACTGTACCACACCTTATGCATGTCAGTCCTGGATTCTGCCACATGCAAATGGCATAGATAGAATTTGTAAGAATGAATGTTGATCATACAAAAGGGGGAAATGTAATTCATACATGTTAGCACAGGGATCATACGAGCTTGGTTCTTACACACAGAATGCTTAGAAAATACATGCAAGATAAAATACAGGCGAGATAAAACTAGGAATGAAATGCAAAACTAGTAGTGGTAAACATCACACTCACCCACCCGCCAGATCCTATTGAGCATCTCGTAGCAGACACACGCGTCCCTGGCTGTGTACTTGATCACATCGTAATCCAAGTGCGTCCACTCGCATCGCTCGTGCAGGTGCTTTGGAAACTCGACTTTCATGCCTCCCCAGTTGGCGAACGCATTAGATATTTACCTAAACCAATGGGTCCTTGAGCGGATCCAACATTAGCTCCAAGACGCTGGTCTAAAGTACAAGAAGATACTTTCAGGGTTACCCAAGAAGGGACGGGCCTATCTATTTGTGGTACTAGTTCCGCGGGAGGGACAGGATTTCAGTGCCGTCAGCATGGGTTCGACTATCGATCACAAGGGTCTAGATATGGGTCTCGAATGGAAAAGTATGCTACTCACGGTCGATGATGTTGGCAGCGAGTCCAGCCATGCCGGCTTTCCCCGTATAGCCATCCAGGTACCTCCACAAACGTTGGAGATCGACGTGATTGACGACATGAACTAGGAGATCCCGCTCTAGATTCGGAGTGTCATTCTTGATGTCGACGCTGGCGAACTAGATCTCCCTCCTATGTAGGAACTCGAGAAGCTCCGGGCATACAGATTTGGCCCTACATACGTGGTATAGGAGGCAGTGGTTGCGCATGGACAGCTGCAAAAGCGCCGTCCTCTTCCTATCTCCGGTATACTCGAGGTCAAGGCCGACGATCTTGTACCTGTCCATCGGCTCCTGTAGCCACCGCTCGTACATTGCGATGACCTTGGCAACCTCCACTGACACATTTGTGTGGATGACCGTCAGCTTGGTGGTGTCATGGGCGGTGATGGTGTACTCGTCAGTGAAGTCGCTCCCGTCGCCGAACACGCCGTACTCTGCGTCCATGGCAGTAGCTAATGCGGCGGCAGTGGCCTAGGGACGGTAGCAGTGGCTGGGACTTGGCGTGGCGGTGGAGTGATTTGTTGCGGTGGTATGGCCCGGCGGAGGCGGTGCCTGCGGCAGTGTCGATGGTTCTTGCGGTGGTTGCGGAGGGTGGCGGAAGGAATGAGTTGGGGATTTTTGCACAGTGATGTGCTAAGGAGACGGAAGGCGATGCTTAAATTGCGTTTACCAATATTCCGGTCATACCCATGTGGAAGCAAGTTTGACCGGGCGAGCACCGTTGGTTTCCAATCCTAGCGATTAAATTCGGTGTCTGTCCCGGTAGGCGATGGGACGTGGCTTTGGCGTGGCAGAGACCGATCACGTAGACCACCGTCCTGTTGCCGATCCGTAGCAGGTGCGTGGTGCTGACACGACGTAACGTGACATGACAGAAGGAAGTGTACAACTATTATTCCTAACAAGTTTAAGAAGTGTAAGCATAGATAGGGACCTTAGCATCCCCGCACCCCGAGACAGCCGCCCAGCCGATCAGGCCTGCCGATTGCGCAAAGCTTGCAATTTCCTTTCTTTAATTTGGTGATTTTGTCCAGAATTTTCCAAATTGGAGCTCGTTTGCCCATGCTTCTATAAGTTTCTGCGTAGGCCACTTTTGTAACCATGCACGATCAAGCAACTTTGCAACACGTGTCGGTGGAAAAGCATGAGGTTTCAACGCACCACATAGTTTAGGGATTTAGAATAGCTACATTGTGGAGCTCTAGCCAAATTGCATGGTAAAGCCAAATTCAGCTTTTTGTCAGATTTAGGTATAGCAACATTGTGTCTCGTTTGTCCTCACTTTTGTCCTCCCGATATTCCGAAGCCCTCACATGTGCTCGGAGGGGGGTGCCGTCTGGTCAAAGGCTTAGCCGTTACATGCGCCCTGACGCCTAAATTGGAATTTTTTTTGTTATTTGGCCTTTTTAAGAGCGCCTTTTCCCCTCTCTTGCTAACAATTGTGTTTTTTGCCCAAAAAGGTAGGGAATCTAGAGCAGCTTCTCTCTTCATTCATTGTTCCTTTTGCCCTCGTTTTCCCCCAATCTGGTAGCAAATCTAGAGCAGCAAAACTAACCAGCACCATAAATAAATTCAGTAAACAGAGCAGATGTAGATAAAGCAGCTAATATAGGTTATATAGTACGGTACTTAACGAGGTTCGACAATTAGGCTGCTCAGCAGCAGCTGACATGTTCAACACACACAAGACAAAAGAAGCTGCTTTATAGCAGCAACAGCTGATTAGTGGCCCCTCGTGGCCTCTGCCAGGAGGGCCTCCGCCTCCTCCCTCTGGCGCCTCCTCCACTTCTTGCTGCCCAGCCCCTTGACCTTGGGTGCCTTGGGTTTGATCGGGGGCATGCAACCCTCCTCGATAGCCACCTTCTAGAGGTTGCGGAGGTGAAGACCAAGCGCCTAGTGCTTGGCTATGAAGCCGTGGACGTTTACGGACTCGCCGTAGGTCCTCACGTCCTCGGCATGCTTCACGAGGGAGTTGAAGTCCATGGCGTGGAGCCTCCTGGTGGGGCAGAAGGGGCACCTGTACACGTCGCCGGTGAAGAAGTTGTTGTACTGGCCGGACTTTAGCCTCCTCAGCACATGGCGAGTCTTGGTGTCCTTGGACTCGTCGTCGCTGCGGACGTCACCGCTATCCTCCTATTGGAAAAAACAGTAGAGTGCAATAAGGACTTGATGGAGATACTTTGATTATCAAGATTGATTATTTGCATAGATTGATTGTTTGAGATCTCCCAATTATTCCCCAAATCTCAAACCAAATCAAATACTGATCCCAACTACAAACAGTGGGATTCATCGGAAATCGAGATCTAACACAAGAGGATTAGCTACTATAAAAATACGAACAGCCGAGCCCTAATAACATACGATCTAGCATCCAACAATGGGAACGGGGGAGAACTAGGGAAGGGGAGAAAACCCTGGTTACCTCCGACCATGGGTCGGTGATGCTGGTGTCGTAGGGGTTCTTTGGCCTTATGTAGACAACCTCCTCGTAGGGGTCCCCGCCGAGCGGGATTTGTCCAAGACCAGCGGGGGCTTCCTCGCCGACGTCTACGGTGGATGCGGGGACGGGGACGGGGGTCTGTACGGGGATGAGGGGCTCCTCACCGGCGGCCTTGGAGGCGCCGAGAGCCACCACGCCATTCTTCTCCATCACCGGCGTGGTTGGGGTTTTGTTGGGCGTTTGCAGAAGGTGATGGTACAGTAGAGACGGTTGAGTGAGCGAGTGCGTGATGAGTGGGAGTGGGGAGGCCTCTATTAAAGGAGAAGGGAAGCAACATTTTGTTGCACTACCGTGCACCGCGTACGCCACTGCACCGTGCACGGCCACACGTGTCCGCTACCGCCCCGTGCACCGCACACGCGTACCATGAGTAACGTTTTTTCCCTTGTGTCTAACCCTGGCGATTCAGTTGTACTGAGTTTTGCCCTCGAGCGTAACACTGGCAGTTTGGTTCCATTTTTTAAATGATTTTCTATTTTCTATTTGAATCCCTTTGTCACTCTTGCCCTTGAGTTTTAAGTTCTACTCAGTTTTGCCCTTGGTTTTTAAGTTCTAGTCAGTTTTGCCCTTGGTTTTTAAGTTCTAGTCAGTTTTGCCCTTTGTATCCATCTCTCGCACCTGTGCTCATCTTCGCTGATACGCTCTGATTGGTCGAGACAGTTGTCACACGGATCGTGCCCACCAAACGTTGATCCTCTGTGATCTAGCGGACAGGATAACCCTTATATCTGTCGGGGGCACCCCTCTATCTATGCAAAATAACGAGTATGCCACCGTAACTTTAACTCCATAAACAGATGAACTTGAATATAATTTGAAGGGTACAAAAATAGAAATCCACATAGTTTAAGGGTCTAGATACGGTAAGAGAACTAAATAATATTAGTGGCCGGGCCAGCACAGTGACAGGTTGGTCGGCTAGAAGTTGCTGATTCCTAAGTAAGGGGACACTAGGCCGGTCTTGACATACTCCCTCAGGAATTTGCCATAAGCAGCGTGCTTAGCCTTGGTCGCCAACTTGTGTTTACTAGTCGGGCTTTTACTGATGCCAACAGCATGCGGAATCAAGCAGGCAATCCTCGGGTGACTCCTTTCTTACAAAAGGGCACCTGAGCTGCCCAAGTCGAGTGCGGAAAGGGATTATCCGGCTCTTGAGCTTCTTCATGACATGGCGACTCTTGTTGTCCATGGTCTCCTTGTCAGAGTCCATCTCACTTGGATCCACCTGTAATGTATGGAATGCAAACCGAAATGAGCAAAATAATAAATATATATATTCCTTCCACCATTACGAGTTACTTTCGATGCAATAACATGTCTATACAGGTTCAACAGTTCATTACGACCGTTTACCTAGCTCGCTCCTACATGAATGTGGTTTCTGTTCTTGATAACTTATTAATAAATAAATAATATGGATTCATTCAGAACAGACTTGATCTCTCCATGTACCGGTTCGTACGTTGCATCTAATCATTAGGACTAGATTTTTTTATAACACCAGGATAGATTAAGGTCGAGCAGAAAATATGAAACATGTAGAAATAGATGTACCTCCGGGTACACGAGCGGAGCGTGTTCGTTGAACTCCACGCCCTTATCGGGGCCTCCGAAGTCGTCAGCACCGGCGAGCACATGGTCCCCCAAGGGGTTGAACTGCATGTCCTCCTCGCCTTGTGCTGCATGACGCTCCCCTAGATCTGCCGTGTGAAGCACCACCCTGGCGGCGATGCCCGCACACTCACCCCCACGCACTGGTTTCATGGAGAAGTTTCGTGCAAGTACATTCAAGATTGTGGGGTTTTGCTAGATATGGAAGAGAGAGTAGTGGATGAGTGCGAATGGAGGACCCGATAGGCTAGGTTTTTAATGCGGGGACGTTTAGGCCTCCTAGAGGGCCCCGGTAGGCAGCTCTTCTGGCTGCGGCTGCCGTGTGAAAGGTTCGTGTGGTGGGGGCCTGTCAGAAGTGAGAGTGCAGGCGCGCTGCTTAGTAAAAATGGTATAGCCCGTGGGCCGTGGATGACCAGTTGCCATGTAGTAGACTTGTAGCCTTTGTAGAGTAGATTAAACGTGACATGACCACTCGACAACTTTTTCCATGGACGGCATCGTGTTCCTTCTTGTAGAAGTCTCATTGAGGTAGACGTATGTGTTCTCTCACGCTGTCCTATGAAGGACGTGTCAACGAGCCTCGTTGGATCACACAGGATCAACGGTTGGTGCACATGATCCGCGTGACAACTATGACAACCAATCAGGGCGTAGCAGACAGAGTGAGCACATGTTTGCGCTTCTATGAAAAAGAGAGGGGGGCAAAACTGGGTAGTATAAAAAACCAAGGGCAAAGCTAAGTAGTAAAAAAATGGAAAGTGAGTGTCTTTTACAATGAAATACATCATGGCATAGATCCACTAGAGTTCATTGCATGTGTGTTCTTTCCACAAACCACATATGTATCCACAAGAGAGATTCCATGTGTGTTCCTATCATGAACCACATCTGTATCTACTAGTGTTCATTGCATGTGTGTTATTTTCCACAAACCACATATGTATCCACTAGAGTCATTGCATGTGTGTTCCTTTCCACAAACCATATGGATCAACCAATGGCATTGCATGTCTGTTCTTTCCACAAACCACACATGGATCCACCAATGTCATTGCATATGTGTTCTTTTCCACAAACCACATATGGATCAACAAATGGCATTGCATGTGTGTTATTTTCACAAACCACACATGGATCAACCAATGGCATTGCAAGTGTGTTCTTTTCATAAACCACATATGGATCAACAAATGTCATTGCATGTGTGTTCTTTTCACAAAACACACATGGATCCACCAATGTCATTGCATGTGTGTTCTTTTCCACAAACCACATGGATCAACCAATGGCATTGCATGTGTGTTCTTTTGACAAACCACACATAGATCAACCAATGGCATTGCATCTGTGTTATTTTCACAAACCACACATGGATCCACTAGTGTTCACTGCATGTGTATTCTTTACACAAACCACATATGGATCCACCAATGTCATTGCATGTGTGTTCTTTTCCACAAACACACATGGATCAACCAATGGCATTGCATATGTGTTCTTTTCATAAACCACACATGGATCCACCAGTGTGTCACGGCATGTGTGTTCTTTCCACAAACCACTTATGGATCAACTAATGTCATTGCATGTTTGTTCTTTTCCACAAACCACATGGATCAACCAATGTCATTGCTTGTGTGTTCTTTTCACACACCACACATGGATCAACTAGTGTTCATTGCATGTGTGTTATTTTCCACAAACCACATATGGATCCACCAATGTCATTGCATGTGTGTTCTTTTCACAAACCACATACGGATCCACCAATGTCATTGCATGTGTGTTCTTTCCATGACCCACATATGGATCCACCAGTGGGATTGCATGTGTATTCTTCTCCACAAACCACATGGATCAACAAATGGCATTGCATGTGTGTTCTTTTCACAAACCACACATGGATCAACCAATGGAATTGCATGTGTGTTCTTTTCACAAACCACACATGGATCCACCAGAGTCATTGCACGTGTGTTCTTTCCACAAACCACACATGGATCAACCAGTGTCATTGCATGTGTGTTCTTTTCCACAAACCACATGGATCAACCAATGGCATTGCATGTGTGTTCGTTTCACAAACCACACATGGATCAACCAAAGTCATTTCATGTGTGTTCTTTTTAAAAACCACACATGGATCCACTAGTGTTCACTGCATGTGTGTTCTTTCCACAAACCACATATGTATCCACTAGAGTCATTACATGTGTGTTCCTTTCCACAAATTACATGGATCAACCAATGGCATTGCATGTATGTTCTTTCCACAAACCTCACATGGATCCACCAATGTCATTGCATGTGTGTTCTTTTCCGCAAACCACATATGGATCAACAAATGGCATTGCATGTGTGTTCTTTTCACAAACCACGCATGGATCAACCAATGGAATTGCATGTCTGTTCTTTTCATAAATCACATATGGATCAACAAATGTCATTGCATGTGTGTTCTTTTCACAAAACACACATGGATCCACCAATGTCATTGCATGTGTGTTATTTTCCACAAACCACATGGATCAACCAATGGCATTGCATGTGTGTTCTTTTCACAAACCACACATGGATCAACCAATGGCATTGCATGTGTGTTCTTTTCACAAAACACACATGGATCCACCAATGTTCACTGCATGTGTGTTCTTTCCACAAACCACATATGGATCCACCAATGTCATTGCATGTGTGTTGTTTTCCACAAACACACATGGATCAACCAATGGCATTGCATGTGTGTTCTTTTCACAATCCACACATGGATCCACCCGTGTTCACTGCATGTGTGTTCTTTCCAGAAACCACATATGGATCCGCCAATGTCATTGCATGTGTGTTCTTTTCCACAAACACACATGGATCAATCAATGGCATTGCATGTGTGTTCTTTTCATAAACCACACATTGATCCACCAGTGTTCACTACATGTGTGTTCTTTCCACAAACCACATATGGATCCACCAATGTCACTGCATGTGTGTTCCTTTCCATACCACATGGATCAACCAATGGCATTGCATGTGTGTTCTTTCCACAAACCACACATGGATCCTCCAATGGCATTGAATGTGTGTTCTTTTCCACAAACCACATATGGATCAACAAATGGCATTGCATGTGTGTTCTTTTCACAAAACACATACTGATCCATCAATGTCATTGCATGTGTGTTCTTTTCCACAAACCACATGGATCAACCAATGGGATTGCATGTGTGTTCTTTTGACAAACCACACATAGATCAACCAATGGCATTGCATGTGTGTTATTTTCACAAGCCACACATGGATCAACCAATGGAATTGCATTTGTGTTCTTTCCACAAACCACACATGGATCCACCAGAGTCATTGCATGTGTGCTCTTTCCACAAACCACACATGGATCAACCAGTGTCATTGAATGTGTGTTCTTTTCCACAAACCACATGGATCAACCAATGGCATTGCATGTGTGTTCTTTTCACAAACCACACATGGATCCACCAAAGTCATTGCATGCGTGTTCTTTTTACAAACCACACATGGATCCACCAGTGTTCACTGCATGCGTGTTCTTTCCACAAACCACATAAGTATCCACTAGAGTCATTGCATGTGTGTTCCTTTCCACAAACCACATGGAACAACCAATGGCATTGCATTTATGTTCTTTCCACAAACCACACATGGATCCACCAATGTCATTGCATGTGTGTTCTTTTCCACAAACCACATTTGGATCAACAAATGGCATTGCATGTGTGTTCTTTTCACAAACCACACATGGATCAACCAATGTAATTGCATGTCTGCTCTTTTCATAAATCACATATGGATCAAAAAATGTCATTGCATGTGTGTTCTTTTCACAAAACACACATGGATCCACCAATGTCATTGCATGTGTGTTCTTTTCCACAAACCACATGGATCAACCAATGGCATTGCATGTGTGTTGTTTTCACAAACCACACATGGATCAACCAATGGCATTGCATGTGTGTTCTTTTCACAAAACACACATGGATCCACCAATGTTCACTGCATGTGTGTTCTTTCCATAAACCACATATGGATCCACCAATGTTATTGCATATGTGTTCTTTTCCACAAACACACATGGATCAACCAATGGCATTGCATGTGTGTTCTTTTCACAAACCACACATGGATCCACCAGTGTTCAATTCATGTGTGTTCTTTCCACAAACCACATATGGATCCACCAATGTCATTGCATGTGTGTTCTTTTCCACAAACACACATGGATCAACCAATGGCATTGCATGTGTGTTCTTTTCATAAACCACACATTGATCCACCAGTGTTCACGACATGTGTGTTCTTTCCACAAACCACATATGGATCCACCAATGTCACTGCATGTGTGTTCCTTTCCATAAACCACATGGATCAACTAATGGCATTGCATGCGTGTTCTTTCCACAAACCACACATGGATCCTCCAATGCCATTGCTTGTGTGTTCTTTTCCGGAAACCACATATGGATCAACCAATGGCATTGCATGTGTGTTCTTTTCACAAACCACATACGGATCCACCAATGTCATCGCATGTGTGTTCTTTCCATGACCCACATATGGATCCACCAGTGGGATTGCATGTGTATTCTTTTCCACAAACCACATGGATAAACCAATTCCATTGCATGTGTGTTCTTTTCCACAAAACACACATGGATCAACCAATGGCATTGCATGTGTGTTCTTTTCACAAACCACATGGATCAACAAATGGCATTGCATGTGTGTTCTTTTCACAAACCACACGTGGATCAACCAATGGAATTGCATGTGTGTTCTTTTCACAAACCACACATGGATCCACCAGAGTCATTGCACGTGTGTTCTTTCCACAAACCACACATGGATCAACCAGTGTCATTGCATGTGTGTTCTTTTCCACAAACCAGATGGATCAACCAATGGCATTGCATGTGTGTTCTTTTCACAAACCACACATGGATAAACCAAAGTCATTGCATGTGTGTTCTTTTTACAAACCACACATGGATCCACCAGTGTTCACTGCATGTGTGTTCTTTCCACAAACCACATATGTATCCACTAGAGTCATTGCATGTGTGTTCCTTTCCACAAACCACATAGATCAACTAATGGCATTGCATGTATGTTCTTTCCACAAACCACACATGGATCCACCAATGTCATTGCATGTGTGTTCTTTTCCACAAACCACATATGGATCAACAAATGGCATTGCATGTGTGTTCTTTTCACAAACCACACATAGATCAACCAATGGCATTGCATGTATGTTCTTTTCATAAACCACACATGGATCAACAAATGTCATTGCATGTGTGTTCTTTTCCACAAAACACACATGGATCAACCAATGGCATTGCATGTGTGTTCTTTTCACAAACCACATGGATCAACCAATGGCATTACATGTGTGTTCTTTTCACAAACCACACATGGATCAACCAATGGCATTGCATATGTGTTCTTTCCACAAACCACACATGGATCCACAAGTGTTCACTACATGTGTGTTCTTTCCACAAACCACACATGGATCAATCAGTGTTCAGTGCATGTGTGTTCTTTTCCACAAACCACATGGATCAACCAATGGCATTGCATGTGTGTTCTTTTCACAAATCACACATGGATCAACCAATGGAATTGCATGTGTGTTGTTTTCACGAACCACACATGGATCAACAAATGGCATTGCATGTGTGTTCTTTTCACCAACCACACATGGATCAACCAATGGCATTGCATGTGTGTTCTTTTCATAAACCATATATGGATCAACCAATGACATTGCATGTGTGTCCTTTTTAGAAAACACACATGGATCCACCAGTGTTCATTGCATGTGTGTTCTTTTCCACAAACCACATGGATCAACCAATGGCATTGCATGTGTGTTCTTTGCACAAACCACACATGGATCAACCAATGACATTGCATGTGTGTTCTTTTCATAAACCACACATGGATCCACCAGTGTTCACTACATGTGTGTTCTTTCCACAAACCACTTATGGATCAACTAATGTCATTGCATGTGTGTTGTTTTCCACAAACCAGATGAATCAACCAATGGCATTGCATGTGTGTTCTTTTTACAAACCACACATGGATCAACTAGTGTTCATTGCATGTGTGTTCTTTTCCACAAACCACATATGGATCCACCAATGTCATTGCATGTGTGTGTTTCCACAAACCACACATGGAATCCACCAATGACATTGCATGTGTGTTCTTTTACACAAACCACATATGGATCCACCAGTGGCATTGTATGTGTGTTGTTTTCCACAAACCACATGGATCAACCAATGGCATTGCATGTGTGTTCTTTTCACAAACCACACGTGGATCAACTAGTGTTTATTGCATGCGTGTTCTTTTCCACAAACCACATATGGATCCACCAATGTCATTGCAGGTGTGTTATTTTCACAAACCACACATGGATCAACCAATGGCATTGCATGTGTGTTCTTTCCACAAACCACACATGGATAAACCAATGTCACTGCATGTGTGTTCATTCTACAAACCACATAAGATCGCGTCTTCTAGAAGCCCCCCTAAAGTAGTTGTCCGATCCGATTGTCGCAGACCGTTCGATTGGGGCGCGTGGATGAATAAGATGGTTCTTCGTAAGAGCGATCCGTGAGTAGGCTATTCCGCAACATGATTGACTGCGCTTACATTTTTACTTATATTACTATTATTTCCACTCCCCTATAGCCTACTAGTAATATCATAGAGCTCGTGAGTGAGCACGTCTACTCCGCAGCCCCCTCTCCCCTCATCCACCACACGTCACTGTGCCCGAACGACGCCACCGGCTTTTGTGCGCCGTGCCCGGACGACATCCGCCAATTCACGGGTCGCTACCTTCATGCTAAGAAATCATTTTACAAGCTTTTGAACTAATCCTACATATTCATGCTATTCGCCAATCTAACTGCTGATCTTTTTCCGATTTCTCGATGAACTTCAGATGTGGCAGATGCTACAACCCATTTAGAGGCTCATGGATCAAGAGTGGGATTTGTCCATCCCGATGATAGATAGATATACTTTGGGCCCTCTCAATGATATCACATTGGTTAGCTTGCAAGCTAGTGATGAGATCACTAGAATGTTATATCACGGGAATGAGAAAAGAATGCATGTCGACAACGAGATCAAACTAGGTATGGAGATACCGATGATCGAATCTCGGACATGTAATATATCACGAGACAAAGGGATTTAGTTACTAGCGTTAAAGGTTCTCACGATCATAGAAGTCATCGTTGAATGTCTAGGAGTCAGTATGGATCTCCAGGTTCCGCTTCTGATTATTGATCTGAGAGGGGTCTCGATCATGTACCGGCACAATTTGTAGCAAATATGTTTCAGATAAAGATTTAAGAAAGCGACATAATTATTTCAATAGACACCAAAACTATTTCAGGTGAAATTGCTGAAATTGGTTCTGCATGTAATATTGAAATGTTCCAAGGGTTTTATGTGAATGTTTATTAACTAAAGTAATTAACAAAATTCTGAATAAAATTAATAAAATAGTTTTATTAAACGAGAGAGCATTAAATTTGGAGAAATTTAATGCATTTAAAGTGGAGACTTTAAAAGAGAATGTGAAGGGGCAAATTAATATGGAGGGAGTTACCACCACATGAATGAGGAGGTGAAGGGTCACCCCTTGGACGCCGTCCATGGGGAGGGGAACCCCCCTCCTCCTATAAAAGGCCCCCTCACACCCCTTCTTCCTCACACCTCCTCGTGAAGGATCTGTTTCCCCCTCTAGTATTTTCCCCCATGGTGTCAGATTAGCAAGATACATGATCCCGGTGGCTTTGTCTAGAAAGGAGGATTTGCTACCTCTGCTTTGCTGGAGAAAGGGACGGAGGTTGTCGGGGTACCGTACGTGTGTGCGATCACGGATGCACCGCTACTTTGCGGTGCTGGACTTGGTGGTGCTGGACTTGATGGAGCTGGATCTGATAGACGTGCTGGAGCTGGACCTGCTGGACTTCATCATGATCTTGAGATCGACTAGTGTATGACTACATCATCCACGAGTTCTATCTCGTTAACAAAGCTTTGTTGTCTTCGAGGGTATGTTCTCTATGGATGTATATCCACCCGTTGCTTGTATCTAATAGATAGATCTTGGCGTATAATAGTTCCTATCATAGGATTTTTTTGTTTTTTATGCTGCGAACCCAACAATAAGCACATAGGGAGACAAGTGCTTTACCCAGGTTCAAGCCTCAGAGAGGACCCTACTCCTGCTTGTCTGCTCTTTGGTTATCCAGGGAGTCGAAAGTTACAGGGGGTGCTTAGATGTAATCCGGCGAGGTGTATGCTAGGGTTGTGGATGTCCTCCTCGCCGCCCCTCCTATCCTTTATATAGGGAGGCTAGGTCTCGGGATAGCAGGCCGAGTCGGTTACAGATTAGGGTTTCACCCTTTTGAAAACCTATCTATTACCCTTCTTGTCCTTCAAGGATTCGCCTTCCTCCGAACTTGGGCCACCCGAATCCTTGTTGGACTTCGATTGTACCGTGGGATCCTCTTGGACTATATCGTATAGGATAAACATGAGTACCCATAGGGTATACCCATGTCAGTAGCTCCAAGTGTCCAATCAAATCGTAGATTCGGGTGGAGACTATGATGTCTTTGAGTGCATGGAATGTAAGCTCATCCGAAAGTGCATTTGGGTGTCGTAGTTTGTGTCATAGGGATTTTCAATATGCATGCCTGATACATCCGACGGATTAGGTCCAGTTAACTTCCTTAGGGAAAAACAACACTATCTACTCAAACTCGAGTCCCCGAACTCAAATTCGAAATATTGCTGGCAGAATTTGACTCCTGCCGTGGAGGTCTTACATAGTCGAATTCTAGTGTTTTTATATGAGCACTCGACGCGTCTGTCTAGCCTTTTTATCGTGCCTGTAGGCACGGGTTATTTCTGGTAGAGCGCATCAGGTGTGTTTCTAGGCCTTTCGCAGGTCTTATCTTCACGTTGTAAATGTGGCATCCGAATGTTTATTCACCGTGGAGGTGATTTGGGTGGCCCAGGAGACATTGTCTCTTTGAAGGGTATTTCCAGTGATGGTGAGGCAGAGTCGCCGAATGTTTCAAATTCTCGTGGTGCGGACGTGGTCAACGCTTTTTTGCCATGGATAACTATTTTTACTTTTCATAGGGTGCATGACCAGCGCTCCCTATGGGAGTAGCTCCCGAGTACCTATCCGAGTCACAAACTCAAGTTGGGACTTTGAGCTTTTGTCAAATGCTATCGTTATATGTAACTTGTCAATTGTGCTTCTAGCGCTCCCTATGGGAGTAGCCCCTGAGTCCGTGATCGAATCGTTGATTCGTAGGAGGGGTTAAGATGTAATTTCTTGTATTTGTTAACTGGTGGCCTGTTCTTTGAACCTAGAAAATACTCAAGTGCGCGACCAATGCTCCTATTAGGAGTATCCCCTGAGTGTTTGGTCGAGCCGTAGACTCGAGCAAAAACTTAAAGGAGTCAAATAAAATTAGGCTGCTGCCAAGGCTATTGCAAATGACGTCATTGCTTATGATTGGATGAGCTCAGCCACTGGCGTGAGCTATGCTGATGGGACTTGATGATGGTGGGTCGTACTGTCTGACCAGAATTTGATTAGTCATGCGTAATTTTTGGGGTGTAACTGTGCCCCCTCGATTTTCGCGCTGAGTGGGGAACATGCAGTGACGATTCATTGTACGCGCTGCCACGTGTCTTCGTCGATGTGCGCCATGCGCGGAAGCAAAGAAATGTCGGCTGTCGGATGGACTTTTACCCTCGCTTAAGTAGTGAGTTTAGGCAGTAACTTTTTCGCTTTGCATCTTCCTCTTTCTCGTGCCGCTGCCATTGTTGCTCTCCTCTACTTCACTGCTCCACACTTCCTTTCTGCGCTGGACTTCCTCAAAGCTTTTCCTAGCTATTTTCTCCGGTCCCTCCACCGCCAAAGGATGGGAAAGAAGAAAGCATTGCTGCAGTGGGATCCGGTGTCGTCGCCGCCGTGACAAAGAAGAAGGCCGCCGCCACCACCGGGTCTGGCACTGCTGCCGCGGCCATGGAGAAGAAAGGTGCCAGGACCCGCATGACCAATGGGTCTTGGTGGTGCTCTGATGAATGCAAGTGCGTAGAGCATTTGTAGCTAGTTTCGAAATAAAGATATCGATCGCACAGGGAGCAGTAGGCAAGACTAAAATAATATTAACTATAACTAAATGAAGTACTTAAGAAATAACTTTAAGATGCAAGATAACTAGAGTTGTTTTTGGGTTTTTGGTTGAACAGGATAATTTAAAGTAAATCAAACTTAATGCATAAAGTAAGAATCGTGTGTGTAATAGAACTTTGGAACTACAATAGGGAAAAGGCGTTCTCGGGGAATAGTGGATACACCACTAGCAATTTAGACTAAGAAATCAAGATTATTATAACAAATATTCTCATATGTGTATGTATGTGGGAGGAGCTCCATATATGGACGATTAACTAGCAACCGCTGCACACATCATCCTCATAACCACAAAAGACAGCAATCGACATCAATTGAGTTACTGTGCTATTAAGGGATTTCTCCCATGGAATGGACATGGCTTTATGAGTTCTCCTTGATACACCCAAGTTAGTACGTAAGGATTGATAATAGCTTTATAGTCACAGTAAGTGCTATCATCCCTCCGTCTACCAACAAGTAGTCCCCTTCATCGAGTCCCCATAAGAGGCAAATATTAAGGAGGTG
Source organism: Avena eriantha (assembly GCA_910589775.1). NCBI lineage: Eukaryota > Viridiplantae > Streptophyta > Magnoliopsida > Poales > Poaceae > Avena > Avena eriantha. The sequence continues at coordinate 55,685,881 of OU342746.1, forward strand.
CACAACTTAAAACATCAAGATGAAGACAATTAACACATACACATAATGATGTATAACATAATAATCTCTATCTCATCTCAATCATATGCTAGGGTTTCTCCATCTCCCCAAGAACTAGAGATCTACTCAGACATGGAGGCAATCAACATCATAGCAATGGTAATGGAAACAATCATAGATGAATAGTACTTGTATAAATCCACAATGAGTACGGGAATTACAACATGATCTAGACAAGATGTAGATGGGATGGATGGAGATGGTGGTGATGCAGCGATGGATGATGAAGATCGATGCCTTATCCTCCCGGATCTGCACAAGGTGAAGATGGATCCCTAGCGGATGAGTTCCCCCTCCAGATACCTTCCGGAGGTGAGGTTTCAGCGATTTCTGGGTGTTCTGTATGTCGTCTCCTCGAACCAATTGCACGGGGTGAAACAATTTGACGAGGCAGAGGCGGCGCCAACTATACAGTCAGAGCTATACAGCCGGAAAAGTTGCTCCCGCCGTATTGTTAGTTGTTGAACCTTCTACCTCCCTTGTTCGCTTTTGGTTTTCTTCTGGTATTATTAATATTTCCCAAATAAGCGTTTTACATTGTTTTTGACTCCTTTTCTCCACAGTACAACTGCTCCAAGAATTGTATCCATCATCTATCCCGATCCTAGTGAAAACAGACATAAAATGTGCGTGCAAGCGCCGTAAAATACCAAGATCCTACATCTACAATGCAAAATATTAATGTAAAATATGATGCAAATATGCACTCATCAACTTCCCCAAGCTTAGACTCTTGATTGTCCCGAGCAAGATTTAGCTTAATGGATGTGATCCTCATATTCATGAAGCTAACTCGATTAAAATAAATGAGGCAGTTGCGGCATGTGTTTATCATATAGGATACATAGGAATAAGTTCGTGAATAGTACCTTACTCGAACCATCTGAATAGTATTAGCAGGCTTCCACACCTTAGTGATCAACACTTCATAAAAGATGAATCTCAACATAATGTAAAAGTATCCGGTTCATCCGAATGAGTTAACGAGGTAGTCCCAACTGTATTCACTTGGGATTCAAAATCTTGAAAGTGTTTCTTTGTCATACTACAATACAATGGTATATGCCTATTTGCTCTTTGCACACTCGCTCTTTTTCTTCTTTCTTTTATTTTCTTTTGCATATATGCTCACACTTTTGTTTTAAGTGCTGTGCAAAGGAGCTAGCCATATATTTCACCTTATGTAGGAATTCAAAGTTTAACGATCTCAATTATCAAATTCCCACTGTATATGGAGCATTCTTATGACTTGGAGATTCTACCTCGACTTGTCCTCACTCTATTTTGATAGCACTTTCATTTCCTTTGTTCAAGGTTTCTCTTTCAACTTAATTGTATAGATAATTTTTCTTTTGTAAATCAAACCGTAGACTTATAGCATATTGACTAAATTATCTTCATGTGTTCCATTAATACCAATGGTGTGGAAGACTCCAATTTCTATTATCAAGTGCAAGTCAAAATCATACTCAAGCCATTCATATATCATTAAAGCAAACACAAACTCAATATTGCTCCATATATAATAATAAACTCGGAATTTCATTAAAGGGATCGACTATTCCTGAAGGGGATTCTAACAATGAAAACTTTATTTATAGTTTGAACTATTGCAAAAAAGGTAATATAAAACTTATAAGAAATATTACAAGGTCTTTAAAGATCTCCCCAAGCTTGGAATCAAGCCAGGCGGGATCAATTAACTCCTTGTGGGTACCTATTCCTCCTCTTGGGTAGAGAGACCGTCACCTTCTTATTTTACGTTGCCCTCTTTAACTATGCTTGCAAAGCGAATGCTGAGCTCGACCATGTAATATTGGAGCTTCAACATTTTCCTCTTCAGGAATTTCTTCACATATGTCAACTCAAAGACAGTTTTAATCAAGAAACCAACTCTACCATCGATGTGATCGACCTTCTTCTCAAGGTCTTTGCTCATCATCCAGTAGGAGTCAATCCCTTCTCCAGTTGTTACAACGCATGCCTTAGAAGCCTTTTCTAACTCACAGATCTTATCATGAATCTCATCTTGCCGCACCTTCTTAGGTTTAAGAGGTGATGGACCAAGAGGAGGTTTATAATAGGATCCTATGTTGTAACGATAAGGATTAGGGAGGTACTCATCCTTGTTCCTTCCCTACTCAGCTTGTCTCATCATCTCCGTCCTTTGCAGGAACATGTCCTCCCAATTTGGGAGAGGCTTGATCTTCAGGCCAGACGACGATCCTTTGAGTTCTGCTTCTTCGATACTCTTCACGGGCTTCTCTTCTTTCTTCTTCTAGATCTTGTTGACATGGAAGGGCTACATGGCTTCACTGCATGGATGTTGTTAAAGGGCTTGTATAGGGATGGCGAAGATCTTTCGAGGCTGGAGGTTGTGGCTCTATGAAAACTTAATGAAAAAGGTTAGATGTGATCAACTTTAAAAGGAGGGGTCAAAAACCCTAGTCGCCTTGCGTAATGAGCAACTATACGGGCATGACCCGTATAGCTCCCGCCGTATAGTTATGAACCGACTATAGATTTACATCTACGGTGGAACCAACTATACGGCCGGAACTATACGGGCGGGAATTTTTACTCCTACCATATAGTTGGTCGCTAAACATTCTATATTCTAAGTAAAATTTATGGAGATGGGTCGATAACTATACGACCGCAACTATACGGGCGGAATTTTTAATTCCGACCGTATAGTTGGTCGTTAAACTCTCAGTACTCCGGAAATTATTTTGTCAAAGGCATTGACAACTATACGGGCGGAATTTTTAATTCCAGCCGTATAGTTGGTCGTTGAACTCTCAATACCTTTTGTGGATGGAAGGGGTGATGTTGCAACAACTATACGACCGCAACTATACGGCCAGGATTTTTATTTCCGCCGTATAGTTGGTCATTAAACCTTCTGTGTCCTCCAAAAAAATTTATGCTTCTCCTAGGATTCTTATTAATGTGAAACTTAATGAAATATCAAGTTTTGACAGAAAAATGTCAGCTTAGATTTTTGACCAACTTTGGCTTTACCAATCTCCCTTCTTCTTAGCTAGAGCATCAAATGTTTCTTGTTCGGCACAATATCCAAATAAAACTTTAATTGAAATTTTAAAAACTTACTCAAACCTTACTTCGCATGGGTTGCCTCCCATGAAGCGCTCTTTTATGGTCAATAGCTTGACCGTAGGCTCATTCCTTCTTGAGTCCATTCTTCTTGCAGTTGCCATTCCTTGTATATTTTTGCTTAACCACGATCTGGAGTGATCAACACTATGGTGACTGCACTTATATCTTCTCTTACTTGATAATGCTTCAAACATTGTCCATTTACCACCCATGCAAGAGAGGGTGTTTTTCCTTGGAGCTTCACTGCTCTTGATGGGTAAGCTTCTTCAACTATATATGTGGCTTCTAAATTTGATCTGAGCTTTCCGTACACCATCTTGTAAGGTGTCATACCCATTGGATTATTAAACACAGTATGATATGCCCATAGAGTGTTATTTAACTTGTATGACCAATCTTTTCTTGATTTGTCCACCATCTTCTCGAGTATGGTTTTCAATTCTCTATTAGAGAGTTCCACTTGACCACTCGTTTGAGGATGATATGGTGAGGCAATGCGATGAGTTACTACGTACTTGCTGAGGATTTTCCTAAAAGTTCCCTTCATAAAATGAGAATCACGATGAGTAATTAAAAATCTAGGAACTCCAAACTTGGGGAATATGACATCCTTGATCATCTTTACTGAGGTAGCTGCATCTGCATGATTTGTTGGAATAGCTTCAACCCATTTAGTAACATAGTCAACAACAACAAGAATATGAGTATAACCATTAGACTCTATAAATGGTCCCATCTAATCCATTCCCTATACATCAAAGGGTTCAATTATGAGACTATAATTCATTGCCCTTTCTTGTGTCCTACCTATATTACCTCTTCTTTGGCAATCATCATAGTTTTCCACATACTTGTGTGCATCCTTTAGCAAGGTGGGCCAATAGAATCTAGATTGAAGTACTTTTGCAGCAGTTCTCTTACCTGCATGATGCCCTCCATACAGACTGTCATGATAAGCTTTCAATATCGCATTCATCTCATGGTTAGGAACGCACTTCCGTATCATTCCGTCAAGTCCATGACGATATAGATACGGATCATCCCAAAAGTAATATTTAAGATCATTAAAGAATTTCATTCTTTGATTTCTTGACATACCAGGAGGTATAAATTTTGTTGCTAGATAATTAGCATAATCTGCATACCAAGGATTAACGATTTCAACATTTGCTAAATATTCTCCCGGAAATGATTCATTAATAGGCACGAGGTTATTTATTATTCCCTCCATCCTAGAGAGATGATCTGCTACTAGGTTATCTTTACCCCTCATATCTACTATTTGCAAATCATATTCTTGTAGTAATAAAACCCACCTAATCAACCTGGTCTTAGCATCCTTTTTCACAAGGAGGTGACGCAAAGCTTGGTGATCCGAATGAATTATTACCTTAGAATTAATTATGTAAGATCTAAATTTGTCGCAAGCAAAAATTATAGCTAGAAACACTTTTTCTATAGTAGCATAGTGTTTCTGAATCTTATTAAGAGGTCTACTAGCGTAATAAATAACATTCAAATTCTTTCCATCTTGCTGTCCTAACATAGCCCCTAAAGCATAGTCACTAGCATCACACATGATTTCAAAAGGTTCATCCCATTTTGGAGATTGCATAATAGGTGCCGAAACTAGTTTATTCTTAAGGTTCTCAAAAGCAGTCATGATCTAAATAGAATGGAGTTTCTTTATCAAGAAGATTGGTGAGGGGCATAGCTATCTTAGCAAACTCCTTTATAAACCTCTTATAAAAACCTGCATGTCCCAGAAACATTTTTAGATTTTTAATGTCCTGAGGTATTTGAAGATTTTCTATTGCATTTATACTAGTTCTATCTATTTCTATTCCCTTCTCTGAAACTTTATGCCCAAAAACTTTACCTTCTCTTTCCATGAAACGACATTGTTCCTAATTCAAAACCAAGTTTGATTGCCTGCATCTCTACAAGACTTTGGTTAGATTGTAGAGGCAATTATCAAAAGCTGTTCCACAAACAACAAAATCATTTGTTAGAACTTCCATAGTATTCTCAACAAAATCAACAAAAATCTTTAGAACACATTCCTGAAAAGTTGTTTTTGTATTACATAAGCCAAATAGAATTAATCTATAAGCATATGTGCCATAAGGACAAGTGAAAGTGGTTTTCTCTTGATCTTTCGGCTGTATGGCAATTTGAGAATATCAAGAATAACCATCAAGAAAACAAAAGTAGGAATTATTACTAAGTCTTTCTAAGATTTTATCCACGAATGGTATAGGTTTATGATTTTTGTGTGTCTCACGGTTTAGCTTCCTAAAATCAATGCACATACGATATCCTACTATGGGCCTTACATGAACTAGCTCACCATCCTCATTCATGGCAACATCAAGACCACCTTGTCTTGGTATGCAATGAGTTGGGTTAACCCACTTACTGTCAGAAATAGGATATAATATGCCAGCATCTAGTAAGCGTATAACCTATTTTCTTACTACTTCCTTCATCTTCGAATTAAGCCTTTTTTTGTGTATCTACTACAGGTTCAACATCATCAAGCATGGTAATCTTATGTGTTACGATAGATGGATCTATTCCTTTAATATCACTCAATGTATATCCAAAGGCTTCACGATGCTTCACCCAAACTGAAATGAGTTTATTTGTTTCATTTTTCAATAAATTCTTACTAATAATAACATGACATTTATTTTCATTATCTAAAAACTCATACCTCATATTATTTGGAAGTTTTTTCAATTCTATTGGTGGAGGCTCTTCATCTCCGTTTCTTACCAGTTCCTCATAGTCATGTGGATTTTGTGCTTCCGGAATTGAATCAAGGTAATCATCCATGTCTTCTTCCCCCTCATCATCTGGTGATTCCTCCCAATTAATCAGATTCCTCTCTAATTGATCTTGTGGAGTACTAAAATGAATTGCCGCTAGCTCGGCAATCGTCTTCTCTTCCTTGACATCCTCCACTTCATATGGCCTCTTCTTTAGTTTGGCGAAGTGGAATGTCATTTCCTCTTCTCCAAACTTCAGTGAAATAGTCTCGTTCTTATTATCAACTCAAGCTTTGGTGATGGAAATAAAAGGCATGCCTAAAAGTATAGGAAAAAAAGAATCTCGAGGCATATCAACAATATGAAAGTCAAGGGGGTGCATGAGTGACCCAATAAAGACATAGATATTTCTGATTACTCCTTCCGGTTTTATATTGGTTCTATTGGACAATTTAATTGTAGTGTCTACTGGTTCCACATCTGGATTATTTAAATTGCAGCGGAGTTCCTCATAAAGCAATGAAGGCATAATATTTATAATGGAAATTGGCTCACAAATTCCATATAAGAAAGTTTCTCCACAATATATAGGGTTCGTTGGTTTAGAAGTTTCATAACCTCGAACCTTACCTTTGATGAATTCTGAGGTTTCAAGGGCTAGCATAACCACTTCATCGTCCACTATTCGTGCTTCCATAAGATCCTTTCATATAACATTATTTATATTGGTAGCTTCGGGGTTCCTTTCTGGTTTCTTTGATGTCTTCTTTCTTTGTTCTTCCTCTTTTTCCCTTTTTTCGATAATCCCTTAAATAGGTATTGTGGAGAACTCTTCCATCAGCGCTCTTGCACGCTTATTTTCTTCAAGGGGTTTACTGGTTTCCCATTCTGTAGGTACCTACAAGTGTCCTGCATAATTCTCAATAATTTTCTTTACTGAGTAAGAATCAATACTAAGGGTTTTAATCATTGCATCTATCCTCTCATCTGCAAGGAAATCGTTAATGCAAGCATATTCTGAAAACTATTTGTAATGTTTTCTTTATCTTTAAGATTTTCCATTGCTTCTCTCATTTTTATTATTGGTTTCCAAGCATCATCATAGGTATAAGATAGAGAACTGCCATTAGAAGCAATATCTAGATTCATCCTATTTTCAATATTTAGCACTCCATAAAAGGTATGAATGATTAACCAATCAGGCAAAAAATGATGGGGGCAATTATCTAGGTAACTTTTATACCTCAGATATCCTTCATATAATCCCTCACTAGGATTATTTTTGAAACTGATAATAATACCTCTCATCCTGTGAGCTTTGCTTTTAGAATAATATTTTGATAGAAATTTGGTTGTCAATTCCTCCCAAGTCCTTGGTGCTTCTGCACAAAAAGATCTATACCAGTCGCAAACATTATTAGAGAGAGTTTGTCTAAGCAACTGGGTTTTAACCATATCGAGATTAAAATCGTCGAAAATAAAGGAACTGAGAACGTCTTCATAGAATTGTAAGTGTCTATATGGACTTTCTTCATTTGTTCCTGCAAATTTCTTAGAATGCAACAATTCAAATAATAAAGGGTGGATCTCGATTCCATCCAGATTTATGCTTTTATTGATATCTATAAAGGCGTCCATGGGCGAACCCGTTTTCCTTACTGCCTCAAGCTGGTTTAAATGCTGAGTGTTTTCCATTGTTGTGGTCCTGCAACTCAAGTAAAAATTAGTACAATGAAAGTAATAAATAACTAAAAGTAAAATGACTTATAGTGCTAAGCTCCCTAGCAACGGTGCCAAGAAATAGCTTGATGACTGCAAGTGCACATATCGTTTGTAGCTAGTTTCGAAATAAAGATATCGATCCCACATGGAGCAGTAGGCAAAAGAATAAAATGCTTTTAACTATAACTAAACGAAGTACTTAAGAAATACCTTTAAGATGCAAGATAAGTAGAGTTGTTTTTGGGTTTTTGGTTGAACAAGGTAATTTAAAGTAAAGCAAAACTTAATGTAGAAAGTAAGAATCGCGTGTGTAATAGAACTTTGGAACTACATAGGGAAAAAGGCATTCTCGGGGAATAGTGGATACACCACAAGCAATTGAGACTAAGAAATCAAGATTATTATAACGAATATTCTCATAATGTGTATGTATGTGGGAGGATCTCCATATATGGACGATTAGCCAGCAACCGCTGCACACATCATCATCATAACCATAGCAGACAACAATCGACATCAATCTTGTGGCATGGACATGGCTTTATGAGTTCTCCTTGATACCCCCAAGTTAGTACGTAAGGATTGATAACATCTTTGTAGTCACAGTAAGTGCTATCATCCCTCCATCTACCAACAAGTAATCCCCTTCACCGAGTCCCCATAAGAGGCAAATATTAAGGTGGTACACAACTCCCAACATCAAGATGAAGACAATTAACACATACACATAATGATGTATAACATGATAATCTATATCTCATATCAATCATATGCTAGGGTTTCTCCATCTCCCCAAGAACTAGAGATCTACTCAAACATGGAGGAAATCAACATCATAGAAATGGTAATGGAAACAATCATAGATGAATAGTACTTGCATAAATCCACAATGAGTATGGGAATTACAACAAGATCTAGAGAAGATGTAGATGAGATGGATGGAGATGGTGGTGATGCAGCGGTGGATGATGAAGATCGATGCCTTAGCCTCCAAAATCTGCGCAGGGTGAAGATGGATCCCTGGCGGATGAGTTCCCCCTCCAGATGCCTTTAGGAGGTGAGGTTTCTACGATTTCTAGGTGTTCCGTATGTCGTCTCCTTGAACCAATTGCACGAGGTGAAACTATTTGACGAGGCGGAGGCGGCGCCAAATATACGGCCGGAGCTATACAGCCGGAAAAGTTGCTCCCGCCGTATAGTTGGTTGTTGAACCTTCTGCCTCCCTTGTTCGCTTTTGGTTTTCTTCTGGTATTATTAATATTTCCTAAATAAGCGATTTACGTTGTTTTTGACTCCTTTTCTCCATACTACAACTGCTCCAAGAATTGTATCCATTGGATCCATCATCTGTCTTGATCCTGGTGAAATTAGACATAAAATGTGCGCGCGAGCGCCGTAAAATACCAAGGTCCCACATCTACAATACAAAATATTAATGTAAAACATGATGCAAATATGCACTCATCACGCTCCACCTTGAAGCCCCACGAACTTCATCTGCATTGCCTGGCCGGTCTTATTCCGTCCAACGAAGACGATTGTTGTAATATTCGTCACTTTCCTTTTGCGGGGTGTTTCGCTTCCCCTGCACGACTTCGTTCATGGATTACTCTTATTTTATGGGATTTAGCTTCATCAGCGGCTCCGAATTTCAGCTTGCACATTGCGTGCTTCATTACTCTCTGCGAGTGCTATCTTGGAATCGCGCCGCACTTTGGCCTTTTCAAAAAGTTGTTCAAGCTAAAAAGATAGTCGGGGCCTGGTTCGGTCGTCTACGATCTTGGTGGGTGCACCATATACGTGGATCCTCAGGTCCAGTATTTTAGCCTCGGCCTGCCCGACTCCACCCAAGGGTGGAGGGACAAATGGTTTTACATCCGGGACAAAAAGGCATGGGGCAGTTATTCGCCCTCGCCCCATTTGACCTGAATGCGGGGCTGAAGAAGAGGAGGTCCTAGTAGAATGTCGTAATGCCAGGCGAGTCAGAAGATGTTGAGGTCTTGTACAAGTGAGTGCTGGACCTTCAACTTGTGCGAGGGAAGGAGGTCACCAGTGTAGACTTGATCTGAACATGGCTAAAGCGTCAAGTGCAGCCCCTGCAAGCCAGGGCTCACCTGATGTTTCTTTGGTCAAGCGTGATGGACTTGAGTCACGTTTGTCCGTAGGACATGACCTCGGCAGAACCTGACAAGCAAATCAGATCTCTGACCAAGATCACCATGAAGGAGGTTCTGCCTGCCGAGTTAAGCACCCTTCCTTTTGTGCTTCTTTTGCTCCGCTAAAGGTAGTTTTTGTTGATGTATGTTTCTTTTTATTTGCTAGTTTGAATAGTTGACTGACAGCTTTGTCACCGCTGTTGCAGGATTGGAAGGTTGCGCCCTCCGTACCTCCGCAGCCAGAAGGCGTCATTCCTCCTGAAGCCACAAAGGCAGTCAAGTCAGATTCGATTGTACCTGTTGCCGAGGCGGAGTGAGCCCCCGAGTCCAGCAAAGGTTGCACTCGCAAGCTTTCTCGGTGCAAGGACTCAGATGCGTTCATGCCGGAGACACCAAAGGAATCTGCGCCTGAGGTGGGCACCACGGATCATATTTCGGTGGTGCTTGTTCGCAGCATGGCCCCTCCACCGCTGAAGAAGTCGAAGAAGCTAAAGGAGAAAATGGATGAGGATTTTGACCTCGACTATTTTGATGGGTGAGTCTTGGCTGCTTGCTTGATGTGTTTAAATATTGTTCTAGATTGCAGTTTCTTTGTGCTGATCGTCTTGTCATGCTTGCTGAAGCAGGACTGCGTCATCATCGTATGACACTTGCCGCGTACTGGAGGACATATGAGTCATGGACTTGAAGGTAAGGATGTGGAGGCATCTGAGCCCTCCTCGAAGATAGTGGCCACCTCTGGCGCGAGTTCCTTGAGTTCTCCCAACTTGGGGGAGCATAGGGTTCTTGCCCGAAGGCCACCCCAGAAAGAGCCTTTGGAGTCTTTGGGTGACCATGTAAGTGTACGTAAGTTTGTTACTCTAAAAGTCTCTGGTGTCACCTTTGTTCTTGCCACATTTTTGTATGCAGCCTATCCTCTAGGACGCTGTTTGTCTTGGTGAGCGGATTGTTAACCTTGGCCAGTAGCATGCTCGGATGGATATTGACCGCCGCCTGCTGCAGAGAGAGTTTTCTATTCTTGTGATGATTTTCCAAATATAGGTTTTGATTGTGCTTGACATGTCTGCTTTTATCTACCAGAGGAAAACAATGACCTTCTTCGTCGGCTGAGCTCCCTTGAAAAGGGGCTCAGCGCGGCGGAGATCAAGCGGGACAAAGCACTCAAAGCTCTCGAGTGCTCCAAGGAAGAGTGGAAGAAGCGCGAGGAGGAGTTGGTGGCTGCTGAAGCCGACAGAGAGAAAGGGTTCACAAAACAACTTCTCTCTATCGTCCAAGTACTTTCTGGTATGGCATGTTGTGCTTTTAGTCTTGTTCAGATCCTTCTTCTTCGTGATCCATTGCTAATTTGTGAGAATCAATCGTATATGCCGCCGGGGTGGACTTCAACCACTATATTTTTTCCTGCGAGGATGCCTTGGTTGGTGCTATGGCAGAGATCAAAGATCATAGCATCTCCGCCTAGGACGCACTCAATAAGGCCAAGACTGTGCTCGGACTCCTTTGAGAAGAGATGCTCCCCAAGGCTAAACTTTTTGAAGATATTGATGGCCTAGCCGAGACCTTTGCCGTGGGTATTCCTATGGACTACAAGAACGGGTAAAAGGGAGCTGGTGCTTCATTGGGTTTGGCGATGGCGTAGGCCTGCGGTGCTGACCTAAACATGAGCAGGATCACTTCGAAGATGCCGACGACTACAGAGGGCGAAGAGGTAGCTTTCGCTCCTTTTGCTGTTCATTGTCATAAATATGGGCCTCGGCTCATAGAGATGCTCACGAAGTACTCTGCGGAGCGAAAGCAACTAAGCGTGGCGAAAGCCACAGCCTCAGGGGCTACTGCTGCAAAGGCCATGAGGTCGGAGGCTGTCACGGAGTCTGCGAAGCCCACGAGTGCTGATGTGTAGGCCTATGTGTCCTTCTCCTGATTGTATAATTTGCGTGAGAAACTTGGCTAACTCCGTAGTAATTTTGTGGGAGTGCTCTTCTATCTGAACTTGCTTTTAAGTGTGATATATGAATGTTAGTTCCTTACTACCTATCTTCTTCTGCTTAAACTTTTGCACGTTGATTTGTGATTCTTATCCTGTGATTTGCTTCCTTGGTTAGGGATCTTTGAGTGGCGTGCCGGTCGTGCCATCTTATGCTGTGCCTTTGGTGCCACCACGTTTGAAGGTGGAAGAGCTGTCGCTTCTGTCTCGCCCGCGTGACCGCGTGAAGCAGTTGGAGCGGGACGCATTGAGCATCCGCGGTCACACCGACATGTGTAAGTCAAAAGCAGAGAAACGCGTCGAGCTAGAGAAGTATCTTCTTGGCGAAGTTGCACAGATTAATGAGTGTTTGCAATGTAAGATTTATTCATCTTTTGTATCATGCCACCATGGATTTGACTGATGCATCTTCTTTTTGCATGCGTAGTTAACAATATCATTCCGTAGGAAGAAAAAGACTGAATAAGCATTCGACTGAATTGCTTGAGTCAGGCGGAGCTAGAAGTTGGGGGTTTCTTCTGGACCGATCGAGATCGGGCCACCGTACTAGCGACCCTGAAGGATCACATCTCACAGGTACTAAATTTCTTGAAGATGGTGCGGTCGTCCTTCAGGAACATATTCGCGGCGATGTATCCGCTAGATGTAGTCCCTAACACTCTACTATCACTGCTGTGGAAGTTCTGTGATGCTAACGCCGTTCACGAGGGCGTGCACCAATAGCTTGTTGCAGGTGCCAAGGCTGTGCTTGCGCTTGTGCATATGAAATGTACGGACATGGACTTGGATGCTATCACAGAAGGTCGAGTAGCACCTCCGGCGAGAATGGCGTGGAACATGGTTCCTCACTATTGAGCAATCGCCGAGCCAGCGGAGAACATTGCGAACATGTTCGACGAGTGCACCAATGTACTGCTTAATCGCCAGTAGGGTAGTTTTTAACCCGCACAAGATGTATAGGTGTTGTAAAGATTGTATAATTTTTGACTGGGCTTTGTGTCGCCCTTTGCAGTATGCATGCTTGTTTTAGCTTATGTGTTTTTCGAGTATGTTTCTTATGCGATGCCTTTTTGTTACCCTGATGCTTTTGGATATCAGCACCTTGTCAGCCTGTTAGTTGGGGTGCAACTGGGTTGGAGTTATCAAGGAATAGATTGAAAGCAGAGTCAGCTACTCGGGTCATTGCAGTGTTGAATTATACATATGACGAGGTCATCAGGGAGGCACATCCCCGAGTGCAAAATGCGAATAGAAGTAAATATGACAAGACCATCATTGAGGTACTTAGCTTTATTTATTTAGAGAATAGTAGGAGGTACATTGTTTCGCTAAGTAGACTGGCTGAGTAGCCTTATTGTAAAGTAAAAACATATAGGGGTAGAATCGTCGCAGCTACACGATGTTCCATGGGTTGGAGTATTCGACTCCACTTTTTAAGTCCTTCAGGTGATAGGCGCCACCTGGGATTACTTCAGTGACCACATAGGGTCCTTCCCATGGGGATTCTAACTTGAGGTGCCCCTTCTGCTTCTGACGTAGGATGAGGTCTCCTTTGACGAAGGACCTTGGACGCAACCTTCGGCTATGGTAGTTGTAGAGGCTCTGCTGGTAGATCGTTGATCGCTCCGCCATGATTTGGCGTGCTTCGTCGAGAAGGTCGACGGAGTCCTCGAGTGCGTCCGTAGATTCGTCCTCGCTATAAGCAACAACCCTTGGGGCTTTGTAGCGCACTTCTACGAGTAGTACTACCTCAGTGCCATGCACCATGAAGAATGGTGTGTAGCCCGTGGTGCTATTCAGAGTCGTGCGTAGGCTCCACAATACGGAGGGCAGCTCCTCAGCCTAGCAACCAGCTGCTCGCTCGAGTGTTTGAAGAAGTCTCTTCTTGATGTCGTTGCAGACGAGACTGTTGGCCTTCTCGACTTGACCGTTGTTCTGGGGGTGTGCCACAGAGGCGTAGCTGATGTTGATTCCCAACTTTTCACAGAAATCCAGGAACTCGTTCGGGGTGAAGTTCATCCCGTTGACGGTGATGGTGCTCTACGGCACCCTGAACCTGAAGACCATGGACTCGAAGAACTTGATGGTGCTGGCGCCGGTCTGGTTAGTCACCAGCATGACCTCAATCCACTTGGTGAACTTTTCGATGGCGATGAGGAGGTAGACATATTCTCCGGGTGATGATTTCTGCAGCTTGCCAACCATGTTGAGTCCCCATTGTGTGAAGGGCCAGGCCATGGGTATTGTCCTGAGTTCCGCTGCTAGTGTGTGCAGCTTATCCGGAAACCTCTGGCAGGAGTTGCACCGTTCGACGATGTCCTTGGCATCACACATCACGATGGGCCAGTAGAAGCCATCTCGTAGAGCTTTAGCGACAAGGGCACGACTACCAGCGTGATGTCCGCAGGTGCCCTCGTGTATCTCGAGGAGGATGCCCCTTCCATCGCAATTGGTGACACATCGCTAGAGGACGCCTGTGATGCTGCGGTTGTACATCTCACTGTTGATGATGGTGAAAGCTTTGGAGCGTCGCGCTATGTGTCGCGCATCTGTTGGGTCATCTGGCATCCTTTTGGTGAGTAGGTATGTGATGTATGGTTGCGTCCAGGACGGCTCGATGAGAATGACTTCCATGTGACCTTCTAGTGCGGACCCTTGTTCTATCTTGCTGGGTCTCTCGGCCTCTTCGGGTGGCGTAGCCCCGAGTCCACTGCTGCGCTTGATGGTCCTGCAGGAGTCTTCATCTTGATGGAGCGCTCGCAGATCTGCACGAGGAATATGCCTAGTGGCACTGGGGCACAGGTAGAGCATATGTTGGCGAGCATGTCGGCCTCCTCGTTGCTTTCGCGGCCTACATGCCGCAGTTCGCATCCATCGAAGTCTCCTTCGAGTGCGTTGTAGAAGTCGCCGGTGCGACCATGTTGTCGCTCAGAGCGTCGCACATGTTCATGGTTTGTTGGACCACGAGGTTGGAGTCCCTGTAGATGATGAGCCGCGTGGCGCTGCATGCCTTGGTCATCCGCATCCCTTGGATCAGCGCCTCATACTCTACCTCATTGTCGGACGCACGAAACTTTGTCCGAAATATGTATCGCATCTTGTCACCTTGAGGAGATGTCAAAATGATGACTAAGCCAGCTCTTTCCTTGCATTTGGACCGTCGAAGTTCATGGTCTAGAGGTTGGACATGTCCAGTGTGTAAGGGAGCTGATTTTCCATCTAGTGGACGGGAAAGTACAGTAGGACCTGCGACTTGATCGCCACTCGCCGCTCGTATGTGATGTCCCATGGAGACAGCTTGATGCCCTAGATGGCTACCCATCTCGTAGAGTTGGGGTTGTTGAGGATGTGGTTGAGCGGGGTGTCGTTCACCATGACTATGGGGTGCTCCTGTTAGTAGTAGCATAGTCATCGTGGTGTCATGAAGACATCATAGGACAACTTCTGTTAATGCAGGTACCACTACTTTGTTAGTGTTAGGACCTCGCTGAAGTAGTATACAGGGCACTGCACCCCATGGATCTTGTTTTCTTTGGCTCGCTCTACCACCAACACAGTACTGACCACCCGATTGGTAGTGGAGATGTATAGCAACATTGGCTCTTTTTCCCTGGGGGTCACCAGCATGGGCGAGGTGGAGAGCATGTTCTTGAGGTCTTCGAATGACTCTTGCGCCTCGTCCGTCTACTCTAATTTCTTAGTTTTGCGGAGGAGCTGGTAGAACGGTAGTGGCCCATTTGACTAATGAATCGACTAAGCACCATGATTTTCCTAGCCAGTTGCTGGACGCCTTTAACATTCTTCGGCTTCTCCCTGGCTAGTATGGCTCTTATCTTCTTTGGGTTAGCCTTGATTCCCCAGGCGGATATGAAGTACCCGAGTAATTGCCCGACTGGCACGTTGAAGGTGAACTTCTCCGGATTTAGCTTGATCCGATAGCGGTCGAGGTTGTCGAAGGTCTCGCAGAGATCATCGATGAGTGTAGCTTCTTCCTTGTCTTGATGATGATGTCATTGACATAAACCTGGATGTTTCGACCGGGATGGTTTTGGAGGTAGGCCTTCATACACCTCTGATAGGTGGCTCCTACGATTTTCAGCCTGAAGGGCATTGTGGTGTAGCAGTAAACACCAAAAGGTGTGATGAAGGCTGTCTTATCCTGGTCCTTTTCCTTCATTCGGATCTGGTGATAGCCTGAGTAGGTGTCGAGGAAGCAGAGGCATTTTCATCCCACGGTGGAGTCGATTATCTAGTCGATCCGCTGTAATGGGAAGTGGTCCTTCAGGCAGTGCTTGTTGAGGGAGGTGAAGTCCACACACATCCGCAGGATATCCGTGTCCTTTTTTGGGAACAAGCACAAGGTTAGCTACCTAGGTGCTTTCCTTGATTTCGCATATAAAATCGGCGTCAAGGAGTCTATTGACTTCCATGCCAACCGCCTTTGCCCTTGGTTCTAATAATCGACGCATCGACTTTTTGACGGGTCTTGCATCTGGATTCACATGTAGTGCATGCTCGGCGAATTCCCTGGGAGCTCCTGGCATGTCCGTAGAACACCAAGCGAGTATTTCCCAGCGCTCACGTAGGAATTCGACAAGCGTGAGTTCCTATGTGGGACTCAGATTGTTGGCGATGAGGGCCGTCTTTGTCGGGTCCGTTGGGTGAACCTGGACTGCCTTGGTGTTCACTGATGAGTCGAAGGACTGGTCTGGTGTGTTCTGCTTGATCATAGGAGGAAGACTATTGTCTGTCGACTCCTTGAGTCTCGCCAGTTCTTCTTGCATGCCAAAGGATTGGGAGATTCTGTTGAATTCCCTGTCGCAGCTATTAGACTTGGTGAAGCTTCCGTTGACGGTGGTAATGCCATTTAGCTCTAGCATCTTCATTCGTAGGTATGCATAGTGCGGGACCGCCATGAACCTAGTTAACGCGACACATCCGAGAATGGTGTGGTACTACGAGGGCCAATAGACCACTTCGAATTCAAGGCGTTCTCGCCAAAATTTTGTGGGCGTGCCAAAGATGACATCCAGCCAGATTTTGCTCAGGGGATACACTCCTTTCCCTAGGAAAATGCCATGGAAGGTCATTTCGGATGCTTCCAGGCTACACTACAAGAAATGTGCTACCTAGTTACCCCAAATATTGGTCATAGTAGTCCATCTATGCCCTTTCTATGACAAAAAGTAGTAGGTCACATACCGAGCGTCACTATAGAAAACTCACGACTTTTCTATTTTGAATTAGTCATGGACTACTATTACCAAAATAGATGGTCATACTGTCCATGACCAATTGTTTTGTCATGGCATTATATCCTATCCATGTAAGCCAATCTGGCGTGGAATCTGAAGTGGTAGCAAATTCAGCCTGGTCCACTTTAGCCTTTTAAATGGGCGTAGGCCAACAATCTGCACAGGCCAATCCCAACAATTCAACCTTTTAATTTTTGGGCTGTGGCCTTTTACATACAATTTCATCCAAATTTCCAGCCTTTTAATTTGGTATGGTCCCAATTGTCACATGCTCAAATAAGGTCCCACTTTTAAGATTTCAATTTGACCCTGCTACCGGATATCAAATTTTATTTCCCCATGTTTTGACAAGAATTAACAACTAATGATTTTATCAGGACCAACAAACAGATGAAATTATTCTGATTCAACAAGGCCAATTAAAGAATAATAATTCATATAATAGCGAAACATTACAATCATGCACAGTTCGCATCACGTATCCAGCTACCAAAATATAAAAATTCAAACTAAAGTAACAAGCTACCAAAATAGAAATCTTTGCTTGGTTCCAGCTTTCTTCTGACTACTCTACCACCAAGGGTCCCATCAAGCTTGGATGACTCCATGTACGAATGCACACCGTGTCTCCATGACTAGAAACCTTCTACACAACATATGTGACCAACAAAATAAGTGAGCACCGTGATACAACATGTTCAACAATGTAATGCAATAGATTGAGAGTGCATCATGGAAACTAGAAGATCCAACAATGTAATGGATTTAACTATAGGCCTACTGAAGGTTAAAGTGGTAGTAGCTAGAAAAGAAGCATTTTTTCAAAGATAACCACAGTAATGGATTTAACTTTTACCTTGCTAATGGATATTTGTTAGATATGAAAAAATGTTACTACCACTCCCAAAGAACTCCCCCAAAACTAGCATGATACAAGACGATCAAGGCGAGACTATGTTACAAGAAAATAATAGCACATTTCAAATTTATAGTTCAACACGCTAGCTATTACATTATTTTTTAGTAAAGCTACATCACAGAATACCTTGTACCAATTCAAAAAGTACAAACTCCAATACAAGATATAGGAACATAGGTGTATATTTACCAACCTTCCATCTACCAACATGTGCCTAGATGCAATGACCAGGATCACATGTTCTTATTCAATTAACCTAACAAACAATATTTTGTGTTACCAGAACTAAGTTAAAGGAAACAGTGCATCAAACTTCTAACAATAGTTGAACAAATACCAAGGCATCAATAGATACATTCCCATATCTCAACACTTTAGAGATGCAATATAATAATTTTAATAATAAGTCAATTATACAGAAACCTAAAAAAGCTAAAGTAGTTACCATAGAAAATAATTCTAGTAAACAAAGTTATCTAGTTTTACTTGTGGACACTGTTCGAATCAAGTATCATATTACAGTAGTGTGCACACCTAAAACTTGTTACCTAACAGAAGATCCTACATGGTTGTGCTAAGAGGAACTAACTGCCACTACCATGCCAGATCAAGTCTCACACATATATCAAGTCCCACATCAGTTAGTTTATGAAGAAAGAAAATAATTTACTTGTACAAAGAAAAGCTAAATACTGAAGTAGAGATATGAGCACAAGAGGTATCTCTACATAGTTGCACACTGAATGGCCGTCTCAACCAAAGTAGATGAAGTACCAGCAAAAAAAATCTGGTATTAGGCATTTCCATCAAGACAACAATTAATAAATGAACTCCAAATATAATAATAAGCTTCCTCATCTAAGAAAAATAGAATGTACAACAAAGGACTCTTTTAATATACTTGCTACCAACTACTACCTCCCACTCCAGTTTTGTAATATTTGATGTTTTGAACATGATTGATACAAATGCATATGTGAATGACCAAATAAGGAAATCGAACAGAAATCACAATCAATTCAATTTAGTGATTTTACATGACTGAGAAGCTACTATGTGAGATGTAAAAGAAGATGATGATTAACTAGTGTCGACAATATGGAGAATTTTCATCAATGACCACAGAGAGCACCAACATGTTTGGGAATGAGCTAGCATATAGCAGAATGACATTTTAATGTCACTGGGACAAAACAACTCCTAATGAGCAAAATATAAGGGCACAATAATGTGTATTCAACAAATTTAAATAACAAAATAGTGGGTATTTCAAGAGGTACACCATGTGACCATACACAAGCAGAGTACCGCAACAGTTTAAATGCTATATTTCTATGCTATGAATGAGCAAACATAAATGGTAAAAACTCTCGTGTATTAGAACTACAAGACAGTGTACTAGTCAATGCTATCCTTGAATATGGACTCATGGATGCTAGTAGAGCTACATGACATTGTACTGAGATAGCATGATAAATCTAAAAAATCATGTGGCACTTGCCTAGGAACAAATAATTTCAGCGTGCATTTTAACTCAAAGTACTGCTATTTTAAATGCACAAGTGACACAACATGCATGAACTAGTACATGAAACAACATGATGTGCAAACTAACTAGATACAGACATCCAATTGTTCCGTGGCATCAATCAAGGAGGCAACTACAACCAATTTATTGTATACCGGAGCACCAGGGGAAGGAGGATCCTCTTGGTATCACTACCATCTATTTGAACACATACAAGAAACAAAATAAGGTTAGTACGATTGTAGCAAAGCTGAGTTGTTCTGATAAAAAATGATGCCCATTCCACCAAGTGACAAATGATGAAATTTGAAGAGCGACGGGGAAACGAAACTAAAGCATCGATGGTATAACAACCAAAAAGTAGATGATAATGGACTAGTAAAACTACTTTATGAAAGCCAGTAAGTGTATTCATCAGGAAAAATCTATGGGAAAAATATCTCGTGAGTCTGAAAACATTCAGAAACATCTTGAAAACTGGTGAACAAAGAAGACTCATGCGGATTTTGAACAAGGAGTTACTAGTGGTGGTTAGGCAACTAGGAAAAGAACATAATCTTTCATAGTGATGCTAAAAACAGCTTCGAAAGGCAACAACACGCACATAATATAATCATAAACTTTGGGACATAAAAAATGTCCAGTTTTCATTTGGTATAGAAAAGACATTAGGAGGAGTAAACAATCCTACCAACCCAATCGTGGTAATAAAGCTCGTAGTGAAGGAACCTTCAGCAAACCGCACAAGGAGAAAACACTTATCAACACCTAGACATGGAAAAGTGGAAAAGAACTCTTATTAGACAATAGTCACAACATGGAACTTGACCAACAAACACGCCATTAACTAAATAATAATTAAGTAACAAGAAAGAAGCGTGCAAGCAGAATTTTTTATGTAAGAAGCTTTAAATATCTCAACATCATTTATAAATTACAGAACTTCTAAAGAACAAATATGCAAGAAGTTTAAATTGGTCTTTGTGAATAGATAACCAGATCCTTTTAACAGTATACACTAGCCACACTAATCAGAGCTAGTACTAAATAATTATGGAATTTCTATTTTCATGCCCTCGGTTTGTTAGTTGTACTCGGTTTTCCCCAGCCACTTAACTTTTCCTCTCTTTTGTCCATCTCCTTCTATGAAACTTTCACACGTTGATAACTCGCTGTCCATCAGTCTTGCTGTTATGTGCTGACAAGTGGGCCCCCGTTCAGTTGGGTTCCTTAGTGGACCCTCACTGTTACAAGCTGACAAGTATGGCTAAGTTCTGTCGGGTCCCGTAGTGGACCCTTGCCATTACATGCTGAAAAGTGGGGCCGCGTTCAGTCGGTTCCCGTAGTGGACACCTCTCTCCACTTATCCAGATCAGCATCGGACCCACAACTTATCCACGTAAGCGCCGGACCCACAACTTATCGAGCCAGCCTCGTGCCCACGCCCGTGTTGTTGCGTCCCCTTTCTTCTTATTCTTCGGCGACGACGACCCATTGTCTAGCTTCATTTTCATATAGTGAAATGGAATGCATAAACTTGCATATATGAAAATTATACACCTTTGAATTCTTTGAAAGCGCACTTAGGACATGATAATGTTGTGCTAACAAAATCCTGATCATTTATAGTTGGGGATATGCTAAATGGGTACCACCATAGCATGCCTCTAATCCGGCTAACTCAGGTGGCACACAGTTGGTAGCATGGCCCATGGTATGCTAGGCGGCCCAGTTAGACGGATCCAGAATAGAGGCCCATGCCGGATATAAGAAGGCTATGTGGGAGTCACCGACATACTCAGAGCCTTGGAGTACAAGACACAAAGAATAGTTAGTTTTTAGTGTAGGACTCTGTAACTTGTCCGGCAAAGTCCTTTCCCTGTAACCCTAGGTTTTGATGACATTATAAGCGAAACCTATGGGAGCCTTTAGGGCACGATTCATAACACCCTCGCACAGCGAACCGATCTCTGTAACCCGATGTATTGCCATTATAGTGATTTATAGCAGGAGTAGAGTTCCGCCACTGTTGTGGGACTTGAATCTGAGTAAGCTGTGTTACCTCATACCCGCCAACTCTCCACCTTACCCCACATCTCTAAACACGCTCTGTGAGGACCCCTCCATGGCGTACTCGTCGGCAATACCATGACAGTTGGCGCCCACCATGGGGCAAAAGGCGCTTCGAGCTCTATACCGGGCAAGGTCCAAGATCTTCGTGGGAATCAGCGACACCGTAGCCATTGGGCGCGTCCTCTGCTCTGACAACGTCCCGATCACCCCTCTCAATGAATTTTGGGTCCCAACAAAGACAAACCCTACCCGCTGCTCCGTTGTCCCGGTCGGAGACATCCACATCTTCATCGGCAAAACCGACTCGGGTCCTAGCTCCCAGGAAGACAGAAACTCGTCAAGGCCTGCACAGACCGCCTATGGGCAGGACATGTTCACAGAAGAATCTTGGCCATACCTCTCTAGAGTATGATAGCTCAGGTCAGGAAAATTTGAGGCCCACCCGAACCGCCCCTGTGTAGGATATAATGGTGGAAGGACCCGGCATATCCGCTTGGATTTCCCGAGCATTAGACATGCAGAGGTCACACTTTATCGGCTGCGGTGACCCAGCATACCACTACATGATGTAGTACACTATAGTCATTGGAATAACACCAATGAAACACCGTTCACTAGTATTACATCCCTCAGAGTGGTACAACAGAAACACAACAGGTCCAAGACATGACTATAGATTACAACTCGACTCTTTACAAAAGATCCATAGAATACTCTAGGTTAAAGAGATAGAAAGAACTTCTTACAAAGAAGAACTAGAAATAATAACTCAGAACTATCTAGTAACTAAGACTAGTATCTAAAATATTTGGCTTGCCATTGCTGCTATTGCAATGCTCTACAGCAGTAGGTGTCATGGCTAGAGAATCTACTCCTATCTACTTAAGAACTTTGTCTTCACTTTGGTTATTGTATATGTTGACTTTATTGAAGAAGTTGAGCTGCTGATGATGGTTTCTTGAGGACAAATTGATGTTGACATCGTCTTCAACGGCTTAGAACCTAGCAAGGGTTATGAGTACGAGCGTACTCAGCAAGTTCACTAAATGGAGTGTATGATGCACTATATCTATAGCCACAGACCATAGGTCGTAGGCAATGCAGGTTTTCATAAACATTTCTTCAAAGGTTGCTTTTATTCTGAAAACTATGTTCGACAGCCTTCACAGGTTGACCAAAACCTTCGTGGGGTTCTTTTCCTGCCGCGTTCGTAGCTCCTTCCCGGAACAGGGAGTAACATGCCACAATTCTTATACTCTGCAGAGGTGCATCACTTTTCCCACAAGAGACATTAAGCTTTCTTGCACAGCCGGGAGTATGTCCCCGTTCAAACTTCCATGGTTTGAGGCCCAACTTAAGATCCAAGCCAATCACTGCCCCCTTTGCGACTCTACATGAAGACACGATCCTTCGGGGCTGACTATATCTCCGTTAAGATCCCTTTCGGGCAAGCTACAACCCTAATGAGTTCCCGAAGACTCTGTAAGCAGCTCTGTCTGGCGGTCACCATCAGCTATGGTGAACTCCGTCCTAGACAGCTATGCACAGATAATCTAGACACCTAGCTCACAGGGAATTAAGGGGTCCCACCCATGTGCTGGATTCTCTGGAACTCCACGAGAAATCCACAGCCTCATGATAAGGTCATTTGTCCAGACGAAAGGAAGAATATACAGCTGACTTCTCCGTCCCATTCCAAATCTCATGGTTGACACGTAATATACGACGCTAGAATCACTGGCGATATTGGTTGTTAAGTCCTAGATGATACATTACTGTACAATGGCATTTCCATTGCCAGTTATGATAGATTAGCTGATCACCCTAGACCAGTAACCGATATTTCTAGTTAATTGTGAAAATAGTGTTTTCGACCTTTTTGAAATGCAGGTGTTGACATAGTTGAGTTACAAGCATATAAAATAATCAAAGGACATGAGCAAGTTGTGAACTTGCCTTTTGTGATTGCAAGATTATGCACTCTAGGTCTTTGAGACAATAGAAGATCCAAATTCTGTAAACAACATCATTGGTTCGGTAAGGAGTAATGCTTAAAGAAGCAAGATGGAATGATTCATAACTAATGTAATGCAATTTAATAAATGCGAATCCCCGCAATAGTCGTATCTGATCTAGGGTTTGGAGTTTGTGATTATATCTTTAGAATGTGTTCCACTTTTATACCAGGTTTCACACTTGTACTTCTTGTTAAGGTTTGTGAGAGTGTGTGAGACAATATGTAAATACGACAAGTAGTATACAATACTAAAGCATTCAAATGGAGCATGGTATCTAAAAGATTACTTAAGCAAGATTATTAATCAACGAGAGATTTTATATGTAAATGCTTTAGAATTACCTTGAAGATTTCTTATTTAACTAAGATTATCAAAGGGAAAAATATTACTACATTAAAAAATCACAACATAGGTGGTGGAGATTTGCATGTGTTGAATAAGGCACCACATTGTAGATGGTTGACTTCTTAACATTTCACAAAGTTAGACTTTAAGTATTATTACTTGAATGAGGTTGTGTTTTATTAAAGCTATAAGTGAATGAGATTAGTGAATAAGAGTTTGATGATTTTATAAGTGTATAGGATTCTTGTGATTGACAATATACTATTTTAGTTAATTTTATAATTGGTAAAAAATCTTTTTAGGAAAATTAAAATACCCTTAATTTGAGATGATAGTTTTAGTAAATATATTTTAAAGTGGTTTGACCTATTTTATCTTTACTTAAACATTAATTTACTTGTTATTACATTTTTAGACTTTAAACAAATAATACTAAAGGCAATAGTAAAGATTTATATATTTTTAAGCAATTAAAATAAAAGAAAAGGGTTTAAACTAGTTTTATTAAACATTTACCTTTTATTTTACTTAAAAAGTGAGAGTTGATATTTTTAGTGTGTAGATTTCATTTTTTGTGATCATTTTGGTATATTATAAGTATTTTTGTAATTTTTAAATAATAAGATATGAGTTTTACAATTTTATCACTTTATAAACACTTAATAAATAATAAATATTAGTTAAGTGATAGAAAAATGTATAAAACAAATTTATAAGTCTTTGTTTTGTTTTCTAAGATTTTTGATATATTGTACTTATTTTTATGAGTTTTAAGTAATAGAATATATTTATTAAGATTTATCTTAATAGATGATTTACTGATAAATACTAATGATTTATTTAAGTTGGAAAGTAATTATAGTAATATGTTTATATTATAGATTTTATTTTTCTGAACATTTTGATATATAATACATATTTTTCTAAGTTATAGAATAAAAGTATTCAATTTTTAAAATTTAACTATTTTCCTAAATTCCTGGAAAAAACTTATAATTGAATTTATATTGTTTATTCATTTTCTAATTGGAATTTAAACAGAAGAATACTTTTTATACAACACCTAAACCTACCCTGGGTCACTGACCCGTGGAGTCAGGACCACATCAGTAGCCACACAAGCAACGACTAGTCTACACCCGACGTGGCAGAGGGTGATGTGGGTCTGACGTCGACATGACGTCAGCCCGGCCTCCACCACCAGGGAGTGGTCGCGGGCGGCGAGCCAGACCACCCTAACAAAAGAGGATGGTCGCGCTGGAACCGTGGGAAGGTGGGGAATCTACTGGTACTTACACCGCCTAGTTTTTGCTACAGGATGTTGTCCAACAACGACGGACAGTGGCGGCGATGGCGTGTGCCCGTGGCGAGACCGACAAAGAGGAAGAAGAAGATGGTGGAGATGTCCATGAGGACCAGTGACACACCTCGGTTGTCGTGGTGGTGACGGTGAGGGCATGCGCGGCCGGAATCACTGGAATTAATGGCGGCCAGCGTCGGGAATGGAGGTACCGATCTGGTCATCAAGCACTGCTTTGGCTTCCACGGGATGGGGCAATCGAACGAGAAGATCATCGCGGTCTTCATAGTGGACTTAGTTGGCCGAGGCAAGCTCGAGAGCGATGGCTTTCTAGAGCTCCGATGAGCTAGGGTTCTTGATGGAGGAGATACAGAGAGAGATGGAGAGAGAGCGAGGGGGAATGAGGATGATGATAAGCGAGAGCGTTGCAGTGGCGCTCTTATCCCCTCCTGGTGATGGCGGCACAGATCTCGATGAAGGTCTACATCACGGCATGGTGGTGGACGGCGGAGTTCCAGCCAGCGAGCTGATTGTGTGCGTCGCGGTGACGACAACGGAACTTTTGCAAAAACACCCTTGAGTGATTTAACTTCCCAACCCGCGGTCCTCTGCTGGCCCACTTGTCATACAGAGAGGGAAGGTGAGTTGGGCTGGGCTTTGGCTAAGTGTGCAGTTTGTGTTGCCTGCTCCTCGCAGGTGTGGAATAGGAAGATGGGCCTTGGGCCGGTTCAGCTGACAGTTCTCCTCTTTTTTTTCTCTGTTTCTATTTCCTTCTTTATATTTCAGTTTGCATTCCAATTCATTTAAACTGCAAAAATTTTGTACAATACTACAAATATTTTAGGGGTCCTGACATTAGTTGATTGTCCTATTTTTGATAATGCATTCCAACATCTATTATTATATAGGTAATTGTTTATTAAATAAAGTAATTAATGATTAGGGATTTAGGAATTGTTTCTTATAATAGGATTTCACAAAGATGATCTTGTTTCCACTTAATAATTATAATGGTAAAGATTTAAAATGGTGAATAATATATATAGAATCCTATTAATGCTTAACTTCCTGAAGGAATTATAAATATTCATTATAAGGTATTAAGCCTTGTGGTTCTTAATATGATGATTTGATTTTCATGGTTCACCCTAATTGGTGATTTCACTAAATCCCATTCTACTTGTTTTGTAGTGCTTAGAAATTACCACATAACAATTTTGATTAGGTCATTATGAATCAACAACAATCATTGCTAGAGAAATACTAAGGTTTATACAAATATAGATATATGGTTTTGAGAGGATTTAATAACTCATATCCAATTAGAGATATGGATGATTATTAAGGTTTAGACAATCAGATGGACAAGTATTCCATCAATGCACTCTCAACTGACATTCTACTTATCTCTTAGACATTTCCCTTTGGCTAAGAGATACTATCCATTGGCTGCCTAAAAATTGGAATTGGTTTCACAACCCTCTTTATTCTAGGATGTTAAACAAAGAGGTAGACATGGTTCTTTCCATGGATTAATATGATCTTGGTTAAGGATTCTAAAGAATCCTTACCTTAATACCTCACTAAACTTATCTTGAGATAAGGATTTTCTTTCCCAAAAATACTTTATATATCTCACTTATCTTATTCATAAAGATCACATCTTCCTGAATAAGACAATCATCTGACTCCACCATATCCATCATCATATGATGACATGGTCATGTCACTTCAATAATTCTCATTCTTCATAATTTTATATATAACTCCCATCTCTAAACTACCTCTCCGATAATTCCACTAAAGTACTTATTATTAACTTCATTCCATAAACTCCTTCATATCTACCTTGCATTTACTTATAAGGCTTGCAAGATTATAATCCTCTCCATATCACATGTTATTTTAATCCTCTAGAACAGGTATGGTACTACTCCCATAATACAAGTTTTTTCTTGTATTACCTTGGTTAACTATTATACTTCCAGCTACTCCTACAACTCATGTTATAAACTTCATCACACCCTAGCTTGACTTCTCAGGATCAAGCTAGATGATTCATCTAACTAAGGTTTTGCACTATGTGTGTCATCGGATTGAGGACAAGTACGCCATGAGGGGATCCTCAAGGCATGCGGAAGAGAGATGTGTGAGACGTACGGTGTCCCGGGACAGTGAGCACACAAGTTTACCTAGGTTCGAATCCGCCGGCTTTGGACAGATCCTACTCCTGCTAGCAATCCAGTAATACGGCATAGCCGGAATATGGGTTACAATGGTATCGCCTATGCGAGTTGAGGGTCTAAAGTATTGGATGTGCCCTAAAGGCTCTCCCTAGGACGGCTTATATAGATATCCGGCCTAGGGTTTACAGGAGTGATCAATCCGGCTACGACTAAGAGTTGGTTACAGAGTACATCTTGAACTACAAGTAACATTATGGGCCTAAGTCGGTAAGTCTTCTGGGCCTTCCCTTAGCCGGATTGGACTCCGTCTTCTCTCTCTAACTAGGCCGCCCGTGAAGCAAAGCTCTAACCTGAAGTGGGCCACCCTGGTCAGTAAGGAACTGTGAGGATACCCGCAAAGTATATCCCCTATAGCAGCCCCCGGAGGCCTCCAAGATCCAAAGTCAGATTTTATCATCGTCTGGCTTGATCTTCGGCTTGCAGAATCTTGAAGGGTTCCTGAAACTTCACAACAAAAAATACGATCCGGGTCTTAAAATTAAGTCGGACCTTTCAATTGGTTACTCGGATTTTCCAGCTCGCTTTTAAACTAAGCCGGAACTTGGTCTCTAACGCCACCTGACACAAGCATGGTTAAGTCACGTCATCTGACAGACGTTCCGTCAGCACGACCGTTGGTGGGTGCACGGTTCGCGGAACCAAGGCATCGTTTTAATGCGTGCGTGGAGATCGAGGCGACACAATCATCGCGCGGGCCCTTCCCAGTTCTTTCCACGACGCGTGGCGGTTACACTATAGCGTTTGCACGAATCTTGGCGCAGGTAGGTGGATATAAGGGGTTTAGATTTCTTCTTCTCTCCACCAGTCCTTTGCCGTTCCTTCCTTCCCAATCCTCCTGCGCGCCCAGAGCCTCCTCGTCCTCCTTCCACAGAGCTCCTAGCGCCGCCACTTTAAGGTCACCTTTTCCACCGGAGAAAAATGGCTTCATCTTCTTCTTCCTCTGGTTTGGCGGCGGCAGCGGCGGCGGCGGCGGAAGCAGCTATGGAGAGGGAGAGTTTCCGGGGAATCTGGATCCCCTGCGCCCTCGACGAGGCAAGCCTCAAGAACGTGGAGATGGAGGGGCTTCTCGCTGCCGGCGACTGGCGGACCGGCCTCAGCGAAACCGTCCCCAACCAGCGCGAGGGCGAGCGTGTCCACTTCGGCACCCATCTGGACCGAGGTTTGTCCTTTCCTCCCTCGGAGTTCTTCTCCGAGGTGATAGATCACTATGGAGTTCAACTCCACAATCTTCCTCCCAATTCTCTTCTAGAAATGAGCGCATATGCTGCGCTTTGCGAGGGCTTTCTCGGCATTAGGCCGAGTTTGCTTCTCTTCTGGTACTATTTCCATGTCCGGAGAAATTCCATCACTGCCGGTGTTCCGTATATCACCGGTACCATTAGTTTTTCTATTAGACAAGACCGGGCATATCCCAAAATTTCTGCCAGTGACTCGGTCAAACAATGGCCAGCCACGTTTTTCTACCATAGGGATATTCCGGCTCCCGACAAAGCTACTTCTTTGCCGGCTTTTGTCGACGGAGCCGCCACAGCCTAGCCTTCCTAGGACGAGGCTGCTCCGGCTCTCACCGACGATCTGATCCTTGCTAAGAGGCGGATCGAGTATTTGATCAAGAACAAGGGTCTAAAGGGATCCGACTTAGTCCATTGCTGGGTCTCACGTCGGATCCAGCCACTTCAGTACCACGGAGATAGACTGATGCACTCCATCACATCTTCCAAAAAAGATTCCCTCTGCATCAGCCCAAAAGCCTACACCGCCCAGGGTTACATAAGCCAGATTAAGTGGCTGATTAAGGAGCAGATCGAGAGGAAAATTCCAAAGGTTTCTCTGGATATGCACACGGCGGAAAACCCTGTAGTGTCGGTAAGCTTCCATCAATACACCTTTCATGTGTTTCAATCTTTAAGTTATATACTGCAATGCTGATATGCTTTCCTGTTTTCAGCTTGCTGACCTCCTCGAGTCGGAGCTTGCTCCACTCAAAGGATATCCTCCTGAGTTTTCTCAGGAGACCAAAGTAGTCCCATTGTCGGATCTTGCGCTCAAGAAGCGTAAAGCTCCGACAGTGGCAGTTGGCACAAAGGAGGCGCCAGTCGTGAAAAGGTAACCTTTTATCACAACAATTTCGCC
Source organism: Avena eriantha (assembly GCA_910589775.1). NCBI lineage: Eukaryota > Viridiplantae > Streptophyta > Magnoliopsida > Poales > Poaceae > Avena > Avena eriantha. Next base: position 55,715,511 of record OU342746.1, read on the forward strand.
TTTGTACTTTACTCAAGTTTCTTTCCGAGATGTAATGTTTCCGACTTTACTACTTTCTTAGAGCAAAATCAATCATAAAGGGCAAGGGGAAAGGGATTCCTTCGAAGCCCTCGCGACAAATGAAGCTTACCATAGCTTCCCCTGCCACGGCTCCTCCGACTCCTGCCCCTCAACCTTCTGCAACACCGGCAATACTCCTTCTCCGGTTGTTGTAGAAGATCCGGCTCCTCCAACGGCGCCTGTGATCCTTGGGTCACACACTGACGTCACCGTGGGTGCATCAGCTCAAGATAAGGGTAAACCCTCTTCGGGTAATGATCCATCGGCTGAAGTTTTCGCCGACAACCTCCTCAGCAATCCCGGACTTGCCAAGTTTGGCTTATCCCGGAAATCTGCAAAGGAGATCCAGCGGCTGGCCAGGCAAGTCCTGGACAAAAGCCATCTATCCCTCGAAGAGGAAGCGCAAGAAGCAGAGGACGTCAAGTTCTCTGACCTTCTCGCTCAAGTCCGCCTTCGCGACGAGAGAATCAGGACTGGCGAGCTTCCAACAGCCCCAGTAATTCCTCTTACCCTCGCCGAGAAGGTGGCAGCTGAAGTGAACGCGGGGTTAGACAAACTCACCCGTGAGCAATATGTAAGTCGGAATTCCAACTCCTGTTTTTAAATTATGTTATATCATATCCTCTAGCCCCCAAGCATGAAGTAGGATATAGAAATCCGGGTTTATGCTTTCATTAGGATGCCAAAGAACGAACTAGTGTAGCCCCCAAGGCTCGTGCTGATATTTAGCAAAAAATATTAGCCCGAGTCTTAAGTAGCTTTCTGACTTTGGGTATTCTGACTTACAGAAAGTATGTTCCTATAACCAGGAATTATTAACCAATGTATGTGATAAGCGGAGAGAGATCAAAGCTCTCCGGCTTAAAAATGCTGAGCTCAAGGTAGCGAAGGATGAAGCCGAAGGTAAACATTCCGAGATTCAAACCTTGTCTTTTGCTTTTTCAATGTCGATTTTTTCTAAACTGTTGTTCTTTTTGACTTACAGCGTTGGTGAAACAATCTATCGCTATGATTGAAGAGGCCGAGAACCTCAAGACCCAGGTGGTGGAGAACAAGGGACTTCGCCAAGAGCTGGATAAGCTCAAGGCGGATCATGAAAGGAGCATAGCTCAAGTCCTTGAATCCTCCTCCATGGCCACTGAAGAGCGTGATCGCAAGATCGCTGCCTAGGATAAAATTATCTCGGACCTCAAGAATGAGCTTGGCAGAGAGAAGGATCTCTCCGAAGCGCTCCGGGCTAAACTCCTGAGTCTCCGGGAGGAGAAGACCAAGATTGACGACGTCATTCTTGGTACGTTCCATCTGTCTGACTTATCATTTCTTCGACTTTCATCAATGTCGGATTTTTCTTGACTTGTTTTGTGTATAGGTCCTCTGAACTTGACGGACTCCTCCTCGTCCGAGCCCTACACTCACCGGCTTACCCAAGTCGGTGATCTTCTTCATGACTACCGCTAGTCCCTTGAGGACATTGGTGAGTCTCTCAGGATTCCGGACATGCCAAGCATGTCGGACTTCCAGGTGCGGGAGAAGGCCAAGGAGATGCCGCAACTCGTTCGGGACTGGAACATGTCCTACACGCGGACTGCTGTGCAGAACGCTCTCACCATGGTCATGAGCCACCATGGAAACATGGAGATATGGCAAGTGAACAGAGGGTACTGCAAGGTAGACAAAGACGGTCAGGAGTAGGACCTTCAAGCCATCATGCTCTCCTGCGCCGGATATGGGTGCCATGTAGCTGACCTGACCAGCTACGAGGTCCCCTTCTTCACCCGTGTGGATACCCCGCCTCCTCCTGCAGAAGAAGCCGATGAACGGACCACCTCGGATCCGGACATCTCGGAACGATATCAAGGCGTAGTTACCAGTGAGCCGGCAAATCCTTCATCTCCTCCTGCATCATAGACCACAAACTTATGTATTATTCTGTGAAAGAACATGATGCGCTTGTAAATATTAAGTACTATGACTTTTGCTAGTGCTAAGTTTTTTATCTATTCAGCACTTTTGTCTTAGATTTTTTGCGTGCCTGAAATGTTTTCATAAGCACTTAGAACTTTCCGTCTCTACTTATCGTTTATCTGGCTTTCCGCCTCGTCCCTTTCGTGAGCTGGCTAAACCTTCAGCCGGAAACTTTGCCAAAAAACGGAGCTCAATTGCTAAACCAGTTTAAACTCGGAAACAAAGCCAGCTTCCAGTACCAACAATTCACTACTCGAAAAATACCCGCATCCAGAAATCAGAAAAATAATCAAAGTAAAGACTAGAATTTTTAGAGTTATACCCGAAGGTAGCAGTTTTAGAATCGGAAATCTAAACCAGAATGAACATGAGCATAAAGTACTTTCAAGCATTCTGGGATTTTCGACTATGACATGATCATTAGGAAATAAGATGGTACAAACTTCTCAGAAAAACTTTGAGGTAACCAAAACTTTTATTTCTCACAGAACATGTACATATATATGATTACAAAAAAGGATAAACTAAGAATAAAAGGGACGTAGCTGAGCAATATTCCACGGTCTGTCTAACTCATCCGGATTTGTATTGCCTCCAGCTCTCTTTCTCTTCTTAGTAGTAGGTATTTCTTTGACTGGCCTCATGTCAGTTAAGTAGTACGATCCATTGTGCAATACTCGACTAACTAAAAAGGGCCCTTCCCATACTGGGGAAAGTTTGTGCTTTCTTTGTTGCACAAGCCGGAGAACCAAATCACCTTTATTGAAAGATCTAGTTCGGACTCTCTGGCTATGATACTTGTGTAACTTCTGCTGATAGGCTGTAGATCTCATTTCAGCAACAACGCGAACTTCTTCGACTAAGTCGAGATCATTTTGTCAAGAAATCTCGGCATCCTCTTCGATATACGCGGCCACTCTAGGAGAAGTATGAATTAAATCACTAGGAAGAACTGCTTCTGCGCCATAGACCAAGAAGAAAGGTGTATATCCTGTTGACCTGTTCGGAGTTTTTCGTAAACTCCAAATTACAGAGGGTAGTTCCTCTTCCCAAGCCCCCGCAGCACGTCTCAGTGGTGCTTCGAGTCTTGGTTTCAAGCCTTGTAGAATTAAACCATTTGCTCTTTCGACTTGTCCGTTAGCCTGTGGATGTGCGACTGACACAATGTCAAGCCGGATATTTTGCTCATCGCATAATTCAGCCAATTCTCCCATGGAAAAGTTACTCGCATTGTCTGTGATAATGCTATGCGGATAACCATACCGGATTATAACATCCTTGACAAATCTTTTGGCTGTTGATCCATCACAACTAGTGACAGGTTTATCCTCAATACATTTGGTGAATTTATCCACCGTCACTAAGAGGTGAGTAAATCCACTTGGAGCTCTTTTAAAAGGTCCTACCATATCAAGCCCCCAGACCGCAAAGGGCCATGTTATAGGTATTGTTCGCAGCTGATCAGCCGGAACATGAGATTGCTTGGCGTACTTTTGGCAGCCTTTGCATGTCTTGACTAACCGTTCGGCATCTGCCTGAGCTGTAAGCCAGAAAAATCCATGTCGAAAAGCTTTTGCCACTAAAGATTTGGCTGTAGCTTGGTGACCACACTCGCCTTCGTGGATTTCCCTTAAGATTTCCACTCCTTCTTCCGGAGATACACAACGCTGAAAAACCCTAGAAACACTCCGTTTATGGAGCTCACCTTTAACAATAGTATAGGCTTTTTCTCGTCGGATAATCTGTCGGCTCAACACCTCGTCTTCGGGTAATTTGCCATCTACCAAGTAATCGAGGCAGGGTTGAGTCCAGCTGGGAATTACAGCCAGAACTGCTATCAAAGGTGAGTCGGATTTGGTCAGATATTCCTCATCTACTCCCTTTATCGAGGGAACTTTGAGGTGCTCTAAAAATGCGCCATCCGGGACCTCTTTCCGTGCAGAGCCTATTCGAGATAGTGCATCTGCTTCCTCGTTTTCTGCTCGAGGGATGTGTTGAACTTCAAACCCTTCGAACGATTTAGATAGATCATCCACGACACCTTTATATGCTGCCATGTGCTTATTTGCATTACAAATATTCGAGACTTGGTGAGCAACAAGATCCGAATCTCCGTAACACATTAAACGTCGGATGCCGATATCCTTAGCAATCCGGATTCCATGCAGCAGTGCTTCATACTCGGCAATGTTGTTTGTCGCTGTGAAGTGGATCTGCAACACGTATAAAAGTTTATCTCCTTGGGGTCATTTGAGCACCACGCCAGCCCCTGAGCCCCCTCGAGCCTTAGACCCATCGAAAAAGAGGGTCCAATATTCTGACTTAGGGAGTACCATGTTCTCCTTAGTCTCTGTCCAATCAGCGACAAAGTCGGCAAGGATCTGGGATTTGATTGCTGTCCAGGGTTTGTACTCAATATTGAAAGCTGCAAGCTCTAGGCCCCATTTGGCGACGCGTCCTATGGCATCGCTATTGTTGATTATATCTCTCATGGGAGCTTTTCTCACCACGGTAATTGGATGCTCCTGAAAATAGTGTCGTAACTTACGAGATACTAGAAAAACACCGTAAGCCAACTTTTGATAGTGCGGATACCGCTGTTTTGATTCTGTGAGGACCTCGCTGACAAAGTATATCGGACGCTGCACCAGGTGCTCCTGATTTTCCCCTGGTCTCTCCACCACCATAACTATACTGACAACCTTATTTGTCGCAGCAATGTAAAGCAACATCGGTTCCTAAGGTTCCGGTGCTGCAAGGATAGGAGCAGATGAGAGTACTTTCTTGAGGTCTTGTAGTGCAGCTTCAGCTTCGTCAGTCTAGACAATGTCCTTGGTCTTCTTCAGGAGTTTGTATAATGGTGCGACTCTTTCACCAAGCCAGCTTACAAATCGACTAACCGCAGCAATGCAGCCAGTTAACCTTTGTACGTCCTTCAGGCGAGTTGGCCTGGAAATATTGAGAATATCCTTGATTTTGTCGCGGTTCACCTCTGTGGGTCTTTGAGACACGATGAAACCTAACAATTTTCTGGCTGGTATTCCAAAGAAGCATTTCTTCGGGTTAAGCATGATGTTGTATTTTTGTAAATTGGCGAACGTGTCCTCCAAGTAGGAAATCAACGTTTCCTTCTTTTTGGACATGACCGTGATATCATCCACGTATGCATGTACATTGCGTCTGAGTTGGTCATGGAGGCAACGCTGCATCGCGCGCTGGTACGTAGCTCCTGCGTTCTTCAGCCCAAAGGGCATTGTAACAAAACAGAAGGTTCCGAAGGGGGTTATGAATGAAGTTTTAACTTTGTCAGATTCCTTCATCCGGATTTGGTGATATCCGGAATATGCGTCGAGAAAACAGAGGAGTTCCGAGCCTGCCGTAGAATCGATAACTTGATCAATTCTAGGCAGAGCGAACGGATCTTTTGGACAAGCCTTGTTCAAGGCAGTATAATCAACACACATCCTTAAATCAGTGGTGTCCTTTTTAGAGACCATTACAGGGTTGGCCGACCAATCAGTATGGATGACCTCTTCTATGAATCCGGCTAACTCGAGCCGCGCTAGTTCCTTAGCTATTGTCTTACGCTTTTCATCACCAAACCGTCGTAAGGACTATTTGACGGGTTTAGCGTTCGGGTTTACATTTAGAGAGTGCTCGGTATGTTCCCTAGGTACTCCGGTCATGTTAGATGGCTGCCATGTGAGGATATCTTGATTTGCTTGGAGGAACTTGACGAGCGCGCTTTCCTATGCGCTACTTAGGCCTACGCCTATCTGAGTCACCTTGGAGGGGTCATCATCCTTCAATGGCGTTTGCTTCGTCTCTTCTGATGCCTTGAACTCCGGATTTGGCTTTGTCACCTCCTTCTTCGTCGCGGGCATCTCGGACAGATCTATGCTCTTCTTGATCTCCTGGTACTCCTGGGCGTGCAACACGGCTTCGGCAAAGGCGGCATTTCCGTCTTTGCACTCTCGCGCCTTTTTCGGGTCTCCCCTGATGGTGATCACGCCGTTGGGACCTGGAATTTTCATCATATTGTAAATGTAACACGGACAAGCCATAAAAGCCCAGTAAGCCGGACGTCCAAATATAGCATGGTATGCGCTCTTGAACGGGACCACTTCGAAGGAAAGTGCCTCCGTCCGATAATTCTTTGGAGTTCCAAAAGTAACATCCAAAGTGATCTCTCCTAGGGAATTAGCTTGTCTTGCTGGGACAACTCCGTGAAAGATCACAGAGCTATGGTTCAGCTGTGTTTCCGAGATCTTCATCCAGTCTAGCGTTTCGACATAGAGAATATTGATGCTGCTACCACCGTCCATGAGGGTCTTGGAGAAACCATAACCATCAATAAGTGGATTGACGATTAAGGCGTATTTTCCTCGCCTATATAGCTTAGGTGGATGATCAGCGCGGTCAAACGTTATTGCCACTTCCGACCAGTCCAGATACTGAGGGACAGCCGGAACTGTTGCGTTGAGCTCGTGGAGAACTGCTTTCTTGAGCTTTGCTGGTTGAGATCCGAGGAAGGTGACGTAAGTGTCCTTCTTGGTGGGAAAAGTTTTCTTCCCTTCCGACTTGGGATTTGAAGCATCGGCTTCCTACATGTCGGAATCTTCCTTGGTCTCCTTGTCCTTTTCGGGATTTTTCTTTCCCTTCTTCTGCTTAGCTTTGTAGCCCGCGGTATCATCTCTTTTGATGTCGTCGTTAAAATGACACTCAGCGTTGGTGTGGGACGAGCCCCCATTGGCGTCCAAGTGATGCACACATGGGTTATTGGCGATGTCGGCCCAAGTGTAGGTTTTTCCTGGTTGTTTCTCTCCTCTACCTTGGACCCTTGATGTCCCACGGCCATGCCCGCGGCCTCCGCCACGTCCTCTATACCCAGAAACAGTAGTGACAACTGCTGTCTCTGCGTTGGGTTTTTCTTCCGAGGTATTTTTGCGCTTCTGAGCTTGTTGCTTTGGTTGTTTTGCCGACTGAGGCACAACCAGGACATTGAGTAATCCCTCTGCATTGTCGTCAGCATCTGTATACTTGCTCGCTGTTTCTATCATTTCTCCCAGATCAGTAACCTTGTCACACTTCAAGCGATGGCGCAGTAAACCAATTGGGAGACCTGCGATGAAAGCTTCAGTCGCAATTTGATCATTTACTCCTTCGCAGGAGTTCTTGGTGTCAATCCATCATCCGAGGTAATCCCGGCAAGTTTCTCCGGCTTTCTGGGTGCAACGCTGTAGGTCTCCAACCGTACAGGGCCTCCGATATGTGCCTTCGAAATTTTGAAAGAACGCACTTTGTAAACCATACCAGTTGTGGATGGTGTTCGCCGGAAGTTCATTGAGCCATGATCGTGCCGTCTTCCGCAACATAAGTGGGAGATATCGGGTTGCGACCAGGCTGTTTCCGCCTTTGGCGATGCAGCAAGCTTGGAAGAAATCCTGTAACCAGGTGTCTGGCCGAGCAATGCCATCGTAGGCTTGGATATGTCTTGAGATAGCAAATCCTTCCGGGAAGTTTGTAGCTCTGTTGCGCGGTCCGAAGCATTTTGGGCCCACGTATACGTCATCGTTTTCGTAGCGCCGAGCCTCTATATTGGAGTTGATCCTGTGCCTTGCGTCGTTCAGGGATAGGGATCGTCCCGAATGTCGGCTGTGGCTGCGGTTCCTTGGAGCCGGACTTCGGCTTCTTCCACCACCTCCTCTGCCATGTCGTCCTCCTTGATCTCCTTGGGGGCCGTTGTGATAACTGTGCTATGGAGAGGGTGGTTCAGCTGGATAGTTTTTGGCTGATCGCCGGCCTCCGTCCGGAGCGTCATTATTCCGGTTTCGGGGAGGTTCTTGACTATGACGAGCCCCCTGCTGGCTTGTGCCAGCGTGGTTTCCGTCGTTCCTTCGCCCGTCATTCCCACCATGGTGAGGCTCAGCCGGACGGTTTTCATGTCTAGGAGGTGGCATTCTCTGACGATCCTCCTCCCGACGTTTCTCTTTATCTTCTCCCTTTCGGGGAGGATTCCTCGGATTCAGTGCAACGATCGCGTCTTTCTCGGCTACTGGAGCGACGTTGCTCCAATTCTATGTAGCTCTGCGGTGCTGCCCCGATGACCCGGTTCTTGAATAATTGTCTTCCCTGCGTTCAGGGTGACGATACTGCACCCGAACATAGTGGGATCTTACGTTAGCCCATGCTGGATCTGTGCGACATTGGTCGGAATCCGAGACCAGCTTTTGACTTCCAGACAGGGCGACATTGCTCCAGTCCCTTATTGAGTAGCTTGATACCCAAACGTATCTCCTCTGGTCCTGGATTAGCCGATAGAATTTCACGAGCTACCACGGTATTTTGCACTGCTATTGGGTAAACCCAATCTCCGTTGCTATCCTTCCGTGGCTTCCCCATCTCATCTCCAAAAAGGACGGCACAGACACGTGGGAATTGGTTGTCATCTATGTGACGCTTCCGTGTCTTCTGATGTAGACAGGACATGTACTCCTTGTTTGACATGCGCTTCTTCTCCACGTCGATGTTTTTAGCTTCATCAAGGAGTTGTTGACGACGCGCTTCTAGGGCCTGGGCCCTTTCATCCAGCTTATCTGCAGTAAGTTCTGCAGCTGTAGGGATAGGTGTGGTTAAGGCGGCATCGATGAGTTAACGCGCACCTTCAGTGATCACGTGTCCATCCACCGATGCTTCTTTTTTCGGCTCATCTGGGATAAGTGCTCCATCCGAGTCTTCCTCGTATTCCTCGACGATTACCTCCTCTGTGAGGGGGTCTTTTGCTGGGGTCTTGTTCTTCTTGTTCTTCTTCTTTGCCTTCTTGGCAGCGCCGGTAGCAAAGACGGCTTTGGGTCCGTTTCCCGGAGTCAAGCTCTGATCGGTACTTTCGGACATCTAGACCTCGGGATTATCTCCGACGTCCATGTCATCCTGCGCTTTGGGAGAGTGTTCCCCTGATCCTTCATCCATGGCTTCTCCTTCTTCTGGAGCTTTGGAGTTGTACTCCTCTTCGTATTCCGCGGAGAACTTTCAGAAATCTGCCGACGTCATAGATTCATCCGAGGATGCGGGAACGTCGGCGTTTGTTCCGATTGCCTCCAGCACCGAGTCGGTGTTTTCTCCAGCATCGGCAGAGCCAGATTTGGATCCAACATATCCGACGAAGTGCGATGCGTGCTTCCTGAGGTACCTGCGGCTTTCGTGATCAGCCATATTGAAACTTTTAATGGTTTCGAGGATTGCATCTGTGCTAGCGCCTTGCAGTATCATACGTCTTAGTGTGTACCTGAGGAAAGGCCTATCTGTCCCGGCATCGTCAGAGCCGGAATCAGTGTCATTGATATGCTCCTCCTGGATTTCGACTTCCACGGGTGGGTCGATCTGGGATCCGGCTTCTCCAGGGAGATCCACTCTAGATTCGACTTGGACCATGAGGTCTTCTTTAGGCTCAAATTTCTCCACTATCTCCGCAACAAGTGCGGGTTGGGTGGGATTAGGGTTTTCTGAGATCCGGAACTCTGCTGTTGGGGGGATACCCCGGGTAGGGTCACGCCGGGGTATAAAGGCCGAGTGAGCCGAGGTTCGGCAAGGCCAAAGCGAATGCTGGCCGGGTCACCTCAAGGCAGGCCGAATCACGGGGTAACCCGGACCAGGGGGCGTTCGCCTAACTAAGTCTCATCCGACTTAAGCAGTAAGTCGGAAATGCCTATTTAACATGTATGCAGGAACGGGTGTGGCCGGATCAACTATGATCCGGGTCACATCTAGCTTCTAGGAGAAGGAAGGAATCTCGCTGGTCAAAAGAAGCCCCGGTACGCATAGCATGACAAAGCGGACAAGAGGAGGACCACCGAGGCGTGGCCGATAAGGGTGACGACGCTCATGTCGGCTGACGCAGGCGCCGCAGAGGCTCACGTAGGCTCTGCATGTGTGACACGGGGGAAAAGCAACCCGGTCGGCTTACTACTTTGGGAGAAGGCATATTCGCAGGAATATGCCTCCATGCATGCCCTAAGTGGAGACCTAGCCACCCCTATATAAGGAGGGCTAGGGCCTCTGTAGAAGGGGTTCCGCTATTCTGATTTGGTTGAGGGTTTTAGGAGTGAACAGTGTGTGAGAGTAAGAGAGCTTCTTCCTCCTCCTCTCGCCAATACAGCTCTAGGAGCACTTGTAATCTTGGAAGCAAAGCAAATACAAATTTCTATGTGAGGAATCACCTCATTATCCCTCCCTTGATTCCCCTAGTGTGTATTAGTCCCCACCTTTAGCCTATCCATGGCATCTGCCGTGACACCACCACGACATCTGCCGCCTCCGCAGACAAAGGGGACCCAGAAGATTATTCTGCCTCTATCATCACCGCTGGGGTGGGTTGGGCAGGTTCAGCGAAACCGATGTAAACATCGATCTCGCCAAAAAAAATGATTGTATAGGCAGTCACGGCTTCCCTAACATTATGGGCCTAAGTCAGTAAGTCTTCTGGGCCTTCCCGTAGCCGGATTGGACTCCGTCTTCTCTCTCTAACTGGGCCACCCATGAAGCAAAGCTCTAACCCGAAGTGGGCCACCCTGGTCAGTGAGGAACTGTGAGGATACCCGGAAAGTATATCCCCAACAATGTGGTATACTCTCAACACTTCTTTCTCAACTGGTCATCTATTCTCAAATGTCTTGAGCATAATGACCACCAACCTTTGATCAAGCAAAGCTTAGGCTTCTAATTGTCCAGATCTATACTCAACTAAGTAGTAAACTTGTACTAGTCTTTCTATAAGGCTTATATTGCCAAGGAAACTTACTTGAAGTTTATACCTACTTGGCTTAACATGATTATTATTGGATATTCTACTACAACTAGCTTCCTTATAGCTCCATGATCACTAGTTATTTCTTGGGTTTAGGTACTTCTTCTAGTTAACTCATGAGTGAGTTATCTCCTCCAATATCAGATGGTTTGATCTCCACCAAGGATCACATTCCATTGATGATGGCACACTCTACCATAACTAAGTCTTCCTTCTTATTAAATTACTTAAGGTCTTTGGAAGGTCAATATAGTAGGTCAAAGCGAAGAGTCAATAAGTTCTAGGTCAGGAATTGGTTACTCAACATAGATGATCAACTGACACTAGGACTTGGTTAAATAGGAATGTCATCTTTTAATATGGCAACAAAGATATGAGATGAATGGTCTTGACTTGACTTCCTTTTCTGCCCTATTTGTGATAAGAGTTAATGTTTAAGAACTACCATGATGCTCATGGTAGGAATAACTATAGTAAACAAGTGTTTCTAGATTTAGTTATAGAGTTTCTTTACTTAAGTTATATACTTAACTTAGTACTCATGGTTTGTGGTGGATAATACCTTGATATCAACTTTGGAATATTAAGTATTCATCCTTGAGTTGTTGTATAGAATACCATGTAATGATCTCTAAAAGATCTAATACTCATTATTAAGTAGTGTGTTGTGACTTAGTTTTATTACATTTGATCTACCCTTAGATCAAATTATATTACCCAAAGACAAGGTTTCAGCAAAGGTCATATAGAAACTTATTGCAGTCGACTTGATGATCTACTTCAGTTCCACCAAGTTAAGAGAAGCTACAATCTCTTTGACAAGTTTTATTTAAAAGCGTGAAAATTATTTGGATTTTTCTATGCATGAATGCAATGCACACACCTGTGTTCAGCTTATTTCTAAGCTCTAATGCTGGGGTGTTACATCGGCATTGTCGACATCTTCAATCTACCCAGATGCATTCAGAGGGAAGGAGAATCTCCTCGTGAATACCTCGCCAAATGGATCAGGGTAATGGAAACCCTAGAAGGTGACCGCACTGATGAACTTGTCTACCACTTTATGGAAGGGCTCACGCGCAGAATGCTACTCTGGCGCACACTTCGAAGGAGGCATGCTGTCGACCCGCTCACCCTCGGTGAGATGGTCACAATCATCAATGACTATGCGGACACCGAGGAGAACACCCAGGCCTTGCCTGGTCCTGAGGCTAGAAGAGGCAGCAACAATGGCCCTCCACCATCCCCCTCCACATCCGCCATCGACAACACTGATGCCAACTCCGACTTCATGCTTGATGCATTATACACCGACATCAACGTAGATGGCAGCGACTCAGATGCTAACTCAAAGGAATACGACGCTGGTATGAGGGAGATTGAGCAGGAAATCGAGAGGGAGGAGCATGCCAAGAAAGCTACCACTTCCTGTCAGGTGCTAGTCGCCATCGCGAATATGATAGAAGAAGACGACCAGGAACCGGAACCTGAAAGAGCTCCACCCACGCCTGCGGTCACCAGAGCAGCAACAGCAAAGAAGGCCACAGATCCACTAGGTCTAGCCAAAGCCATGCCTCCTCCGGCTATCCCACCGCAGCAGGTGCAGGAACTCACCACAGGCCCTAGTACTGCCAAGCAAACAAATTTTCCACCACAACCATCGAGGTCTGTAGCTGGCAATCCCTTGGTTGATCCCACCGACAAGGTGATGTACGGCCCACTCCTCATCGAGCCTATCACCATTGCCCATATACGGAATGTTACAAAGCTTGATGAGAAACATGTAGAAATCCTTGCGGAGGCCAAGTACATTGCAGAACAGGGCACCCAACTCGACAGAGATTTTGCCAAGGCACAACAATCCATCAAAGCGGCAAGAGCAATGGAAGCTGAATACAAGCAACTGCTGCTAAAGCACAAAGCTAAGAAGGCTCCAACGCGCATCGTCGAAGACCCCGACGTTCAACACAGGTTAGGGTGGAACGCATCCAAACCGACAAAAGCAACCCCATACATTGACTCTGTGGGGAATCAAGTAATGCCAACACCCGCCCTGAACATGGTCATCGCCAAGACCCTCCTTGAATAGGACTAGTCGCCAGAAGCATGCAATCAACATGAAAATGCCACCTCGCAAAGGCTTGAGTCCAACCAAGAGCTTTGCCACTTAACCCTGCATAGCCACCGAAGGCCAAGATCTCCCCGTGACAAAGGATGCCACACGGGCTCCACAGAGCAAAGGCAGAGGGATGCGCGTAATAGGGCTGATACCATACCTATATCTTACAACAAGGGAGATATGACTCACCCTCGTAGATCGTTGCCACCCCCGCCATCCCAGCGTCACAAGGAGCAACAAGCGCGCCACCGCACAAGCATGCCACCACCAAGGCGTCCCCAGGTCGGTATCGTTATAAGCGACAAGGGCGAACAATCCGGCATGACGGAGAGTGTAGCGGCAATGACGGACACGTGAGAAGATCCCACAAGGAAGCGCCATGTCCGACAAGCAATCGCGACAGGCGTGAGGACTCGCATGGGGGCATCAGGAAGAAGGCTAAGGCACCACCACCACCGCCACCGTCGCCACCCAGTAGCCATCATGGGGGAGGACATGGCGGATCCAACAGATCGCACCACAAGTCTCCTCCCCATGACGGGAAAGGGAAGCAACTACAGCCGTACGACGCACGTTCACGGCTAGACAAGATCCAAGAAGCGCGGGAACTCCCATACCTAGAGCCACGTTGTTTTGGACCAGTAATACGGGCCACAACTTACCCCAAGGGTCTTCGGATTGACAAGACCATCAAGCCTGTCAACACCTGGATTTTTAATCCCAGATGCCTGTTATGCCATACATCGCAATCCCAGGATTACCATTTTTGCGAGACATAACAGATTGGATATCATAGTACATCATCCATTACAAACCATAATTAGGTTTTACACAAATAAAGGATCTCATGATCCAGTCTTAATACAAATAAGCAGCGGAATAATAAGCGTAGTAGTGGGATCCATCATCAGTGTCACAGGAACTGCTGACGATGGGAGATGATCCTAGTTGTCGTAGCCGTCCTACTGTCCATCTCCCTGATAGTCCTCCTCATATTCTAGCCACAGGAATAGCTAGGGACAAATCCATGAGTACTCTTTAAGTACTCGCAAACTATCACTAACAAATAAGATAGTTCTAGTAGGAATACTAAGCTCTAGGTTTATTTGCAAAAGCTAGATTTATCTTAAGCTAAGTTTAGAAGTAAAGAAAACTAATTTAATGTTCCAAAATCACCTAAGTGGGAACATAGTTTTCATGGTCACAACCCTGTTGTGGTCACGTCAAAATCATAGTTCAATTCACAAGTCATTTTGAAAACATCTGACGATGGAATAGTATGGCCACTCCAACTTTCCATGACCAAGGATGCGGCTATTCGAATAGTTTGACACTCTGCAGAGGTGGTACACTCTCACCACAAAATTAGATACATCGTCAGGGATAACCCTGAATCATCATACTTAGTATGCGGAAAATAAATCATAACCTTTCAATTACACACTCTAGTATAGGCACCTCCCCTATGAGCTTGGCCTCCTAGCCATGGCCATCTGCCATCCTGGGCACTGCATAGGTGGACACACATCAATAGGTAGCCTTAGCTCAAACCTCTCCCACGAGAGAACCCATACTAATGCATATAAACTTCCGGCTAAGCCTTACCCAATTCGGGTATTGTGGTTGTACGGTAAAAATTGGAATGGTATCGCATCCGAACCCAACCATCAGTTTTTATAAAGGGCTAAGTCTCATGCCTCAACATTTTCATCATCAAATCCTTTCGTGTTTCTCAACACATGTCAAAACATCTCAATAGAATGAAGCATCATTCCAAGGTTTTCATAATCATTTTCACCAAGTATTCCCATCTAAAGTGATCAAGTTTTATGCTTAGCACTGGCCACTAAGGTTAAGAGTGTTCACTAATGAGGGGTGCTAATCTTCAATCTCATGCCACAGAATGATATCTAAGTATAACTAGATAGGACTAGTTTTAGACTCTTTATGCTATCTATACTAAAAGTAAAGAATTTTGGTAAAGTCAAAGAAAGTAAAGCTTGCAAGTAAAACTTGGGATTGGTATAATCAAAACGGTATAACCAAAGCATGCCTAATGCATTTTGCTTAAGTTCTCAAGCTTGCAAGTATTAGCTTGCATTGTTAATGATGGCTTGCATGGTTAACTTGTGTAATGCTATCTTGCCTTGGTTGGTGCAGTGATTGAAGTTTTCTTCGTCTTCTTCGGGGTAGAACTCCTCCTCCTCGTATCCTTTCTTGGTACTATCATCTCTAAATAAAATACGGGGTACAAAATCACCAAACAATAATTAACTAAGTCTATTTAGCACACTAAGGCTCACAGTTGATGATCTGGTATCATCACAAACATCACATGAAATATGGAACTAGTTTATTCCTTTTATTTTAGAAAAGTAATTTCTACTGATTGAAATTAATTAAGATTTAATATTCTCCAAATAGAATATGGGATCATGTGGACACATGTCATCACCACATATTCTAATACATGGGAATGTGATTTAAAAGGTTGATCACATTTTATAAAGTTTGAGATTACTATTTAATAAATTTAAAGTGACTAGAAATGCCCTAATAGCATTATTTTGGTACTAGTCCAATGTCAATGCATGCAATCCTAGATATATTTACATATTCAGATAGATATTGTCAAATGTGATTTTTGAGAGTTGGAATCAACTCAAAAGCTATTATGGTTGATTTTTGAATTTTTTTTGAAGTTCCAAAAGTCTATGTCTTGTTATTTTTACTATACATTATATCTAACTCCAATTGATTTAAATCCAATGGGCTTGGATAGATATTTTAATTTCCTTTCTAGCAAAATTTGAATCAAGCCATTTAGTTCAGCAAAACTCTCTGAATTGATTTTTGAATCTAGGCACGGAATAGGGCTTTAACGAAAATGGAAAAACATCTATTTGAATTTCTAGGCCAGCGCGGGAACTTAAACAGGCCGGCCAAGTGGCACTCCACGGCGTAGAGGGCTGCTGACAGCACGGACCCACTAGTAAGCGATACATCTAACGCGAAACGGTATCAGCGAATCTGGACCGTGCAATCCTATTCTAATCCAACGGCCGAGCATCATCATCGATGATGAACAGCTCCGGTGAGGAATGTGACCTAGCGCGGCAGTGGGCGTCTCGCGGGGCTGACTTGGGCTCCAGCTAGGGTCGGTGATGGGGGCAAACAACATGGTAGACAGCAGCGAGGCGAGGCGCGGTCACGGCGGAGCTTGGGGTGGTCGGAATCGCTAGCGCCCTTCTCCTCTAGCAGCGGCGGACTCCGGTGCAATTTTGGCACGGTGGTGCTTGCCTTGCTCCAAGGAGAGGTGGGGAAGTTGAATGAGGAGTGGGGAGTGGAGTGGTGTGGATAAATGGGGTGGAGAGGCCCTCTATTTATACACCGACGAGGCGACCGAGCGGGATGGGTTGGCGTCTCCGGCGAGGATGGTACAGCGAGCTAATGGCATGGGCAGGGGTGTAGGACGGTGTGGTGCTCCCTGGCGGTTCCCACAGAAGTAAGGGCGCGTCACGGGGCAGTCTAGTTTGGTTTGGCATGTGTGGCGCTCCGCGCAAGACAGGCAGCGTTCTCGACGCCGCGCGGGAGCTACGGGTCACACGGCGGCGAACGGGGGTGTCTGTCAGGGTGGTGTGATCATCGCGAAGCTGCGTGTGCACGGAGAGGGCAAGGCGCGAGCTGGCGGGGCTGGTTGGGCACAACGCACTGGCGTGCTTTAGACATGGCGCAGAGGTGTAGAGCGCGGCGGGGCTAGGGTGGTCCACGGCCGGGTTGCGATCGTGGGCTGGACAGGGGATGACGGTAGGCTGCGACGATGCTCCTAGACATCCTGATTGGGCGCGGGGCTGTCTAGAGCGAGCTAGCCTTAGTCGATCGACGGTGACCATTTGCGGGCGACGCTTCACTGTGCACACGGCGAAGGGGGGAGCTGGTCTAGGTTGGGTTAGGCTTAGGGGAGACAGGGAAGTAACTAGGGAACAATTTGGTCGATGATCACTATACAAAACAGTGAAGCTAGGCTAGAGGTTTTTCTGTGCATGCCAATGTTTCATGAAATGGCCGCATGAAGTTTACTTTTGAATATTTAATTCAAATTTTTTGAGTGATCTTAGATTAAGCTTGAGAGACTAGGTTTGCTTGGATAGGTCGAGGGGAATTGATTTGGTAGGTTTTTGAAAAAGTGGGATCTTAACCCATACACTTGATTCAATTTTCAAATGTCCTTTAAAATGATTTGCTAGATGTTTTTGTAAGTTTGTAAAGTGGACCTTGATACACTTTTACTTGGTCTAGCAAGGGGTGAAAAGAAATAGAATTGTTTCTGTTGGAAATCTTCTTCTAGGAACACCTATAGTGGCCTAGTGGTTTAAAATGATCAAAATGACCATTTGGTTTATTTATTCTTATTTGATTTCTTTTTCTTTGGATTTTGTTTGTAAAAGGTCTAGATGATGTGGCATTCATCCTCAAACGATTTCACATCATTTAGAACAATCAAGCATGGCATATACACTCAATTCTACACTAATGCAAACACACATGCATTCATATTCATTTCTTTAATAATTTTTTTTGTTAACCCTAAATTGGGTGGTTAGAACTTGATAACCTTGATTAAATTTTTGGGATGTTAGAAAGCCCTATGATGGCACTGCTAGGCCAACTACATGGTTGTAGGACTACAATGAGGCGGTCCATATCATCGGGGGAAGCCCTAACATCGCCTTCAAGTACCTCCCACTAATGCTCACCGACAGCACCCAACAGTGGATTGATGACTTTCCGGACAAATCAATCTGGAATTGGTTGGACATGCATGAAGCATTCACCAAGAACTACGAGGGTACGTACAGATGTCCATGCACCATTGGTGACCTACAATGGTGCGTTCAAGAAAAGGATGAATCCTCTCGTGCTTACCTATCCTGCTGGATTGACATGAAAAATTCATGCGGGGGGGGGGGGGGGGGGTGCACATATAAACCGCTATGGTCGCCTTCATCGACGGCCTGGAGAAGGGATCATTGCTCTAGCATACGCTGAAGCACCGTTAAGACAACAACAACCTCAACCTCAACGCGATGATTGACATGGCTAGCGAATTCGCTGCCGCTGACGATGACGCTCGTGCTTCATTGCCAGCAATTGCCATCCCTACCCAGGCCAAGAAGAACAATAACAACAAGCAGAAATCTCTGCCAGAAGAAAAGCAAGACCCAGACATGGTCACCACTATGTTCGCTGATAGGGATGGAGGCAGACAGCATGGTCGTGGCCGGGGGGCTAGCCATGGGTAGCAAAGGAGTGATTCAACACCTATCGCGCCCCGCGCTCCCCAAATGTACGAAGAGTACCGCGATATGCCGTGTTTCATCCACGTCGACGCAAATGGAAAAGCCACCCACACCAACAGCAAATGCAAGTTCGTCAACGATCTCAAGGAGGACCCTGAGTTCGGATACAAGCAAAGTCGAAAGAATAGACCCCGTGGAAAGGGCAAGGGGAAGAAGAAGGAGGGGGAATCCAAGGAATCAAGTGACATGGACGAAGAAGTGGAACCCAAGTCCGCTGACAAGGGCGAAGGCAAGGTCCAAAATCCCTTCGAAAAGAAGGCCCCAGTCTACCACACTTTCCTTGGCACCCCCACCGTCCAGGCCCAGAAAAGCTCACTGAGGATACCGATGGCTACCCTCCCTCACGTTCCTCAGTACGTCAGGTGGTCGGAGATTCCAATTACTTGTTATAGGCAAGATCACCCAAACCTTATCCCAACAGAGTACCAGTATCCTGATGACTGCAAGTGCACAGATCGTTTGTAGCTAGTTTTGAAATAAAGATATTGATCCCACAGGGAGTAGGAGACTGAAGTCAAATAACCTTTGAAATAAATACTACAATAGAAATGCTAAATAAACTTCTAAGTGACAAGATAAAATGTGAGTATGGCGTAAAAAGGTGTTTTTGGGTTTTGGTATAAGAGCAACAATAGGTAAAGTAAAACAACTGAATACAGAAAGTAAGTATCGCGTATGTAAAATAGATTGGAACTGCAATAGGGAAAAAGGCATTCTTAGGGAGTAGCGAACACACCTCTAGCATTATAAGAAACTAAGGTAAAGATTATTATCATGAACATTATCAACTGTGCATGTGTGGGAGTGCTAGCGGTGGTTGACGTGGGAGCTTCTTCTTCTTCGCTCCACGACAACGGCACCAGAAAGATAGCTTGATGGCCCAAAATATCGAGCTCGTTGGGGAACCCAAAGAGGAAGGTATGATGAGCACATCAGCAAATTTTCCCTCAGTTATGAAACCAAGGTTATCGAAATAGTATGAGCAAGGAAACACCTCCAAGGTGTTGTTTCCAACTTGGAACCCTGCACAACACAACCAAAGAACTTTGCCCCCAACTTACAGTGAGGTTGTCAATCTCACCGATTTTGCTAAAAACAAAGGATTAAACATATTGTGTGGAAGATAGTAATAGCTTGCAGAAAGTAAATAGAAAAGGGAAAAAAATTGTAGATTGATGGTAAAAGAAAGGACCAGGGTCCATAGTTCACTAGTGGTGATTCTCCATAAGATAGATAACATGTTGGGTGAACAAATTACAGCAGGGCAATTGACAAACATTGAGAAAGCATACAAGCATATACTAAACATCTTGACTCCTTTGATATTTGATTGGGCATTACAACATTATACATAGACCTTAATCCATCTGCATCTATTACTAATAATCCACCTTCAGGTTATCATCCGACCCCCCTCCAGTATTAAGTTGCAAGCAACAGATAATTGCATTAAGCATTGCGTGTAAAGTAAACAATATGATTGTTCTATGAACAAAGAATTGATGTTTTCTCCCTAGTAGCAACAACACATCTAGTACCTTATAGATTTCTGTCACTTCCCTAGATTACTAGAGGCATGAACCCACTATCGAGCATAAATACTCCCTCTTGGAGTTGCTAGCATCTACTCGGCCAAGATAGCTACTAACAACGGAAAGCATGCAAGATCACAAATAACAAAGACATGATAGAGTCAAGATCTAATATCCATCTTGATCATGAACAGAGCTCACAAGATCTAAACATGATAGCACAAAGACATAAAATAGCTACTAACAAAGACATAAAATAGCATCTCAATATCCATCTTGATCATGAACAGAGCTCACAAGATCTAAACATGATAGCACAAAGGAGAAGAACCAACCATCTAGCTACTGCATGGACCCGTAGTCCAAGGATGAACTACTCACACATCACACCGGAGGCTTGCTGTAGCATCCCAATTGTCTAACAATTGCAATGCTACTAGCCTAGTCTATATATATGCTACCTTCCTACATATAATTGTTGCATCATAATTATATCATGCTCATGTCATCATGCCACATTGCATTTGAGCATCATCTAAAACACTTTTCATGTGGTTCTTATCTCATATGCACCATTAATTGTATTTGCCTCTTGATACATTGTATTTGGTTCTTGATAAATGCTTGATGCCCAAGTTGAGTTGGGGGCATATCTTTTAACTATTCCATCACCCTTGCCACCTCCCCTTATCTCCACACACTTTTCAACCATTCCTTTTATATATGGGAAAATGCATTTCTTCCTTTCATATTTATCTCTAGCTCATGTATAGTTGGTATGGTTCCATTCTATTCCTCATACTTCCATACTTGATCTAATATTGTTTTCACAATATTAGTGTGGGGGCTACCTTGTCATCCTTTGCATGCTATGTGAGTAGAACTCCTCCATAAGCTTCCATATGGTTTGAATTTGAATAAATGCTCATGTCAGAATATAATTGTGGCTATATTTTGTCTAGTGGATCACACACACCAGCTTGGCCACCATCTCTTCATGCATGTTCTTTATTTAGTCCATATGAGAAGCAAGCTTGTGTATTTTTGGTTTGGCCTTAATTTAAATATTGACATGCATGTAAGAATATATGACCATGATTGAAAATAGTTGTTTTCACAACTAGAAATAGTGGCATTTATTACTTGTGCATTGTCCATGCAAGCTTCCTCTCTCTCCTTTTTCTACCTATTTGATTTTTGCTTTGGTTTTCGAAGAGTTTTGAGTAGTTTGTTTTCAAACTAATAAAATAAATAAAAGAGAACTACACCTAACCTATCTCTACATCATGGCATACTACATGCAATCATAGCCTCTAGCCACATGTGTTATCAATGTCAGTAAGTGACTTTCTTTTATTCAAATTCTTATGAGCTTGTTTGCTGTTCAATTTTTTTTGATCAAATCCTATATCTACACTCCATCTACCAAGTTTTCCTAGCTAATATAGCTATCTAAATAAAGACTCCATCTCTAATATTTATTTATTTTGTCTCTTGATCTTTGCCTAAATCTTTGACACTAAATCTGTCTAAAGTTTTGTCTAAAACTAGTCCCATCTAGTCTAGTTTGGACTATATAAAAACTCTAATCTCCTTCTTCTTTATACGCATACACACACCCACACCTAACCCTGCATCTACTACTTATAATCAAACCCCAATGCCTCTCCTTATCTCGCCTAGCTAAATCATTCTACACCAACCCGTGACCACTTCCTTTGATCAAATACAAACCAAGCGAAGCTAGCCAGCTTGTTTCAAACATACACCCCATCCTAGCTATCAATCATGGGTGCAGCCGAACCCTCTACTCCACCCAAACACCAATCGGACCTACCTGATCAGTTGGACAAGCATGCCATGTTTCTCTTCCTCACGTTGTGCGCGTGCCAGGCCCGTGACCCTCTCTAGCTCACGCCGCACGCGTGGTTCCCTACCAGGTTCGCGTGGCCCTCATCTAAAGGCAGGAGCAGAGAGTCCTCTAATCATCCTCCTCGTTTCCCTTCCTTCTCCAACCTCATCTCCCTCCTCGGTCTCACCTACCGTGTCTAGATCGAGATCAACTTTAACCCTTTCTTCTTCTTCGGCAAGCCTACCTCCAACCCCAACGTGTGCTCCTGCTACTGCCAACCGGAGCCAAGACGGACACCAAGTCACCTCGCTGTTCCGCACCGCGCCGGCCGCCGATGCCTCCCTTCACCTCACGCCGGCCTGGCTTGACTAGCACCATGCGCTCAGTGAGTCTCGGCACCCTCCCCTCCTCTTGTCTTGCCTTCCTCCGCTTCACCAGCGCCTGTAGTAGTCGTCGCGTGTAGCAGCAGGCCGAGATCGCGTGGCGCTCGCAGCAACAGCAGCAGTAGATGCGCGCTCGGTCGTGCACAGCAGCAGCGCCGCTGCAGTTAAACGGCCGCTATCCTGTCCAAATTCTGGCGTCCCTGGTCAACCTCTGGCCAAACCTGTTGAACCAAAATCGGAGCCCAACCTTCCCTCTTTCCATCAAGCCGTCGCACGCCTCAATCTGTGAAGAAACGAGATCGCCATCGTCCCAGCAAGTCGACACAATCCTGTTGTGTCATTTTCTGTTTCTCTGTCAGCTGCAACCGTTTGGAACATCTTTGTTCATCGAGGTATTCCCAGAGTTGTAGTCGTTTTCTCTTGACACTTCCTTAACGGAACTTGTAGTACTTGCTCCCATCTACAACTTTGATTTTTGCGGCATCTTCAAATTCCCAACGTATCGCTCGACATCTTCCTCCGAAATCAAGATCAGCTAACCTTTTCCACATGTAACAATTTTAGTTCTGCCAGTCGTCGATGACACTTTTGCTCGCAGCCCCCTAGAGTTTTCAAAATTTCATCCCGCCATCCTCGGCTCGCCCACTCGCGTCCGGGCTGGGCGCGCACGCCGGTGGCCCCGCTCCTGACCCTGGCCCGCGTGTCGGTCGCCGTGGGTAAGTCTGAGCCAGTGACAAAAGTTCCAGATCCTTTTTCTTTTAATAAAAATAATTCCTGAAAATGTTTAATATGTTTTAATATCCAGAAATTAATAACTTTTTATTGATAAATCCAAATAATACAAATAATATATGTTTTTGAATCAGAAAAATGTGAGGAATTCAAATCTGCCATCCAAAATAATGTTTGACTAGTTTAAATTTTCGAAATTGTTTAAATTGCAATAAAAATTCCTTTTCTTAATTAATTAATAACTTTAATTCTATAACTCCAAATTTGACAAATAATATGTCTAAATCGATCAGCGGGACGAGCCCGTTCTATTTATGCATTCCATGTTCTGAATTCCAGCATGCATCATATCAATATTAAAAATCAGAACTGTTTATGGAAATAAAACTTGACCAAATAATTAATAAAATGTTTTATTCTTGTCCCCACATCTCACCCTTGCCATGCTACTTTATTGCTATGTAAATTGTGCATCATTCATCATGGCATGCTTGTTTGCTTGTCGCATTTTATTTATATGCTTGTGCACTTTATTTATGTTGGTCTTTGTTTGTTTGGTTCTTCTTTCGAATAGACACCGAGCAGGGGAAATATTAGGAATCCTAGGAGTACTACCCAGATCCACCTCTCGCTTCAACTGAGCTGCCAAGCAAGCACTAGCACATGCTTGCATACATATAGTACTTATTGCTTCTATCTTATTCTTGCATCATGGAGTCGCGATTGCATTAAAGTGAATCCCAAGTACTGCATAGCCTTTACTTTTCAACCCCACCGAGCCTGTTCCTCAATCCCATGAGCCATTACTACAGGAGTTGTTTGAGCCATGCGAGTCGTAGAACAACATGTGTAGGGTATGTGAGTGTCTGATGGATAACGAGGTACCTAACAACTTAACCTGAGTAGTAATGGGATAACTAATGAAATAGGCACCGGTGGGCAACATTTGTCCATTGGGTTTTTATGTCCACTTGTGTCCCGTAGGACCCCGAGTACTTGATTCTTGTTCCTTGACTATTCGCACTATCCACATACGGGAGACTCTATGAATCCCCCTTTGCAAGAGCTTGATTCACACTGTATTTCTTGGGGCCACAAAGTAGTTTGGGGCTTTATTACTATCCAGTACTTATGTCATGTTTTACTGTATTATTTAAGATTGTGCGTGGAGAACCTGTACTGTTTAGGATTGCGGAGTGTTTTCGCGGTATCGACAAGCCTAGTCACACTTTCGGGTTCCCAGTCATTTACAGCCATTGGCGCAAAGCTTGGGTCTGTCTCGGAGCCGGCCAACTTTGTTGCGGGTAGCTTAAAGGGGTGGCCCCCTGAAATATTTTATGAATCCTGTGATTGCGTTGTCGTGAAAGCCTCCTTGGGTTTTGATTTGGTTTTTCAGAGGTCGATCGTGTGTGTTGCTATTTGTGCACCCCTGCAGGGTAAATCTTTCTGAAAGTCGTGCCCGCGGTTATGGACGACTTGGAGCACAGTTTCTCGATCATAGACAAGCATACCTAAAGTACCATTTTTAATTTGACTAAATAGCTGACTAGTAATTAGTGCAATACTCATATAATGTGTTGAGGGCAAACCTCTAGGGTGGCCTGATCTTTCACGATTCCGATTCAAATCGAGGGTGGAGTGCGGGGAAAGGAGGGGAGGACGAACATGATGAACACACGCACAAAGAACGCGATGATCACACACAGGCAAAACCACGATAAACACCAATAGCTCACGCCGGCGGTGACCGGTCTGGCGCAATCCCTAGGATCGGCGTCGGGCGGAGGACTCTCTCTCGAACCGGCACGGCGAGATGGGAGACTCGGTGAGATCTTGACGTCTAGGCAAAGGAACACCGATTCCTAGGCCTTGTACAACACGGAGGCACGATGCAAACTCCAACGAGGTTTGGGGATATTGGTGCTCCTTAGTCAAGGAGCATGAGGCAAGAACTAGATAGATCCACAAAGGGGTTTCCACTAATTCCAATATCAAGCCTAGGGTTGACAATGGAGGTGGGGGTCTATATATAGGCCAGCCACAAGTTCAGGGGTGATTCATGCATAAAGTAGAGTTCTGGGCGAAGTAGAGGGGTACATGGGCCACAGGGCCCAGCTAGGCTCGCAGGCCCATCACTTGGGCCGGACACTCCGGTCTGAGTGGGCCGGACAGTCCGGGGAGGCCGGACACTCCGGGTCGAGTGGGCCAGACAGTCTGGGGTGGCTGGACACTCCGGGAAGTATCCGGGCGGTGTCCGATTCGACCTTCTGAATGTCCACGCCAGGTTCGGGCTCGGACAGGCTGGACATTCCGGCTGCGTCGGACACTCCGGCTTGATCCGGGCGGACACTCTGGCTCTGGCAGCTCCAGGGCTCGTGGGTCGACGCGGCGGGGGCTCGTACCTAATGATGCACGCCATCCAAGGAAGTATCGAATTGGCACGATGAGAGGAGCGAGTTCACCTTAGCTTGGAGGAGTTTGGCTCGGGCACGAGTCATGGGTCCACTTGGGGGACTTGTTGGTGTAGATGTAGAAGCGTCCATAGGACGGGCTGCATCAGCTCCCCCCCTTGGGAAAGAGTCGTCCTCGACTCTTCATGGATATCATCTTGAGCATCTCCATGGTAGGGTGAGAGATCCTTGACATTGAATGTATTTCTTGCAAGGTACTTGGAGGTCGGGATGTCGATGATGTAGGCGTTGTTATTGATTCGTTTGAGGACCTTGAAGGGACCATCTCCTCTTGGCTTGAGCTTTGAGTCATGTTCCTTGGGGAAGCGGACCTTGCTTAGGTGTATCCACACAAGGTCACTTTCTTCAAATATCATATCCTTCTTGTCCTTGTTTAACCTTGAAGCTTGGCGAAGGACTTGTTTTTTGATAGTTGCTAGTGTTTCTGCATGAAGCTTCATCATAGCTTGTGCGCGCTTCTCGACGTCCATGTTTGTGCGCTCATGGAGAGGTAGTGGTAGGATGTCGAGCGCGGTGAGGGACTTGAAACCATAGACGATCATGAATGGACTCATCTTGGTTGTTGAGTGCTTGGCTCGATTGTAGGCGAACTCGGTGTGTGGAATGCATTCCTCCCAATCCTTCAGGTTTTTCTTGATCAACACACGAAGGAGAGTTCCGAGGCTTCGGTTGACAACTTCAGTTTGGCCATCAGTTTGAGGATGTGATGCGGATGAAAAGAGGAGCTTGACGCCGAGCTTGGCCATGAGGGTCTTCCACAAGTAGCTCATGAATTTGACGTCGCGGTCGGAGACGATTGTCCTTGGCACACCGTGAAGACGGACGATTTCCCTGAAAAACAGATTTGCAACATGTGAAGCATCGTCTGTCTTATGGCACGGTATGAAGTGTGCCATCTTGGAAAAACAATCCACAACAACAAATATAGAATCATGACCATGCTTAGATCTAGGCAATCCTAACATGAAATCCATGCTAATGTCGGACCAAGGTGTATGAGGAATAGGCAATGGCATATAAAGACCATAGGGGTTAGCTTGCGACTTAGCTTGAACACATGTCGTGCATCGTTGAACGTAGAGCTCCACGTCACGCTTCATCTTGGGCAAAAAGTAGTGATTGGAGAGCATGTCCAATGTCTTGTCGCGACCAAAGTGACCCATAAGGCCTCCACCATGAGATTCTTGGAGAAGCAAAAGTTGAAGCGACGACTTCGGAATGCATAGCTTGTTTTGTTTAAGAAGAAAGCCCTTATGCAAATAGAAATCATCAACTCCCTTGTCATTGGAGCACTTTGCGAAAATTGGTTCAAAGAACGGGTCGGAAGCATACAATTTTTTTGTTTCCTCAAGACCCAACACGTTGATTTCAAGTCGCGTAAGAAGGCTTGTATGTTTGCGAGACAATGCGTTCACAACTACATTATCTTTGCCCTTCTTATACTTGACAATGTACGGAAAAGACTCCATGAACTCAACCCACTTAGCGTGTCTCTTGCTCAAGTTAGCTTGGCCTTTGAGATATTTCAACGACTCGTGGTCGGAATGTATGATAAATTCCTTGGGCCAAAGGTAGTGTTTCCAAACTTGAAGGACACGAACTAAGGCAAAAAGCTCTTTGTCATAAATCGGATAGTTAAGGCGAGCACCATCAAGTTTTTCGCTATGGTAGGCTATAGGACGTCCGTTTTGCATAAGGACTCCTCCAATGCCAATACCACTAGCATCACACTCTATCTCAAAAGTTTTTGTGAAATCCGGTAAAGCAAGAAGAGGTGCTTCGGTGAGCCTCTTTTTAAGTTCATCAAATGCTTTTTGTTGTGCTTTGCCCCACACGAAGGTGACATTCTTTTTGGTCAGTTCATTAAGGGGACAAGCAATGGTTGAAAAGTCTTTCACAAAGCGACGATAGAAGCCGGCCAACCCATGAAAACTTCAGAGTTCACTCAAATTTGTTGGTATGGGCCAATCTCGTATGTCCTTTACCTTGGAAGCATCAACTTCAATTCCCTTCGAAGAAACGACAAAACCAAGAAATCAACTTGTCTTTAGCAAAAGTGCACTTGGGAAGATTAGCATAAAGCTTTTCATGTCGAAGGATTTGCAAAACTTCCTTGACATGTGTTATATGGTCCTCAAGTGATTTGCTATAAACAAGAATATCATCGAAATAGACAACAACACTTTTTCCAATGAGAGAACGCAAGATGTGATTCATAAGGCGCATGAAGGTGGATGGGGAATTTGATAAACCAAAGGGCATAACCAACCATTCATAGAGACCAAGTTTGGTCTTGAAGGCGGTTTTCCACTCATCACCTTCAGCCATGCGTATTTGATGGTAACCACTACGAAGATCAATTTTCGAAAATATAGTGGCTCCACACAACTCATCAAGCATGTCATCGAGACGTGGTATGGGATGTCGATAACGCACGGTGATAGCATTGATTGGACGGCAGTCCATGCATAACCGTAACGTATCATCCGTCTTTGGAACAAGAATCATGGGTACGGCACTTGGACTAGTGCTAACTTGGATCAAACCTTTGGAGACGAGTTGGTTGATTTGACGTTCGATCTCCTTTATCTCCGCCGGGTTCGTGCGGTAAGCGGCGCGGTTGGGAAGTGGTGCACCGGGGATGAGGTCAATGCGATGTTCTATGCGGCGAAGAGGAGGTAGTCCATGTGGAACCTCCTCGGGGAACACATCCTTGAATTCCTGCAAAACACTCATCAAAGATGGAGGAACATTGGTTAATTCGTTAGTTCCTTGCGCTAGTCCCTTGCAAAGGAGGACATAGTGCAAGATGGATGGGTTGTTCCGAACATCTCTCATCTCATTTTTGGTGGCAAGGAGAACACTCTTTGTTTTTCCACTCAAATTTGGCTTGTGGCTCTCACTCACTATGAGGTGGTTCTCTCTCTCACCGCTCTTCTCACAAGTAGGTGTTGTGCTTTGCATCCTCGCTAAAGCCTTGTGATTGTCCGCAATTATTTGGCTAGGAGTCATCGGTTGCAAAACACAGGTTTTGTTGA
This sequence comes from Avena eriantha, assembly GCA_910589775.1. Classification (NCBI taxonomy): domain Eukaryota; kingdom Viridiplantae; phylum Streptophyta; class Magnoliopsida; order Poales; family Poaceae; genus Avena; species Avena eriantha. The sequence continues at coordinate 55,743,826 of OU342746.1, forward strand.
GCCATTTGAAGGTGTATATATTGGTGCGACCATCATGTTGAGCAGCCTTATTAAATTGCCATGGTCGACCAAGAAGCATGTGGCAAACTGTCATAGGAACCACATCACACTCCATCGTATCTTTGTAAGGACCAATGGCGAAAGAGACCGATACGGTATGCTTGATCTTCACGGACCCTTGGTCACTTAGCCATTGCACGTGGTAGGGGTGCTTGTGTGGATAGAGGTTAAGGTTGAGCTTCTCACACAACTCGGTGCTAGCAAGGTTGTGACAACTCCCTCCATCAATGATCACCTTGATAGATTTTCCATTGATGCCGGCTCGTGTTTGGAAGATATTGGAGCGTTGGTCTTCATGCTCTTGTGCTTGAGTGGTCAAGATTCTTGTGACGACAAGCGATGGACTTGCGTCATGTTCACACATGATAATTTCTTGATCATCTTCCACTCGTTGCCTTGCCATTGCTTCCTTGACACGGGCATCAAAGTCATCTTCACTCAAGTACTCTTCATCACCATTGTCATGGATGAACAAGACTTTATTGTTTCCACATTCGGCCGACTTGTGTCCTTTACCTACACACTTGTAGCATTCACCGTTGAAAGGTGTATCACTCTTTGCTTGCTTGCCACTTGGGGGCAGTTTTCCTTGAGGAAGTGTGGGCTTGAAGGAAGGCTTGGAGGTACTTGAGGAGCTACCATTGAAAGTTGTTGGTGTAGGGGTTGAAGCTTGCTTGTAGGTGAAGTACGTCTTGGGCTTGTTGTACTTGAAATCCTCTTGCACTTGACGTTCAGCCTTTGTTGCAATGTGCACAAGCTCAACCATGGTATTGTATGTTTGGAACTCGACGATGCACTTGATTGGGTGATTCAAGCCAATAAGGAAACGTGCCATTGTTTGCTCGATGCGCTCATCAATGTTGGCGCGAATCAAGTTGAGTTCCATTTCCTTGAAGTACTCTTCCACGGTCTTTGTCCCTTGACGAAGCGCTTGAAGATTGTTGAAGAGCTCACGTGTGTAGTGCGCAGGGACAAACCGGGATCTCATGTGAGCCTTCATGTCATGCCAAGTTGTGATTGGCGGCTCTTGTCTTGCATCACGAGCAACTTGAACTTGTTCCCACCAAAGGTTGGCGTAATCATCAAACTCTAGCAAAGCCATGGCGACCATCTTCTCGTTGCTATAGTTGTGCATGCAGAAGATCTTGTCGACTTTGAGTGCCCACGAGAGGTATTCTTCAGGGTCATTGGATCCGGTGAACTTGGGCATTGTGAACTTGAGCTTGCCAAAAGTTTCTTCATCGTTGCGGTCATTGCGACGAGCTTGGGGACCTTGTTGATGATCTTGTAGTTGGGGAGGTGCAACTTGGTTCTCGCGTCCTTGTTGCGGAGCTTGCTCTTGGTATTGTTGTTGATGAGGAGCTTGCTCTTGCTCTTGGCGCGGTTTTTGACGTGGTTGAGGTACTTGGGCCTCATGGTGGCGAAGGTGTGTAGTCTCTTGACGCGGTTGATGATGAAGAGGAGGCTCGTTCCTTGGTTGGTGATGTTGGTTAGGCACATGGGCCTCACGGCGAAGAACATGGTCATGAGCCTCTTGACGTGGTGGGCATCGCTCAACTTGTATCACTTGATGCTCCAAGCTTTGTTGATGTGGAGGAGGCGCCTCGTGATGACCATGGTGTCGTTGTTGACGTTCATGACGTTGTTGATGAGGAGGAGGATCTTGAAAAGCTTGACGTCGATGACGAGCTTGATTCTCCAAATTGGAGTCATCACTTGTTGTGTCAAGAATGTGTCGCGGTCGATGGTGGTAGACTTGCGGTAGTGCTTGCAGTTCCTCTTGTGTTTGCTCTTGTTAAATCACTAGTTCCCTTGCGTGATGACGGTGTGCTTCTTGCCTTGGGCGCTCTTCTTTCTCTCTTGCTTACAAGCTTTGAGACTCTCTTTTGTAAGGGGAGACTATTTTTCTTTTTCTTTTTCTTTGTATTTTTTTTGTTTTTGCTCTCCCTTGATGCTACCTAGTCACACTTGATATTGCTCTTGCACTCTCACTATCCAAGGACAAATGCACAATGCTCAAGCAAACACAAGATGAGCCACTCTCATGGGATAGGTACACAGAAAGGAAGATGGGGATTAACAAGGTGACGCAAGTTATACCTTCTTTGATGATGAACTTGGTGTCAGTGGTGTGGGGTGATGTTCGTGGTCCGTGGTGTCGATGAGCGCGGAAGTTGATGATGCGGAAGCTTGCTGGTACTTGCTGACACGCACACGGGACACGAGCAAACAAAGGAGATTAGCCAATGCGAAAAATGAGGCAAAACAGTCAAAACTGGCGTTACAGCCGGACACTCCGGTCTGTCTGGCCGGACACTCCGGTCGGTATGAGCCGGACACTCCGGCGCGGGTTTCCTGCTCGTGTTCTTGAGCGGAAATCCTCGCCTTCGGGCCTCAAATCCACGAAAAACTTGCCAAATCGGGCTGGGAAAATGCAGGATAAAGCTGGACCAACTCCTTAGACAAGGTTTGGTCGGATCAAAACCACAAATAACACTCCAATTCAAGAGGTCGATCCAAAGGCAAATATGGGCTGTTTTTTGTGGGGATTTTCGAATTTTTGGTGGATAGAAGAAAAATTTGTGGGGGAAATCGTGAGCAACGAAGCTCTTGATACCAATATGTTGAGGGCAAACCTCTAGGGTGGCCCGATCTTTCATGATTCCCTTTCAAATGGAGGGTGGAGTGCTGGGAAAGGAGGGGAGGACGAACACGACGAACACACGCACGAAGAACGAGATGAACACACACACGCAAAACCACGATAAACACCAGTAGCTCACGCCGACGGTGACCGGTCCGGCGCAATCCCTAGGATCGGCGTCGGGCGGAGGACTCTCTCTCGAACCGGCATGGCGAGATGGGAGACTTGGTGAGATCTTGACGTCTAGGCAAAGGAACACCGATGCCTAGGACTTGTACAACACGGAGGCACGATGTAAACTCCAACGAGGTTTGGGGATATTGGTGCTCCTTAGTCAAGGAGCATGAGGCAAGAACTAGATAGATCCACAAAGGGGTTTCCACTAATTCCAATATCAAGCCTAGGGTTTACAATGGAGGTCGGGGTCTATATATAGGCCAGCCACAAGTTCAGGGGTAATTCAGGCATTAAAGTAGAGTTCTGGGCGAAGTAAAGGGGTACATGGGCCATAGGGCCCAGCTAGGCTCGCAGGCCCATCACTTGGGCCGGACACTCCGGTCTGAGTGGGTCGGACAGTCCGAGGAGGCCGGACACTCCGGGTCGAGTGGGCCGGACAGTCCGGGGTGGCCGGACACTCCGGGAAGTATCCGGCCGGTGTCCGATTCGACCTTCTGAATGTCCACGCCAGGTCCAGGCTCGGACAGGCCGGACACTCCGGCTGAGTCGGGCCGGACATTCCGGCTGCGCCGGACACTCCGGCTCTGGAAGCTTCTGGGCAGGTGCAGCTCCAGGGCTCGTGGGTCGACGCGGCGGGGGCTCGTACCTGATGATGCACAAAGTAGTGGTATGAAGTAGCACGCCATCCAAGGAAGTATCGAATTGGCACGAATAGAGGAGCGAGTTCACCTTAGCTTGGAGGAGTTTGGCTCGGGCACAATTCATGGGTCCACTTGGGGGACTTGTTGGTGTAGATGTAGAAGCGTCTGTAGGACGGGCTGCATCAGAATGGTTAATAAAACTGCCAACTGATGGGTTGTTCGTCCGCTTTCTCGTTGGTAAGCGAGGAGGAGGATGGATCTGTTACTTTATACTGTTATAACTGTTGTTTCTAATACTCGACATCCACTTATCATTGGTTAGGCGGATGGTTAGCGAGTATCTATAGGCTTGTTAGTTATTATCTTTTGCTGCAATTGCGTCACCCCAGGTATATCTCCCCTTTAGAGGCATAAAGACTTGCTGAGTACCCCTAGGGTCTCACACGATAAATTGTTTGATTCAGATGAACATATGTATTTGCAAGATGGATACTAGGTGGAGGAGACATATGATGTTGGCAACGATCACTGGGTGTAGAGATTCCGGGGATGGGGATCCGTGAGATCTGTGAGCGGGATGTGCTTATTTATGTGGCATCTTATGCCGATTTGCTTCTTGTTCGTACTCGGATCTTGTTTCCCGCTTCCGCTTGATACTCTGTTGATTGATGTATGAGGAGCTATCATACACTATTATAACTATCTAGGATATTTGGATCTTGCCGTATGGCGTTGCAATATTCTTATTTCTTTTAGATGGTATGGCTCTGAGAACTATTGTAAGGTAGCTTGCATACATACTCACTTGTGTATGTATTTGATCTCTTCGCATGTTGCCTACGCCACTCGTTCTTGTCCCGATATTCTTGGAAGTGGTTAGGGCGGCCGACGGGCCTACACGTGGGTGGCCCTGGGCCCCCGCTGTACTACTTTAACCACTTTTGGTCCATCTAGGCTTGAACTTAGAGCGTAGGGTCCGAGGTTGTTACAATTGGTAGCAGAGCCATCCCGCCCTTCAGGGTCTTAGCCAAATGGTCGTTGTCAGTCTACCAAATATTTTGGGAGCTATGTATACTAGGGAAAAACAAGACGTGAGAGTAGGACTGCTTCCATTTTTCTTCTTACCCACCCACCCACCCTTTTCTGGTAAGGAAGTGTAACGTTTTCAATCCTCTTCTAAAAATTCAAACTAGGATTCACGTGTTCTGGGTTCCGTAGTACCATAGGTTGTGTGTGTGCGTGTGTGTGTGTAATTCCTTGTCTCCCTGTTGCATCCAACCTTGTTGTCACAATCTGCCTTTGGTTATCAACTGTTGGTACATTCCATACCAACAGGTTTTTGTAAACCGACGTGATCTATCCTTCCAGCATGCTTTCACAAAATGTGGAGTCGCTAATCTCTATCTGTTAAGTGGTTTTGCGCATTTACTGGTATTTTAATGCCGAAAAATGTGGAAATTTTTCTTTGATACATCTGTGTTTCCACACTCCTCTTCAGTCGTGTGTGAAACATTATATATCTTCCTTTTATCGGCATGTTCATGCTAACTCATTCTTTTGTCACCGACGCTTGATCCTAGAGTTTTATTTCATTTCAAAATCTTCTGGGCTAAGTACATAACTCGTGTCGATCCGATGCTTGTGATTGTAATTTGGTTCTCGACATAGCTATATGACACTTATCATGAGTGGAGTATGGTTAATGCTATCTATTTTCATCCTCCAGATGATGGCGGTTATCTCCTGTGATTTTGAGTTATACCGGGATCATATCTTTATCGTATTCAAGTATCTTTGGCAATCCGGAGTTTTCTCAAGGCACTACGGTGGTCTATCATCTGTTTATCATGCTTCACATCTTTTTGGAACCCATATCTGCAAAATTCTCTTTGATACGAGGGAATTGCATCTTTTCGTCTCTGATAGCTTTTCTTAAGGTATGAGCTATCATTGTTCCTTTATCCAAGATCTCTTTATCTTTGTAACCGGTGATCCGATCGACAATGTGAACCAGGTGGCATTTCTTGTTCTCTTCCGAAGGACCAGATAATCTATTCTGCCAGTGCATCTTTCCAACATGAATCCTTGCTCACAACGTCGATTTTTCAAAGAGCGTTGAGCTCAGAAAGTGTTTTGAGCATTTTTTATTCTCCCGCCTCTTGATCTTGATATTCTTGGAAGATTTTGTTCAACCGTGGTGGTATATCTTGATGATATGCTGGCCTATTCTATATCAATGGAAGAACATGGAAGATCATCTGTGTCTCTTTCTCTCAAGCTGCGAGAACACCGCTTGTGTGCAAAGTTCTCAAAGTGTGAATTCTGGCTTCTTGAAGTCACCTATCTCGACCACGTCCTTCTACTAAATACATCACTTCAATTCTGGAATCAGCAAGTCCATTGTTAATTCCATCCTCCACCTTCAATCAAACCCGGAGTCTTTCCTTGTTGGCGAGTTATCATCGTCGTTCCGCTGAAGAGTTCCTCAAGACTGCTAAATCACTCTCAATCATTTCAAGAAGAACATGGAGTTCTTTTCACCTCTGTCTCGTCAAGTAATCTTTTGAAATCCTCTCGTTCCATCTTATATCCTCAATCCACCGGATGCCATGAAGAATTTCTAGATCTTTTGTAATCCTTCTGTTCAAGTTGTTGCTATCTTTTCCTTATCTATCGAATCTTGCATCTGTTCTCCATAATCTTTCTTCATATCCTTGCCGGTGTTTTGGGATCTTCCGACACGACGACAACATCATCATATTTATCTAATCTAGATCCAACGAATCATTTGCATCATATCTTTGTTTTCCTCCGGAGTTCCATGAGTTTTATCAAGTTCTTCAGTCTGTTCGCAGTTGGGTTACATGGTTTTCCATTCATGTGCGGAGTAATGCTTTGGGTGCGGGATGGAGTAGCTACCATACCACTACTCTTATTATTCGCTCTTGTACACTGAATTGGTGAACTAATGAGATTTAACTCATTCCATGGATGTAGAAGTGGCCTTTATTCTTGATACTTCTATTCCGTCCTTGTTTTCCGGAGTGCTCTCTCGAAGAAGATAAGCAATAATCTCTTGTTGGTGATCTCGTCTTTCTACACGGGGCAAATCAACAATTATCTGGTGGAAGCAAATGTTGTTATCGTCTCAGTTACTCTTCATTCTACAGGAGCACCACATCGTCAATCAAGAAGGGTGGAAGATATATCTGACTTCCGTTTGTCAATCCTTTTCTCTTGGTACATCCAATTATGGTTGATGCCATCAGCCGCAAATCTATTGCGTTAGCCTCAAGGTTAAAGAAAGCAATAAGTATCTGTACAATAAACTCCAGATCCTCCATATTCTTTTCTTCTCGGGATTCCACCATAATCTAGCATCAACTCCTTGTCTACAAGATATATCTGCGCATCTCAGTTGTGTGATCCTTGGTTCTTACAGTTGCAACAAGAATCTAATCCGACAATGTCTAACTAAATCCTTCCGTTGATATCAAGGAACTCTATTGTTTGAAGGCGATATTGTTTTCCGAACTTCTTTTCCCAAATCCGAGAGAAGAAACAATGCTATTTTCATAGTGGTTGATAACTTCTAAAAAGTCATTCTTTTCTTCCGGTGAGACATAGATTCATCTTCTCTTGTATCTGTAAATCTTTAATCTTAAGGAGGTGTCGATTCTTTCTCCCTAATACATCATCCTTTCTATTTGTTTCACAAGTGGTTCTATTCTTTTATCATGTTTCTCGAGAAAACCGGAGCTATGTTCGTCCTATCCTTCTTGTCTCACGACAATCCTTCAATTCTTCTAACCCTTTCTGTCTTAAGCAAAACGCAAGACTCGCAACAAGTCTAGCAAGTTTGCAAGGTGTAGTGGTTGCACCATTCCGTTGTTCATCAACTCGGGAACGTGAGGGTCACCTTTGTTCCGAACACCCGCCTCTCCTTCTGTTGGTTTCTTTTTCCTAGGAATCTCGGAGCGAGATTCTTGTTTAGTGGGGGAGAGTTGTAGGATCCCAATTGTCTAAAAATTGCAATGCTACTAGCCTAGTCTATATATATGCTACCTTCCTACATATAATTGTTGCATCATAATTATATCATGTTCATGTCATCATTCCACATTGCATTTGAGCATCATATAAAACCCTTTTCATTTGGTTCTTATCTCATATGCACCATTAATTGTATTTGCCTCTTGATACATTGTATTTGGTTCTTGATAAATGCTTGATGCCCAAGTTGAGTTGGGGGCATATCTTTTAACTATTCCATCACCCTTGCCACCTCCCCTTATCTCCACACACTTTTCCACCATTCCTTTTATATATGGGAAAATGCATTTCTTCCTTTGATATTTATCTCTAGATCATGTATAGTTGGTATGGTTCCATTCTATTCCTCATACTTCCATACTTGATCTAATATTGTTTTCCCAATATTAATGTGGGAGCTACCTTGTCACCCTTTGCATGCTATGTGAGTAGAACTCCTCCATAAGCTTCCATATGGTTTGAATTTGAATAAATTCTCATGTGAGAATATAATTGTGGCTATCTTTTTGTCTAGTGGATCACACACACCAGCTTGGCCACCATCTCTTCATGCATGTTCTTTATTTAGTCCATATGAGAAGCAAGCTTGTGTATTTTTGGTTTGGCCTTAATTCAAATATTGACATGCATGCAAGAATATATGACCACGATTGAAAATAGTTGTTTTCACAACTAGAATTAGTGGCATTTATTACTTGTGCATTGGCCATGCAAGCTTCCTCTCTCTCCTTTTTCTACCTATTTGATTTTTGCTTTGGTTTTCGAAGAGTTTTGAGTAGTTTGTTTTCAAACTAATAAAATAAATAAAAGAGAACTACACCTAACCTATCTCTACATCATGGCATACTACATGCAATCATAGCCTCTAGCCACATGTGTTATCAATGTCACTAAGTGACTTTCTTTTATTCAAATTATTATGAGCTTGTTTGCTGTTCAATTTGTTTTTGATCAAATCCTATATCTACACTCCATCTACCAAGTTTTCCTAGCTAATCTAGCTATCTGAATAAAGACTCCATCTCTAATATTTATTTATTTTTGTCTCTTGATCTCTGCCTAAATCTTTGACACTAAATCTATCTAAAGTTTTGTCTAAAACTAGTCCCATCTAGTCTAGTTTGGACTATATAAAAACTCTAATCTCCTTCTTTATACGCATACACACACACTCACACCTAACCCTACATCTACTACTTATAATCAAACCCCAATGCCTCTCCTTATCTGGCCTAGCTAAATCATTCTACACCAACCCGTGACCACTTCCTTTGATCAAATCCAAACCAAGCGAAGCTAGCCAGCTTGTTTCAAACATACACCCCATCCTAGCTATCAATCACGGGTGCAGCCGAACCCTCTACTCCACCCAAACACCAATCGGACCTACCTGATCATTTGGACAAGCATGCCATGTTTCTCTTCCTCACGTTGTGTGCGTGCCAGGCCTGTGACCCTCTCTAGCTCACGCCGCGCGCGTGGTTCCCTACCAGGTTCGCGTGGCCCTCATCTAAAGGCAGGAGCAGAGAGTCCTCTATTCATCCTCCTCGTTTCCCTTCCTTCTCCAACCTCATCTCCCTCCTCGGTCTCACCTACCGTGTCTAGATCGAGATCGACTTCAACCCATTCTTCTTCTCCGGCAAGCCAACCTCCAAGCCCAACGCGTGCTCCAGCTACTGCCAACCGGAGCCATGCGAGTCAGCAAGCTACCCCGCGCCTTCTTCGAAGCACCAAGAGGAGAAGACCGATCCGCCGCATGCCACCACCGTCCCTGCGCAACTCCACCATGTCCCCTGGCTGGATCTCGTCGCCTCCTACCCCTGGAGCTCGCCTCTATTTTGAAGACGGACACCAAGTCCCCTCGCTATTCCGCACCGTGCCGGCCGCCGCTGCCTCCCTTCCCCTCACGCCGGCCTGGCTTGACCAGCACCATGCGCTCAGTGAGGCTCGCTACCCTCCCCTCCTCCTGTCTTGCCTTCCTCCGCTTCGCCAGCGCCTGTAGTAGTCGTCGCGTGCAGCAGCAGGCCGAGCTCGTGTGGCGCTCGCAGCAACAGCAGCAGTAGATGCATGCTCGGTCGTGCACAGTAGCAGCGCCGTTGGAGTTAAACGCCCGCTATCCCTTCCAAATTCTGGCGTCCCTGGTCAACCTCCGGCCAAACCTGCTGAACCAAAATCGGAGCCCAACCTTCCCTCTTTCCATCAAGCCGTCGCACGCCTCAATCTGTGAAGAAACAAGATCGCCATGGTCCCAGCAAGTCGGCACAATCATGTTGTGTCGTTTTCTATTTCTCTGTCAGCTGCAACCGTTTGGAACCTCTTTGTTCGTCGAGGTAATCCCAGAGTTGTAGTCGTTTTCTCTTGACACTTCCTTAACAGAACTTGTAGTCTTGCTCCCATCTACAACTTTGATTTTTGTGGCATCTTCAAATTCCCAACATATCGCTCGACATCTTCCTCCGAAATCAAGACCAGCTAACCTTTTCCATGTGTAACAATTTCAGTTCTGCCAGTCGTCGATGACGCTTTTGCTCGCAGCCCCCTAGAGTTTTCAAAATTTCATCCCGCCATCCTCGGCTCGCCCACGTGTCACGTCCGGGCTGGGCGCGCACGCAGGTGGCCCCGCTCCTGACCCTGGCCCGCGTGTCGGTCACCGTGGGTAAGTCTGAGCCGGTGACAAAAGTTCCAGATCCTTTTTCTTTTAATAAAAATAATTCCTAAAAATGTTTAATATGGCCCCGGTCCTGACCCTGGCCGGCGTGTCGGTCACCGTGGGTAAGTCTGAGCCGGTGACAAAAGTTCCAGATCCTTTTTCTTTTAATAAAAATAATTCCTGAAAATGTTTAATATGTTTTAATATCCAGAAATTAATAACTTTTTATTGATAAATCCAAATAATACAAATAATATATGTTTTTGAATCAAAAAAATGTGAGGAATTCAAATCTGCCATCCAAAATAATGTTTGACTAGTTTAAATTTTCGAAATTGTTTAAATTGCAATAAAAATGCCTTTTCTTAATTAATTAATAACTTTAATTCTATAACTCTAAATTTGACAAATAATATGTCTAAATCGATCAGCACGACGTGCCCGTTCTGTTTATGCATTCCATGTTCTGAATTGCAGCATGAATCATATTAATATTAAAAATCAGAACTGTTTATGGCAATAAAACTTGACCAAATAATTAATAAAATGATTTATTCTTGTCCCCACACCTCACCCTTGCCATGCTACTTTATTGCTATGTAAATTGTGCATCATTCATCATGGCATGCTTGTTTGCTTGTCGCATTTTATTTATATGCGTGCGCACTTTATTTATGTTGGCCCTTATTTGTTTGGTTCTTCTTTCGGATAGACGCCGAGCAGGGGAAATATCAGGAATCCCAGGAGTATTACCCAGATCCACCTCTCGCTTCAACTGAGCTGCCAGGCAAGCACTACCACATGCTTCTATCTTATTCTTGCATCATGGAGTCGCGATTGCATTAAATTGAATCCCAAGTACTGCATAGCCTTTACTTTTAAACCCCATCGAGCCTGTTCCTCAATCCCATCAGCCATTACTACAGGAGTTGTTTGAGCCATGCGAGTTATAGAACAACATGTGTAGGGTATGTGAGTGTATGATGGATAACGAGGTACCTAAACAACTTAACCTGAGTAGTAATGGGATAACTAATGAAAGAGGCACCGGTGGGCAATATCTGTCCTTTGGTTTTTATGTCCACTTGTGTCCCGTAGGACCCCGAGTACTTGATTCCTGTTCCTTGACTATTCGCACTATCCACATACGAGAGACTCTATGAATCCCCCTTTGCAAGAGCTTGATTTGCACTGTATTTCTTGGGGCCACAAAGTAGTTTGGGGCTTTATTACTATCCTGTACTTATGCCATGTTTTACTGTATTATTTAAGATTGTGCGTGGAGCACCTGTAATGTTTAGGATTGCAGAGTGTTTTCGCGGTATCGACAAGCCTAGTCACACTTTCGGGTTCCCAGTCGTCTACAGCCATTGGCGCAAACCTTGGGTCCGTTTCGGAGACGGCCAACTTTGTTGCAGGTAGCTTAATGGGGTGGCCCCCTGAAATATTTTATGAATCCTATGATTGCGTGTCGTGAAAGCCTCGTTGGGTTTTGATTTGGTTTTTTCGAGGTCGATCGTGTGTGTGTTGCTATTTGTGCACCCCTGCAGGGTAAATCTTTCTGAAAGCCGTGTCCGCGGTTATGGACGACTTGGAGCACAGTTTCTCGATCATAGACAAGCATAACTAAAGTACTGTTTTTAATTTGACTAAATATTTGACAAGTAATTAGTGCAATACTATAAGAATGGTTAATAAAACTGCCAACGGATGGGTTGTTCGTCCGCTTTCTCGTTGGTAAGCGAGGAGGAGGATGGATCTGTTACTTTATACTGTTATAACTGTTGTTTCTATTTAACGGACATCCGCTTATCATTGGTTAGGCGGATGGTTAGCGAGTATCTATAGGCTTGTTAGTTATTATCTTTTGCTGCAATTGCGTCACCCCAGGTATATGTCCCCTTTAGAGGCATAAAGACTTGCTGAGTACCCCTAGGGTCTCACACGATAAATTGTTTGATTCAGATGAACATGTGTATTCGCAAGATGGATACTAGGTGGAGGAGACAGATGATGTTGGCAACGATCACTGGGTGTAGAGATTCTGGGGATGGGGATCCGTGAGATCTGTGGGCGGGATGTGCTTATTTATGTGGCATCTTATGCCGATTTGCTTCTTGTCCGACCTCGGATCTTGTTTCCCGCTTCCGCTTGATACTCTGTTGATTGATGTATGAGGAGCTATCCTACACTATTATAACTATCTAGGATATTTGGATCTTGCCGTATGGCGTTGTAATATTCCTATTTCTTTTAGATGGTATGGCTATGTGAACTGTTGTAAGGTAGCTTGCAGACATACTCACTTGTGTATGTATTTGATCTCTTTGCCGGCTGCCTACGCCACTCGTTCTTGTCCCGATGTTCTTGGAAGTGGTTAGGGCGGCCGACGGGCCTACACGTGAGTGGCCCTGGGCCCCCGCTGTACTAATTTAACCACTTTTGGTCCATCCAGGCTTGAACTTAGAGCGTAGGGTCCGAGGTTGTTACGAGTGGTATCAGAGCTCAGCAGTTACGATACCCCACAAGTCCAGCCTGTAGGATAACCTAGCTAATGGCCGAAGTAGAGTGTCAAAACTATTTTTGCAAAATCGGTTGGATAGATCTGATTAGGTCTGCTTTTACTCCTTACCCGCTGCTATTCTCCTCTTACCTCTACGTGTTTTGAATCTGCTCTCTTATCTTCTCTTCGAGTCTAGGAATTCTCGTGGTTGGGTTTCCGTCGTACCTTCAGGGTCTCGCCTCCTCCTTTAGTAACGGTGTTTCTACATCCGGTCTTCATGCTATCTGAGGAATCCTTCATTTGTTGGACTTCCCGTTGTTCTTTCTTTGTGCCTTCCGGTGGTTTCTAACGCGACGACATCATCTACGCCAGATCCGGTGCAGAGCCTGCATCACTCTTTTGTTCACCAACCTCGCTTGTCGAGATCTTCAGTCTGATTCCGAGAGTTGGTTGCATAATTCTCCTATTCATGTACAAAGTAATGCTCTGGGTGCGCGATGGACTGATCACCATCCGACTACTCTTATCATTCGCTCTTGTACATCGAATCGGTGGATCAAGAAATTTTACTCCTTCCACAGAAGTTAGAGGTGGCCTTATCTTCTGATGCCTTTACCTTCGTCCTTTGTTCTTCGGAGAGTTCTCTAGACGATCATGGACAACAACCCCTTGTTGGTGGTGTCGCCGTTTTCAAGATGGGGCAACAATCTTGTTAGTGGTGTCGTGAGGATCTACACGAAGTGCGAAGATTCAGCTCCTTGTCCTTCTTCCCCGTACCATGAGGCGGATCTCGAGAGCGAGATCCATTGTTAGTGGTGTCGAATTGTGGCATCCCGCTAAAACCACTACTAGAAAATCGTTGTGTTTTTGTGAATTGCATCATCATGACCGCATGCTCATGTCATCATGCCACGTTGCATTTGAGCATCGTCATCATCATGCATGGTTTTGTCTAAAACTATTTTCTAAAGCCTTGTTTTGTTTTCTAAATATCCCGTGTCTTAATTTCAAATAAAAACTACAGTCTTTTCTGGGCCTTTTGTTTGTCAAAAAACTATTTATAAAATATTTTAAAAGTTAAATAAAAATAAAATGTTTTACCTAGGGAAGGAAGCCCAGCCAACTAGGCCCAAAAGCCTAGTCGGTCGAGCCACCTACAACCCCAGGATCAAACCAAAACCCTAATCTACACTCCACCTACCGCAGCCGGCCACTCCCTCTCACCCAAACACCCTACCCAGCCACCAACCCCCCAACCCATCGCCCACCACACACACACGCACACACACAGCACACGCGCCAGCTCCCACCGACAACCACCCACCAGCTCCCTCCTACCCTGTTCCCTGGCCCCACCCCGCAGGCTCACACACGCACTCTCGCCCGCTCCCGACACGCACCATCCTGTGCTCATCCACTACCACCCCGCCCGCGTCAACCTCGGGATCCCCGCCCGGGCCCCACCATCTCGCGTCCTCTCTCCCCCACCTGCGTCTTCCCCGTCTCCAACCCTGCGCCTCCATTCATCTCCGTCCCCGCCGCCACCAGGCCCCGCCGTCGGCCTCGCCCTCTGCTCCGCCGTCGCCGCTTCACGGGCCCCCGCCCCCTCCCCTCGCGCGGTGCTCCTCCCTCGTCTGCAGCGCAGCGCCGACCGTCGCCCTCTCTCCTCTCCGCCTGTGTCGCCTCCCCTTGCAAGCTCTTGCCGCCGCGACCCCGTCTGCTAGGCGCAGGCCGTGCGCCCTTATCTTCCCGAGCTCCTGGCCAGCCATCCTTCCCTCCCAAGCGTCGCCATATCTGGTTGTCCGCCGCCGGCTTCCCCTCTGCAAGGCACAACCGGCCTCCTTCCATCCCTCCCCACACTTCGCCCTGCAACCCTCGGCTCCGCGCGCGCCTTCGAGCCCATCCCCGACAGCAGACCCCGAGCTCCGCCGCCGGCGCCACTGGTCGAGCCCCACATCCTCCGCCTCCTCGACCCCAACTCCCTGGCCGTGTCTCTGCCTTGCCCCACTGCCATGTTGCACAGGCCCGTCCTACCTCGAGCCCGCTGCACGCCTCCTTGTGGCCGTGCCTATCCTGGCCCGGAACATCGTCACAGCCTTGTTCAGGTTCTGGTACTTGCGGTTCAGCGCTCGCTGTTGTTCTAGCCTCGAGTTTTGGGGTGATGTTGGTTCCCTTTGGAGACATAGAGACTAGATGCACTGCCACAAGTACTACATGAGTCCTTCCCGACAAGTTTTCCGCGTCCATTCCAAGATCAGCCTCGATCCCGGGTCTTCGAACCACCTCGGCAGTCAAGGTCGACAATTTTGGCAAGGACGTACCGACCCGGAGGTGCTCGAAGCGTCACCGACAAGTACCCCCCTCACGGATTCGATAGCGCAAAGTTCTCCTTCCCGGAAGCATTGATGCTGGTGCGACAAGATCGTCTCCCCGAAGACCGAACCTCGGTGCGACAAGTACTCCTTCCCGGATCCGATGCCCGAGAACCTGGACGCCAAGGTCACCGACACGGATACACCGTGTTCTCCATCGTGGACGACGAGCACGTCGACATGGAATCACAGGACGACAAGTTCTTCATCCCGAACGCCAAGTTCTTCACCCCGAACGCCAAGACCGACCTGACTCGTGGACCCGACAAGATCTTCGTGATGACAAGATCGACACCGACCGGGGCTAATCCGATGAGCCCCCGACTCCAAACCAAGGCCTTTTTCCTGGAATGCCAAGCTCTTCCACCGTTGACCTGCAACAACCTCCGAAGACCGATCCCATCGAACCGACCCCCGATCTCGTCGAACCTTGTCGAACCCCTGAACCCCCGGAACCCAAGATCTTCCGAACCCAGATGTGTGAACCTATTCCCGAGCCCCTATTTTATAAATGCTATATATAAAACTGTCGCATATTAAATTGTTCATGCATGCATATCTGTCTGTGGTTTGGGGACGTTATGCCGATTCACCTCATAAATAAATATGGAGTCCATCTGAGGGATATCTTTGTCTTATTCCAGACTCCATTTAAATTTGCATAGCGAAACGATGCCATGGTTTGCCTTGTTAAGACAACATTTAAAATATAGGGTATCTAAATAACTTGAACCTTATAATTAATTGTCAGGACCCCGGTTCCGCTTAATATTGCCCAATTGCACTGCAACTTTGCCACGCCATGCATCATATCATAATCATGCTGGATCTTTTGCCGTAGTATTAAATATTGCATTCGGTGTTTCTTTTAGTGTTTTGCTTCTTCACGGATTAGGGCGTTGAGTGGATGCGAGTATCGACAAGTTCTCTGGATATGAACCTTTGGCAGTGTTTCCCAGGCGAGCATCTCTCCCTCTTCTACCTATTTTGCATTTATAGTCTTTATTTCCTCCTGTTGATCTATTGCTATCCGTGTCGCGATGCTTTAGTTTCTGTACACCAGTTATATCCCGTGCAGCCTCTATATTGCCTTGGACACCTCCTATTACCTGTGTTTGGTAGATAGCTGGACTTGCGAGTCATAGTTGCGTGCTCAGGTGTGGCCATGAAGCCAGGTGGTGTGGCCGGCCTCTGGCCCCTTTCCGTCTCGTCTTTTGGCTCCGTGTCCCCCTCGGTGAAATATTGACTTTGGCTTGTCCCGTCCAATTCCGGGAATATTCATTTTCTGACTATCCTGGAACCTAAAACAGTAGAAAATAGGAAGCTGGCACTGTGGCATCTTGTTAATAGGTTAGTCCAAGAAAGTGTATAATAATACTCCAAAGTTGGGACAAAACATAAGAAAGTAGATATAAAACATGCATGGAACATAAAAAATTATAGATACGTTAGCAACGTATCAGGGAGAAACTCCGTATTTGGACAAATAGGCAGCAACCACTGCTCCCAGCATCCTCATAACAACAACAGTCAGCAATCGACATCAATCGAATTACTACGCTATTAAGGGACTTAATCCCATAGGACCTTTCCCGTGAGTTTCCTCGGTTCCGTGAGTTTCCTCGGTTCCCAAGTTGATGCGTAAGGAGTGTGATGAGGACATCCCTACAATTACACCTACCCCAATGACTACTAAAGATGCTACAACTGTTGCAAGAAAGGATCAGTCCAATGAGATTAGAATTGGACCTATTACAAGAGCTCGTGCTAAGCTACTGGAACAACAGGTGAATTTACTCCTAAACGAATCTGGTACTTTGATTGATGAGAACTTTATACTTCCTAAGTCTATGCATTTATGTATGATCAGGTTCGTTGGAGAAACAAGCATGGCGCGAGGAGGAGAAGGGCTACAAGAGAAGCCCAACATGATGATCGCCCAAGGATGCGCGAGGGAGGAGCAGGAGGAAGGCGCAAGAGAAGATCATCAAGACAGAGGCAAAAAGATCTGGCATGACCGGAGTGTCCGGCCAGTTCCACCCAGACTGTCCGGCCTAGTCGAGAGGCAAACTAGCGTGGACATTCTGTCTGCCAGTTCGGATACTACCCGGACACCATCCGGAAACTTCAAAGTTTCTGGCCAGACCAGACTGTCCGGCACACTTAACCCGGAGTGTCCGGCCTGACCGGACTGTCCGGCCAATTTTGACCGGAGTGTCCGCCCGCCGACTGAATCTGGTCCGAGTCGGTTTGTATCAGTTTGAGTAGTTTGCGTATATTTTCGGTTTCTGGTCACCCCAGCCGCCCTTATAAGCCCTGCGACGACCTCTAGGTAGGGTTTAGACCACGTTAAAATATTTTGGAGTTGTTTCTTTCATAGAACCTCTGGAATTACCCCGTGTTCGAATCTACCAACTATAATTGAGTGTGATCTGTTGTTCCATTGGGAATTAGAAGATTGCATACTACCATTCGTGGTCACGGCTGCGTGCGCAAGAGCGCGGTGTTGTGAATATCCTACAAGGTTCGAGAGCTGTTGCATTGGCATCAGGGATCGAGCGCGAGAGTTCATAGCTACAGCTAGTTATCTATCATCCACCATCATCACCGCCATCCGCTTACTGAGAAGATTGGGCCACCCCATATCAGAGTGCCAACAGCTTTATAGTCACTTTAAGTGCTAACACACCTCCGTCTACCAACAAGTAGTTCCCTCCATCAAGTCCCCATAAGAGGCAAATATTGAGAGGTCGACTTCTCCCAACATCAAGATGAAGAAAATCAAACACCCGGTCACAGCGATGAATATCATAATAAACTTTATCTTATTTTAGTCTCATACTAGGGTTTCTCCATCTCCCCAAGAACTAATGATCTACTCAGACATGGAGGCAATCACCATCATGGCAATAACAATGGAATCTATCATAGATGAATAGTAATTGTATAAACCCACAACGAGTATGGACATTACAAGAAGATCTAGACAAGATGTAGATGGGATGGATGGAGATGGGGGTGATGCAGCGGTTGATGATGAAGATTGATGCCTTAACCTCCCGGATCTGTGCAGGGCGAAGATGGATCCCCGGTGGACGAGTTCCCCCTCCGGATGCCTTCCAGGGGTGAGGTTTGGCGATTTCTGGTTGTTCTGTATGTCGTCTCTATGATCTAGTTGCACGGGGTGAAACTATTTGAGGAGGCGGTGGCGGTGCCAACTATATGGCGGGAACTATACGGCTTGAAATTGTATTCCCGCCGTATAGTTGGTCGTTAAACCATCTGTATGCCTTGATAGCTTCGGGTTTTCTTCTGGTATTATTGATATTTCCCAAATAAGTGATTTATGTTGTTTTGACTCCTTTTCTCCCCAGTACAACTGCTCCAAGAATTATGTCCATTGTACCCATTGTTTGTCCTGATCATGGTGAAAATAGACATAAAATGTGCGCGCGAGCGCCGTAAAATACCAAGATCCTACATCTACAATGCAAAATAATAATATAAAACATGACGCAAATATGCACTCATCAACTTCCCCAATCTTAGACTCTTGCTCGTCCCAAGCAAGTTAGCTTTAATGGATGTGATCCTCATATTCATGAAGCCGAGTCAATAAAATAAATGAGGCAGTTGCAGCATGTGTTTAACATATATGATACATAGGAATAAGTTCATACATAGTACCTTACTCGAACCATGTGAATAATATTAGAAGGCTTCCACACCTTAGCATTTAACAGTTCACAAAACACCACTCTTAATATGATGTATAAGTATTGAGTGCAACCGAATGAGTTAGTGAGATAGTGTCAAGTGTTTTAGAATTAACATATTCACTTGGGATTCAAAATCTAAAAACGTCTCTTTGTCATATTACAATATAGTGGTGTATGCCAATTTGCTCTTTGCACATTCTCTCTTTTTCTTCTTCCTTTTTTTTTCTTTTTTTCTTTATGTATGTATGCTCATACTTTTGTTTAAGTGTTGTGCAAAGGAGCTAGCCATACATTCCACTTCATGTAGGAATTCAAAGTTTAACGATCTCAATTACCAAATTCCAATTGTATGTGAAGCAATCTTTATAGCTTGAATATTCTACCTCGTCTTTTTCTCACTCTAATTTGATAGCACTTTTAATTTTCCTTTGTTCAAGGTCTCTTTTTCAACTTAACTGATTAGATAATTTTTCTTTCTTTGTAAATCAAACCATGTACTTACAACATATAGACGAAATTATCTTTGTATGTTCCATTAATACCAATGGTATGGAAGACTCCTATTGCTATCCTCAACTGCAAGTAAAATTATACTCAAGCCATTCATATATCCAATAGGACAAACATAAACTCAATGTTGCTCCATATATGATAATAAACCCAGAATTTCATAAAGGGGATTGATTATTCCTGAAGGGAATTCTAATGATGCAAACTTTATTCCTAGTTTGAACTAATGTAAAACTAAAATAGTAATGTAAAACTTATAAGATAGATTACTCCCCAAGATTGGAATCAAGCCAGGCGGGATCAAATAATCCCTTGCGATTATTTTATACCGTGATTATTGTAGATCACTGTGGTGCCATGACATGTCACACCGTGGTGCGTAGATTCTTGTTGGTATCCTCCAGAGTGGTGATGCGGCTGTAGCACCTGCACAAATCAGATTGCAAAGTGTCCACTTTATCCGCGAGTTTAGTTACCACTAGGAGAAGATCATCCTTCTTCTCTATCTCCATGAGATAGTGACGGATTTTGATGCGATGCAGTATCTCCTGCTTCTGATATATCTCCCGTGCTCACACGTGGTCCTTGGTCCTAGGAGCAACTTCTTCTTCCTCATCAATGATTTTTGGATCGGGGAAGTGGAAACTGTTCCTCCACTCTTCTTGAGGCTTCACCCTCACACGAGCACCAATAGTAGGCTTCAGGAGTGGCACCATCGCTCCATTGCTAGCACTTGCACCAATATTAGGTAATTCCTTACACTTGTGCAGCCTAGGGTCCGTGCTGATGAACTTGATCGTCTCCACACGCCCTTTTCCATGTGGCTTGCGACCTTCTCTCTATTCTTGAGCTCTCTTCATTGCAACCCAGTTGATCTCTGGTGGATCATAGATATCACGATAGATGTAGATGTCACTCACTTCATCAGAATCATTTTTGTAGAAACTTGGCTCGATGTACTCCTTGTACCCAGGCTAAACCTCTCCACCTCCTCATTGTCGTCCTCCATGGACGGGCTGCTAAAGCGGTCCCTGGAAGGAGCAATGAGACCCAGGGGTTTTCCACCGGCCTGGGATGGGATAACGCATTGCTAGATTGGTTCCTGGAGATTATGGTTAGAGAGACAATGGCAGTATATAAGGGGGGTCAGAGGTCGGTAAAACTCGTGAGAAACACCAAATTCAAGCCCAATAAAAGAATCTTAACAGAATAGGAAAATAAATCGCGAATTTGGAGGAGTCCTGCCGCGTAATGACCAAATATATGGGCGCGTCCCGTATAGCTGCGGCCGTATAGTTGGTTCCAGGCAAATATTTCCAAATATCTCGAGTCCAGGTCGGTTAAGTTACCGACTTGTAAGCGACAAAACAGTTTTTTATATAAAAAACGAAAAGGAAAACAAAGAATGGCTGAGAGTTTAACGAC
This sequence comes from Avena eriantha, assembly GCA_910589775.1. Taxonomy (NCBI): domain Eukaryota; kingdom Viridiplantae; phylum Streptophyta; class Magnoliopsida; order Poales; family Poaceae; genus Avena; species Avena eriantha. The sequence goes on from OU342746.1 coordinate 55,764,580, forward strand.
CAACTATACGGCTGGAGATATTTCTCCGATCGTATAGTTGCGACTGTATAGATCCAGACATCAAAACAAAATGACCGAGAGTTTAACGACCAACTATACGTCCGGAGATTTTTCTCCGGTCGTATAGTTGCGACCGTATATATCCAGACAAATTTGCAAAGAGGATATAGAAGGTTTAATGGCCAACTATACGGCCAGAGATTTTTCCCCGGTCGTATAGTTGCGACCGTATAGTTGGTAAAAACCTTCAGAAAATTCAGAAAAACATGAGGAATTCAAAGGCAAAAAATTTAGGAGTAAAATTTGTGAAAACAAATCACTTATTTGAGTAAGAACACTTACCTTCAACTTACCGTTTACTTATCCGGGGATGAAAAGCTCCTCCAACAACAAAAGCTTCTTCTCTTTTGGAGGAATTGGCCTTAGTTCATTTAATAATTCTTGTAAACGAAAATCACCAGGACTAAAGTTCCTCTCAATAAGATTGGTGTCTTGCTGGGCAAATATGGACACTTCATCCAATATCTTTATTTCTTGCCTCTGCATAATCTGCAACTCAATTCCTTGAAGTAAAAGAACCCAATGGATCAGTCTTGGCTTATGTTTTTTCCTCTCAAGGAGTTCTTTTAAACCATCACGATCCGTATGAACTCTCACTTTTGCATCAACTATATAAGAAAAAAATTTACCGCAAGATAAAAATACATCAAAAAGTTCCCTCACTTCCTTAGATAATTCTTTTGAGCACTATTTAGATTTCTACTAGCATGATGTATAATATTAAATCTGTGACCTATGTGTTGTCCCAGAGTTACTCCTACAACATCATCACTAGCTTCACATATTAAGTCAAAAGTCATATCCCAAATAGGTGGTTTAATGGTAGGAGCATGGGATAAAGAATTTTTAAGTTTATCAAAGGCTATGAGACATTTATCATCAAAATTAAATCTTAGTCCCCTTTGCAGGAGGTTAGTCAAAGGTTTAGATATTCTAGAGAAATTCCTAATGAACCTTCTATAAAAACCCACATGACCAAGGAAACTTCTTATACCTTTTATATCCCTATGTTGTGGAATTCTCTCTATGGCCTCAACCTTCGCTCTATCCACTTCAATTCCCTTACCTGATACCTTATGTCCAAGCACTATACCTTCTTTGACCATAAAATGGCACTTCTCCTAGTTTAGAACAAGATTGGTTTCTTCGCAACGCTGCAAAACTCTTTTGAGATTATCCAAGCAACTAGTAAACGAAGTTCCATAGATAGAAAAGTCATCCATAAATACTTCCATTATCAGTTCTATAAAATCCGCAAAAATAGCAGTCACGCATCTTTCAAAAGTAGCTGGAGCATTACATAACCAAAAGGCATACAACGGTAAGCATGTTAACCATAAGGACTAATGAAAGTTGTTTTAAGTTGGTCATCGGGATGAACAACTATTTGAGAAAAAGTAGAGTATCTGTCCAAGTAGCAAAAATGAGTGTGGTTTGCTAAACTTTCTAAAGTTTGATGTATGAACGGTAAAGTATAGTGATCTTTCCTAGTTTTTTATTCAATTTCCTAAAATCTATGACATCCTATGTCCAACAATAGTTCTAGTAGGTATCAATTCATTATTTTCATTAGGGACAACAGTAAAACCGCCCTTCTTAGGGACACAATGAACAAGACTTACCCATTCACTTTATTTTATAAGATATATTATACCGGCATCCAATATGCGTACTATTTCTTTTCTTACCACTTCCTTCATTCCGGGCTTCAATCTTCCATTAAATTCTGCAACTGGTTTAGCACGTTTCTCCATGGATATTCGATGGACGGTTATCATGGGACTAATGCCCTTCAGCTCATCCATTGAGTAACCAAAGGCCTTGCGATGCTCCTTAAGTATTTTCATGAGTGCTTCTTCTTCATCTCCTGAAAGTTTAGCACTAATAATAAAAGGATATTTATTTGTATCATCTAAAAATTTGTATTTAAGATTATCTGGTAGAGTCTTCAATTCTGGGGGTGGTAATTTCTCGTCCCCTCTCTTTTCTGGCTCTTCAAAAGCCTCATTAGTTGGAGTCCCTATAATGGGAAGTGAATCGAATTCATCTTCTAGTTCTTCTAGGGACTTGTCCTCCATAACTCTTTTTTCATAATTTAAGTCTTCATTTATTTCTTTGTTTTGATCACTAAAGAAGATTATTTCCTCAATAGTTTTCTCTTTCTCTTCTTCTTGTATTTGTGGAGGCTTGTCTTTAAATTTGGAAAAGTGGAATTATTTTTCTGCTTCCCCAAGCTTAAGAGACACAATCTCCTTTTTGAAATCAATTTTGGCACCTACATCACTCAAAAAGTTTCTTCCAAATATAATTGGGCAAAGAGTGTCAGCTGGCATATCAACAACCATAAAATCGATAGGAAAGTTTTTCTTGCCAATTGTGACAGTTGCATCTTCAACTACTCCCATTGGAATTCTAAGAGTTTTTTGGGTAACATGATTGTCAAATCAGTATTTTCAATTGTAGCAGGTTCTATTTCTTCTTTTATTTCTAAATAAAAATCAAGATATATCATTAACTTTGGTGCCAAGATCGCATAAACCATAATGCGAGGTTTCCATAAATATGCAGGGAAGAATAGGCTTACCCACATCTTTTACCTTTGTTTTACCTTCAACCAATACGGAAGTCTCTTTACCAAGGTCAACTATGTTACAATGTGCATACGTAGCCATAATTGCTTCCTCGGTTACCTCTTCGTCTTTGGTTTCTTCCAGATGTTCCACAAATTCTGGCATACTTTCCTCTTCCTTCTTCTCCTGTACTGCTTTGACCTGTTCATATTCAAAAATATGCTTCTGTGTAGTGTTAGGGAAATGTATCTCATATATTGGTTCTAGGGAGGCTAGTGTTGCTTTAACTTCTCTTTACTTCTCAGGTTCTGGTGGTGGATCATACTTGACCAAAGCGTCTTTTGGAGCTTTGATGTGTTTTGTAAAAACTTTAACAACTTGCAACACAAGATCTGAATCCGAATAAAGTTCCTTAGATAATTCTTTAACATGGCCCTTTTTATTATAGTCATGAATACAATCATAATACATTTCTATTCCTCCTTCGCTTCCTAGACCAAAATTCCATGAAACTCTATGATCGCTAATTCTATTAAGTAAAGCCCAAGCTTTAGTCATAGGAAGATTCATAAAGGTTCCTTCCGTGAAAGAGTCTAGTTCAATTTTATTAGGTTCGATTAAACCGCCATAAAAGATATGCAATAAATACCATTCAGGCAAATCATGATGAGGATATAGATTAAGTAAAATCTTTAAATCTGATATAAGCTCTTACTAGTCCTTCGTTAGAATGGTTCCTCCAAGTCATTATAAGACGCCTGATTCCAAAAGATTTTGATAATGGGTAATATTTTGCTAGAAACTCATAGGCTAAATTATCCCAAGTAGTAGTGGCTTCTGGGGGTAGAGATCTATACCATGAGAGAGCTGTACTAGTCAAAGTCTGACTAAAAAGTTTAACCCTTACCTCATTAGCGGTATATCCATGTAATTGGAAAGTGCCACATATATCTTTGAAACATGCAATATGCTCATATGGATCAGGATCTTCTTCATCCCTAGTAAATTGCTTCTTGTGTAGAATACCAACACTACAAGAAAAGTTGGCTTTTACAACGGACAATTTTCGTGGTTGAAGGCCCGTTTTTTGTGGCTAAAAAGTCTTCTAGAACGGATGCCCTTCATGGTAAAAGCCTCGTCAGAAAAGAATCTACCACGGTTTTTTCTGACCGTGACGGATCGCACCCTTCAGCCACGAAAACGTGTTCCGTCGTAGATCTGTTTACCAACCGCGTTGACTGATGACGTAATGCAAAATGTCACATGGCACCCGCTGTTAACGGCCGGTTACCGCCGTTAACAGTCACAGAAACCGTGGCAGAAGCCTGGCCCAGACAAGGTCTGCTAATTGTTAAGTGGGATGGCCCATGAGGAGAGCCCAATAAGATTACAACCCTTTACTCTCACGCCGTGTACTGTTTGATGTGGCCCATTAACGAATCCATCCAGGGCCCGTACGATATCAGGCCTGCTACAGTTTCGGCCTAAAGAAGGCCCACTTTGGTAGAATAATATGTGGCCCATTAGGGGCCTACGCCAGAAGGTCAGGCATTGTTAAGGCCTGCAGGCAGCCCGTTACTGTTCTTACGGCCCGTGGGGTCCGCTCCTATTCTACCCATTTACTGTTATAGCCTTTTATATTTCTGGGTTGACAGTGTTAGGATCCTTTACTATTCTGGCCTTTTACTGTTCTGGCCTTCTACTGTTCTGGCCGTTCACTGTTTAGGCCTTTTGCTCTTATGGCCTTTTACTGTTTAGGCCATTTACTGTTTAGGCCTTTTACTCTTCTGACCGTCTTACTGTGCGGGCCCTCTACTACGTGGACTTTTTGTAACATCCCAATTTCAGCAACCCTGATTAGTTTTCCAAAATGCAAAAATTAGGGGGAACAAAAACTTTTTCTTGTATTAATGCTGAAGTGTTTGCTTGTTGTTTGATTATACTTATGCCTATGAAAGTGTGCTGAATGATATACCCCTTATCTCAACACCAAGTGACAAAAGCTATTTCGCAAAACTGTCCTGGCTCATCTTACATATTCTCAAATGTTCTAGCAATTCAAAAACCTGAGCCAAGATACCTTTACAACCTCCCCCATTTTAGTAGCTTCTATTTCCCCAAACTATGGAGATCTACATATTATAATCTCCCTATGTTCTATATACATGACCTTTCAACTACTCTCATCTCTAGTTTTCCCAAAACCTCTTTATAAAGTTCTTGAATTCTACTCTTGGTAAGGATACCAAGGACTCTCAGCTGATTCCAACCACAACCTTTTCAAAATACCCATCCTTACCTCGAGCTAGGTTTGATGGTAACCCTAGTAATAGATTGATTTGCTTGTTAAGGTGAGTTGCCTTGATCTGCTGTCCGACTTGTTTCACTAGGAAGTAGTATGAGCTACCCTAGGAGCTCATCCTAGAGGATAAAACTAAACTAAGATTTACCAAACACTAAGCAAGATAACCAAGCTAGACCTGATCTCTAGCCACAAGATGCTCACCTAAAAGCCTTAACTAGATCAATTCTGAAGTGATCCATTCTAGAAGTTTCCAAGTCAATGAAGACCAATATCAAGCCTGGATCTTTCCTCCTCAATCTATGATTCATAGCCATCTACTTGATGATGATTTGGAACCTTGCATCCTCTCAAAAGCATCCCCTCTTATATTCTAGTCAAAATCCTCAAAACTGCCAAATTTTGACCAAGTCTGGAAAATCTTTCAACATCACTTCTTTGAATGCCTCTCTTTCTCAACCCTGGTGCATTTTTTGGTAATGCACTTGAACCATCTTGTAGTACCGCATGTGTACTACCAAGTCCCTCTCCTGCCCCTGGTTATATCATAGTTTAACCCACTTCCTCTTGATGGTTTTGTAGGCAAGAAAATAATAATTCCTGCAAACCTTATCAACATGCCTAATTTGGAAGAAGCTCACATCTCCACAATATGTTCTTTTGACCATCTATTTGTATGGTTGTAATCTACTCATGAAGGTCTATAAATACACACCTTCCTTTTTCCATTGAAGCTTAGTGCTTCTTAAGCCCACATGGTTTATAAGGCATTATGACCCATCTAGTATGGCAGCCTTATTTTTCAACAAAGTTTGCCATCACTTCCGGACCACCTCAAATGTAACCAAGCCAAACTTCTTCTGCCATCATCATCTATATAACTTGGTAAAACTATCCATCTATCTCTTGTATCAAGGTGAGCTCTGAGCTCACTAATCCAACTTTGTTTAGGTGGTATAAAAATATGAATGCCCTAGAACCTTCAACCCTTGTTTTCTTCTCAATCCAACTTGTTTTGCAACACCCAAGGTTGCCAATGATTGATACATCATGTGGACATCACCTACCTTGGAATTTAAGATTTATAAATAATATCCATAATTGTTTTGGCCCAAAAACAATTAGATCAGTTCTTCTAACAAAATCTCAAAAGCTCCATCTACAAAGGAAAGTTTATATCTGTCCAAACCACTTGTCCAACTTTAAGAACATTTGAGACCAACCTATCATACCCTATCTTACCACCTCATAGATAAATATTTTTGAGATGCTTTGTTATTTCTTTTTGCCCTTTTTCTTAAATGGCAGAAACAAAAAACGATTTTAAAAAAAATACTTTTCTATCTTAATAAATTCCAGGAAAATTCTCCAAAGTGTAACTTGGTATTCCAGACCATCTCACATCAAAAACCAACCTGGTCTAATGCAAGAATATTAAATGAGCCCCTGAAAACCATTTCCGCACTATTTGATTAAATGATATCTAGTGGGCATTAAATCATTAGAAAAATCTAAAATTATTCCTACAGAGGTACCTTGTTCACCTCTATCTACCAGCATCTCCATCTCACCTGGCCAAGATAAAGTTTTCGAACTTCCTTGATGATCATCAACATGACACAATTTGACACTTTAAATAAAGTCTTGGCTAAGCACATCCAAACCCCCTCAAATATTGCCACACACTTCTCTCCAGCACCCAGCACTCCCCCTGGTCGAGATGCACTGTAGCACTATAGTACCCCACCCCTCTCTCCTTGTCCTTTTGCTTTTGGAGGGAGAGGAGACAAGTGAGAGATATTGTCTAGCTTCTTTAAAAACTTGCAGCTACCGCACCCCCTCTCTCTGCCCTCCCGCACGACCAGAACCCCACTCTACCTCTCTCCTCCGCCCCTGGCCGCCAATGGGAAGGCCATGGACAAAGCCATGGCCATGAGTGCACTAGGTGTACCATACACCCATCTCCTCAAGTTAAATAAGCCCCAGGCCACTCCAACCCTCCTTGCTCACCCATTTCCTTCCATGGCCACCAGAGAACCATCTGCACCCCCTTCTCTCTCCATCTGCTCCCGCTTGCCATGAAAAAGGTGAAGAACTCCCCTTGGGTTCTTGCTCGCATGCACGTGTGTGGTATGCCTAGACCTTCCCCAGCACCTCAGATCCCCTCCAAAGCCCTCATATCGGTCCCCAAAGCTCCCTCACCGAGCCCATGCCTCTACATGTCGCAGGAGAAGGAGAGTTTCTCTACTTCGGGCATCTCTAAAACTCGAGCTAGGTGCTCCCTCCTCGGCATTTCTTACTCTGTATGTCAACCGTACTAGGATCCCCTGTCTCTGCTGCATCTAATCCTCTCTTTTTCTCGAGGAGAAACAGCTCCACTGGTGGTTCCGTCGAGCTCCGGCGAGGTTGCTCTCGGGTGTCCTCGCACGAGCCAGATCCCAGTGCGGAATCCCTTTATGTCGCCCCTCTCCGACGTCAGCATCATATTCCGCATCGGCCCCGCCACCCCACGGTCACCGCCGACGCTCAGGTGAGCTCTCTTCGGCGGCGTCACTCTGCGTTAGGGTGTCTACCCCGCTGCTGCCGTCAAGAGGAAGAGGACGAGCCAGGTCCACCCATCGCCCTCTAATCGGATGACCCCTACCCCTCCTTACCGCTTCGCCGCCCACTACGGCTGGCAGGTGGGCCCCGCCCGGAGGGATTTGAAACCCTCTCCAGCGCGCTCGCCCGGCGAGCTGGGCCGGCCTTCCTCCTCCACGGCCCAACTCCCCTCCAGATCCGGGCCCGTGACACCTTTTCTTTTTTCCTTTTCTGTAAAATACTAGATCTCATTTCTGCAGTCTAGCTTAAATCGAATTGAAATTGGAAAACCACTTAGAATTTCCAGATTTATTTTTTCCCAGGTGCAAACATGTTCTCCCCAACATGCAGTACAACAAGTGGTCCAAAATAAGGTTTAAATTAATGATAGTAAATCACCCACTTAGCTATATCTTTTCAACTATAAAAACCCCCCTGTGAGTTTCACAACTCCAAATGGGGTAAACCCAAGTGCCCCTGGTAGGTATTGCATGTACCTATCTCATGACCTTGTCCTCTTACTAAATTGCTCTTTAGTTTACCTGTATCAAAAATAGTAAAAGAAGTCCAAAGTTGCCTTAGGATTTTCTCTGGGCCAAACCATAATAGGTACTGACTTAATTCTAACTCCTAGAGAACATGGATACAAATATCTATCAAACCCCAGAGCCCAAAATTTTATGTGCCATGGTTGATTTATTAGGATTTAAACTATTATGTGTAGGGTTATTTCACTAATAAAATCACCTCAGTAGTTCTATAACTCCAAAAATAGTGTTTCCAATTGCTACCGAGAGGTATTGTAAATACCTACCATGTTTCCTTGGAACCATACCAAAATCTTCTGTAGAGTAAATATGGTGAAAAAGACAAAAACCTTCTAGAACCGCCTTTGGGAATTTCCTGAGGGCATTCTTTTCATTATTTTGACATGATTCCAATTGTAACTGAATCAGTACATCAAACCTACTTAACCACCCAAGGAAGCAATTTTTGGAGATCCAGAACATTTCTCGCGAATTATTTCCTAAAACTAGAGCTTTTATCACTAGAAAATTCAAAAGAAATTAAAGAAAAGTGATTAAATAGTGAAACCACTTTTCTTGGTTTCATTTTGTCAACCCCTATCTATTGGTATCATTTTTACACAATGGAATCATACATAGTAGGTCCTTGGTCCAAAAACCCCTCCTAGGTAGTTCCTCGACTATAAACCCTAAGGGATGTTCATCCATGTCTCCAAGGCCATCTCCACCTTCTAAACCAAATCCTCTCAAAACCTACTGAATCTTAAACTTGTATTGTTCACTGGTTTGCTGTATTATATTGATCCTTGTATGCCTTGTGTTGATTGTGGTTTGGTTTGTTTGCATGTGTTGTCTGGACAACGATAGTTGCGATGATATCGGAGAGCAGAAGAAGTGGTAATTATTATTGGTTTATTATGGTTTTCTAAGGAGACGTCCAGGGACATGTATGCGATACTGTTGATCACAGGCAAGCCACCTTCTTGCTCATAAACCTTGTCCTACTATTTTACTTATGCAAGTTTTATCTACTGTTTGCGAAACTGCATTGTTTTAATATATGATGATTTATACTTGGTAAGTGGCTTGGCTCCTCCAAACCATTATACCCTTGTACTGTTAAGTACAACTCCCCCCCCCTTGGTGTTACCTACTTGCCCCTAGTAAAGTAAATGGTGTATAACACCATACCCCTTTGGAGACCCCGTTTTAGATGAAGCCAAACTAGAGGATGGGACAACCCCGGGAAAAGTTTTACTAAATGTTTTACCATAAAACCTTGGTGAGGTGGGACCTCCCAAGAGTTGTTGAGAAAGAAAAAGGTTTTTGTTTTACAAAATGCTGGAGGAAATCCGGAGGAAAAAGGTTTTCGAACCACACCCAGTTCTGTGCAGTTTTGCCAGAACAATTAACCCGTGCAACCACATTACTCTGAAATGGGACGGAGCTGGATTTGATGACTATTCATTTTGGATAAGCTGCCTCGTAACAACTACAGGGGATGCAAATCCCTGGAGGGTGGGTCTTCTCTGGACAACGGTCCATGTGAAACATCGACCGGGAGAAGGAACAAAGGGTCTACGGACCTCCACGCGTTACTATGAGCCCCTCATTGAAAGCGCACACTCGGGAAGTGGAAAAAGCGCTCCGGTTGGCTGTGAACTATATAGGGCGTCCCGGTGTTGAGGGGGACAACACTCATAGGGTAGGCACTTATATTGGAATGGGCTTTCGGAGAGCATTGGTCGGTTACTCGACTAACAATTGGTGTGGATGAGGGCAGAGTAGCCGGATGGTGTGGATAAAGTGTTCAACCTTTGCAGAGTGTAAATCTATTCGAATAGCCGTGTCCACGGTCATGGACAGTTGGGAAGGTTGCTGTAGAGCGGTGCTGGTTTTGGTTTCAAAAAGGAGTTCGGAAAAGCAATTGCTTTGGAAATGATTTGACCACGGGATGGTCGGAAAGGAAGGAAAGGAGTTTTGTCACGAGCTGGCCGGAAAGAAGAAACAAATGGGTGACCTAGTCCTATTGTTTTCTAAAACTTTTCAAAAAGGTTTCAAAAATGTTTACAAAAGTTTTCAACAAAGATATGTAGATGCTATATCTACAAGAGAAACTATTTGTTAAAAGAACCTCTCTTAGAGCCCTCCTACTACCACAGCCATATCACATATCCTCTTGTTATTATTATTCTCTTAAGGTGGTTTGCGAGTACATTCAAAGTACTCACTAGCATTGTCCCTGGCTATTAACTTGGTCAGATATGAAGAAGAAGGTGAAGTTGACATCCATGCGAGCTAGGACGTTCTCCCAGTCAGTTGCCTGTAGGTTGAGGCATGGCTCGGGCTCTACGCTTGATGAAGTTCTGCTGATGATTATTGATGTAGCCATAATGGCATGTAAGGTATGACCTGTATCCGCTTAAGTAATGCATGTTTACTTTCATACTTGTTGGTTATGTGCCACGACTAACTGATCATGGGATCGTGGTGTATGCATAACAGGGATTCTCGGAGGATTAATTCGGGGGCCCCATAGACTTGGTATCAGAGCCATCTTGACTGTAGGAGAACCTTAGTTAGCATGGTCGTTAGACAAGAAAACTATTTTGGAAATCCCGACTTTCAAAAACTAATTCCTCAAAACATTTCGAAATATTATACTTCTTATCCCATTCTAGTTTAAAGGAATTCGAAAAATGGTTTCCTCTATCCCTCGTCCAAATTTCAAATCTACGGATATTAAATAACTAGGACATAGAACCTAGGAAGACAATGAGAACAAGATGAAGACACACAATTACCAGCAAACACAAGGAGACTACAACAACGCCCTACCCGCGGAATCCTCATAATTAGAAGACATCAAGTGTTGCACTATCAAGAAGCATCCAAGATACGACAAAGGCTTCATCTGCAAGATAGTGACTCCGACCTGAAGAAAGACGATATCTAGGGTCAATAGTCCTAAGAATAGGATTCCCCTACATCGCGAGTAGTTAACTCCTTGGTCCCTAACATTGACCATGTTTGCTTGCCTAAAGTGCCTTATGTGTTGCTTGATGTGTGGTGTTTGCCGAGGATATTGTGATCCTCTCGTTCTGTTCACCTTGTATGTATTTTCTGGCCCTTTGACCCCATGACAAAAGTGTTTCAAAGATCGATACCCCACTGAGTACCTCAGGTACCCCTGTTAGTCGTCGCTAACAAAAACCTAGACTAAACTCAGGGGTATATGAACGGAAAATCATCGCAAGAACATGGAGTTCGACATTGTCAAGTCAGAACAACTCGAAGACTTCACCTCAGAAGGACGACATACCTCGTCAAACTCACCTCTCAAGCCTCGTCGATAGTGCAACACTCCCTTATTCCTCGATATATTACAGCAAGAAATCATGTTGAAGCCGGAAGTCGATCACCGAAGGATCCTCAATATCCACAAGAAACCACCCGATAAGTCAACCAAGACAAGAAGTGAAGACCTAACCACACTAACCTTTAGTGTATTAGAGATTCTGACCGCCTCAGGAGACTAACTAATCTAGTCGATCCTAACCAAACTAACAGAAGGATCCTCCCCAGAAGGTTAGAACTACCCCTTAAGCCAGATGATAAGGAAGCGTGAACTCAACGAGTCTACCCCACCCTCGAGTAGAAACAACGCCACGTATTCAAGTGATGACAACTCCTCTGAAGCTAGATGCCTCTACTCTGACGGAACACTCTCAAGAGGAGTCATAAACCGCTAACTTGTGCTGAGCTAACTCCTTAAAGCTTCGTTAGGAGACCACCCCCACCAAGGTTTGCGAGAATAGGGCATCACTCTAAAACCTCAACTCAAGACTGAAGAAGATATAGCCTTCCTCTAACATCAAGTCAACACTCCAAGACAGAAGATCTGCACTCCTTCCGAAGAACCCTAGTGAAGCTCTAAGGTGGAAATACTGCGTCTTTCCACTCAAACTCTAGAAGACTATCTACCGGAAGATACTTCAGAAAAGATCCCCAGATTCAACGTCTTTTCGCCAAGTAGCAACTCATGGTTCATCAAAGGAGAAACGAACTGAAGATTCTACGAAATCCCTTCGCTACGTCAGCTAAAAACCTATCCGAAGGACCACAGGATCGCTAACCGCTCAGTTCCAATCGCTTAGAGGACGTGAGACTCCAACGGCTCCAACAGACTAAGTAGAAATAATCGTAGTATATAAGCCCCGTAGGACCTACCTTCGCGGATGTCATCGGAAGATTCCAACTCTAGGAGAAAGAGTGACGACAGTCTTCAAAACATCAATCTACGACTCCAAGAAGGAAGGACTATGTCAACTCTCTGATCTACCCTAGTTTAATCCTAAGGAGGAAAGACTATGTCTTTCCCACAAAAATAGGGTAACCCTTCGCCGAAGCAAACTTAGGAGCCCCGACCCTAAAATCGTTAAATGGGATACGCTATGACCCTAAGGAAGAGCCATTGACCCTTAGAGAGAGGTACTCCTAGATGTAGATTCTATCCTTCGACGAGTAGTCCGTGAAGTTCAGAATTGAGGTAGTCTGCCCAGTCTAAGCCCTCGAGATATAGAGTCCAGAAGGAAAAGAAGGTCATCTCTCGCAATCGGGACTAGACTCTGCTCCGCTCTCCGTGCATCCCAGAAGACTGAAGCTCAACTTCATCGACAGAGTAGTCACTTTCAAAGACAGAGTCCATAAGGTAGAACGCGTAAGACACCTAGTATCAACCCGACTCAAAATCCGCTAACCCTACTCTCCCGAATCTCGGGACGAGATTCTTTTAAGGGGAAAGGGCTGTAACATCCCAATTTCAGCTACCCTGATTAGTTGTCCAAAATGCAAAAACTAGGGGGAACAAAAACGTTTTCTTGTATTAATGCTGAAGTGTTTGCTTGTTGTTTGATTATACTTATGCCTATGAAAGTGTGCTGGATGATATACCCCTTATCTCAACACCAACTGACAAAAGCTATTTCGCAAAACTATCCTGGCTTACCGTACATATTCTCAAATGTTCTGGCATTTCAAAAACCTAAGCCAAGATACCTTTACAACCTCCCCCATTTTAGTAGCTTCTATTTCCCCAAACTATGGAGAGCTAAATATTATAATCTCCCTATGTTCTATAGACATGACCTTTCAACTACTCTCATCTCTAGTTTTCCCAAAACCTCTTTATAAAGTTCTTGACTTCTACTCTTGGTAAGGATACCAAGGACTCTCACCTGATTCCAACCACAACCTTTTCAAAATACCCATCCTTACCTCGAGCTAGGTTTGATGGTAACCCTAGTAATAGATTGATTTGCTTGCTAAGATGAGTTGCCTTGATCTGCTGTCCGACTTGTTTCACTAGGAAGTAGTATGAGCTACCCTAGGAGATCATCCTATAGGATCAAACTAAACTAAGTATTACCAAACACTAAGCAAGATAACCAAGCTAGATCTGATCTCTAGCCACTAGGTGCTCACCTAAGATCCTTAACCAGATCAATTCTGAAGTGATCCATTCTAGAAGTTTCCAAGTCAATGAAGACCAATATCAAGCATGGATCTTTCCACCTCAATATATGATTCATAACCATCTACTTGATGATGATTTGGAACCTTGCATCCTCTCAAAAGCATCCCCTCTTATATTCTAGTCAAAATCCTCAAACGTGCCAAATTTTGACCAAGTCTAGAAACTGTTTCAACATCACTTCTTTGAATGCCTCTCTTTCTCAACCCTGGTGCATTTTTTGGTAATGCACTTGAACCATCTTGTAGTACCTCATGTGTACTACCAAGTCCCACTCCTGCCCCTGGTTATATCATAGTTTAACCCACTTTCTCTTGATGGTTTTGCAGGCAAGAAAATAATAATTCCTGCAAACCTTATCAACATGCCTAATTTGGAAGAAGCTCACATCTCCACGCTATGTTCTTTTGACCAACTATTTGTATGGTTGTAATCTACTCATGAAGGTATATAAATACACACCTTCCTTGTTTGCATTGAAGCTTAGTGCTTCTTAAACCCACATGGTTTATAAGGCATTATGACCCATCTGGTATGGCAGCCTTATTTTTCAACAAAGTTTGCCATCACTTCCGGACCACCTCAAATGTAACCAAGCCAAACTCCTTCTGCCATCATCATCTATATAACTTGGTACAACTATCCATCTATCCCTTGTACAAGGTGAGCTCTGAGCTGACTAATCCAACTTTGTTTAGGTGGTATAAAAATATGAATGCCCTAGATCCTTCAACCCTTGTTTTCTTCTCAAATCCATCTTGTTTTGCAACACCCAAGGTTGCCAATGATTGATAAATCATGTGGACATCACCTACCTTGGAATTTAAGATTTATAAATAATATCCATAATTTTTTTGGCCCACAAACAATTGGATCCTTTCTTCTAACAAAATCCCAAAAGCTCCATCTACAAAGGGAAGTTTATATCTGTCCTAACCAGTTGTCCAACTTTAGGCACATTTGAGGCCTACCTATCATACCCTATCTTACCACCTCAGAGATAAATATTTTTGAGATGCTTTGTTATTTCTTTTTGCCCTTTTTCTTAAATGGAAGAAACAAAAAATGATTTCTTAAAAATACTTTTCTATCTGAATAAATTCCAGGAAAATTCTCCAAACTGTAACTTGGTATTCCAAACCATCTCACATCAAAAACCAACCTGGTCCAATGCAAGAATATTAAATGAGCTTCTGAAAACCATTTCTGCACTATTTGATTAAATGATATCTAGTGGGCATTAAATCATTAGAAAAATCTAAAATTATTCCTACAGAGGTACCTTGTTCACCCTATCTACCAGCATCTCCATCTCACCTTGCCAAGATCATGTTTTTGAACTTCCTTAATGATCATCAAGATGACACAATTTGACACTTTAAATAAAGTCTTGGCTAGGCACATCCAAACCCCGTCAAATATTGCCACACACTTGTCTCCAGCACCCAGCACTCCCCCTGGTTGAGATGTCCTGTAGCACTACAGTACGCCACCCCTCTCTCCTTGTCCTTTTGCTTTTGGAGGGAGAGGAGACAAGTGAGAGATATTGTCTAGCCTCTTTAAAAACTTGCAGCTGCTGCACCCCCCTCTCTCTCTGCCCTCCCGCATGACCAGAACCCCACTCTACCTCTCTCCACCGCCCCTAGCCGCCAATGGGAAGGCCATGGACCAAGCCATGGCCATGAGTGCACTAGGTGCACCATACACCCATCTCCTCAAGTTAAATAAGCCCCAGGTCACTCCAATTGATGAGGGTTTAACTCATCAATGCCCATTGTTATGGACTTGGGTTTTGGAGAAGGAGGGAGCGCTGGAGACATCTATCAGCTAGCAAACAAGAACATAGGGGACAAAGATTTACCCAGGTTCAGGCCTCGTAGAGGTCCCTATTCCTGCTTCTCTGCTTGTGGAATTATCGAAGGAATCGAAGATTACAATGGTGCGGAGATGTGATCTGGCGAGGGTTGTGGAAACTAGTGTTGCGCGTGTCCTCCTCGCTGCCCCCTCCTAGCCTTTATAAGGCAGGCTAGGTCTCGGATAGCAAGTCGAGTCGGTTACAAGTTAGGATTTCCCCTTCGAACTTTCTATCTTTAGCTTCTTCTTGTTCTTCAAGCAATCGAGAGTCCATAGGTTACTCGAGTCCTTCATTTGGGCCTTGGCGACACCGTGGGCCTTTACATATTTAGACCGTATATACCAAGCTCGAGGACCTGTAGGGTATACCCATGTCAGTAGCCCCCGAGTGTCTAGTGGAAATGTAGATTCGACTCGGGACTTTTTGAAGTCTTTCGAGTGCATGAATGAGTATATTTTCGTCTGCTTTGTTTGTGTCATAGGGATTGTTGATGTGTGTGCCTGATATGACCGAAGTATCGGTATCAGTTAACCACCTTAGGGTGAAACAACGCAATCTACTCGAACTCGAGTCCCCGGACTCGAATCCGGAAAAATGCTGGTGTAATTCGATTCAAGCCGCGGAGGTCTTACAGGAGTCGAATTCCAGTTATATGGGTGTGAGCACTCGATGCGTCCGTCAAGGCATATTCATCGCACCTGTAGGCACAGATATATTTCTGGTAGTGCGCAGCTATTGCGTTGCCAGGCCTTATTCAGGCCTTACCTTCACGCTATAAGCGCGGCATCCGAATTTTATCATCGCGGAGACGATTCGGGTGACCCAGGAGACACAGTCTCTTTGTAGGGAAAAATTATGAGGCGGTGTCACCATGAGCTTCGAGTGTGGATGTTATCAACACACAGTTTTTTGTACAAATAATCATAGGGTGCGCGACCAGCGCTCCCTATGGGAGTAGCCCCCGAGTGCCTGGTTGAGTCAAAGACTCAGGCAGGGACTAAAGAACTTTTGCGACTGCTATCGTCTTTGCTTGCTTGTTTCAGTCGAATTTCTTTTCGGCACTCCCTATGGGAGTAACCCATGTCCATAGTCGAATTGTATTTCGAGTGGTTGGGTTTTGCCTTTGATTGTCCATGTTCCTGAAAAACAAGAGAAAAATCATAGGGTGCGCGACCAGCGCTCCCTATGGGAGTAGCCCCCGAGTGCTTGGTGGAGTCGAAGAATCGAGCAAGGACTAAAGTAGTCGAAGTCTTCTGCTGCGTAGCTTTGATGACGTCGGTGCTGACGACTTCATGACCTCAGTTGCCCGCGTGAGCGGGTTTGACGAGACGCGACGAGTAGTGGGTCCCACTCCCTGACTTTGATTCGACTGGCCGTGCGTAATCTTTTATTTTAACTGCGCTTCCTCGATTTCCGCGTGTAATGGGAGTAGTGGAGGGACGGTTCGCGCTTCCACTCATCCACGTGTCCAGCACGGTGTTTGCCACGCGTCCAGTAGGGTTTTTCTGAGACGTTGGATTGCATCTTCCAGGGGTTAAGTAGCGGTGTTGCGACGATAAATTTCTCATCTGCTCGCATTCGTCCTCTGCTTCCATCGCCATTGCCGCTACTCCTCTGCTTTCTCTGCGCTCGTTTCTTCCACGACGCTGGACCAGCTCCGCTCGTTTCCGAGCTACTTCCTTCGATCGCATCGCCGCCGCGCAATGGGGAAGAAGAAGGGAGGTGTTGCGGCCGATTCCGCGGCCACCGCTACTGCGGCGAAGAAGAAAGGTGGCTCCACCGCTGCGGGCACCAGCACCGCTGCCGGCGGGAAGAAGAAGGCCGCAGGCACCCGCGTCACGAATGGTGTGTGGCGCCCCTCCATCATCAAGTCTTCTGATCTCCGTCTTCTTCGCCAAGATGGAGTACTGCCCGCTGCAGTCGCCAACACGCGCGTCCCCGGCGGTGAGACAATTCCTGCTCCCCCTGCTGGTTTTCTAGTGATGTTTTTAGCATTCATCATTCGTGGTCTCTCCTTGCCTCTTCACCCCTTTTTTAGGGGCCTCCTTTGTTTCTATGGCTTGTAGCTCCATCAGCTGTCCCTGAACTCTATCCTCCATTTCTCTTGCTTCATCACCCTCCGCGAGTGCTGGCTCGGAATCGAGCCGCACTTCAGCCTCTTCAAGCGCCTCTTCAAATTGAAGCGCCAATCTGCGTCTGGCTCTTTATTTTACAATGTAGGTGGCTGCGGAATCCACGTCGACCCATCCGCCACCTATTTCGACATCAAGCTCACGGAGTCCGTCCAAGGGTGGAGGGACAAATGGTTCTACATCCGCGATGAGAAGGCTAACGGTGAGCACGTCGGACTCGCACCCTTCGATCCCGCGACGCCATGCAAGAGGATGCGCTCCTGGAAGAATGTAGTCAGGCCTGGTGAGTCCGCGTAGACAGATGTGTTGTACGAGCGCGTCTGCGACCTCGAGAGTCGCATAGGTAAAGAGGAGGGAGGCTGCGCCCTCATTCGCACTTGGTTGCGCCGTCACGTCCAGCCCCTACAGGCCAGAGTCCACCCCATGTTTTAGTGGACTAGCGCTGACGATGCCACTCGCGTGTCTACCGATGGCATGTCCGCGAGTGAGGTGGACAAGAGGGTTCGACTGGTCACCAAGTACACCGTCAAGGATGTGCTCCCTAGTGAGCCAGTTGTTCCTCCATTTGATGCTACTAAACCCTCCTCCCGAGGTATAGTTGTGCTACGCAGTAGCTAAGTTTGTCAATTGCTTCTCTGTTGTTTACTTGCTTTTTGTTGATTTTGTTGTCTGTATGCACGATTGGGTAGTGTCACCTTGTATGCCCCCTCTTCCTGCGGGGATTATCCCTCGCGAAGCCTTGGAAGAGGACGAGTCAGAGTCGACCGTCCCATCTGATGTGGAGGAGGAAGCCCCCAAGTCCGGTAGTCCGGATACTCGCAAGCGTTCGTGCAGCGAGGATTCCGATGCGTTGTCTCCTTCGACTCCGGAAGGTACAGGTGTTGGTGCGGAGTCGCCGATACCTGCCATTCCTGTGAGCACCATGGCACCATCTTCTCGCAAGAAGATGCGATTTCCCAAGGAGTCCTCGTCAGAATCAGGGGAGGCCACTTTTGACTTTGACAAGTTTGATTGGTAAGTTTTCTAGTTGGCTTGTTCTTCTCTGTTTTTGCTCTTTTTGGTTCGTTTTTGGATTTTTGTCTTGTTCATGATGTTGATTTTGTCTTTGCAGTCAAGAGGCGTCGTCATCTTCTAGCGACGTCCAATTTTTGAAAGAATCAGGAGTTGCGACTTTAGGGGCCAAGAAAGAGGTCGAGCGTGCTCCTTCCCCTCCATTGGCAGCCCACTCCGGGGACAACTCTTCCAGTTCTCCTCATGCAGGGGAGCATCGAATGGTTGCCCGGATGACGGTACAACAGACATCTTCGGAGTCATTGGAGGATCATGTAAGTGTGGATATTCTTCTTTTTAATGTTGTAGTCGATGTTATCTATTGCTTCAGCTGATCCCTTTGTTGTGCGATAGCTCCTTGTGAAGGAAGCCGCTCATTTGGCGGAGCAAATTCTTGCTATGGGCCGCCAGCATGCAATGTTGGAGACGCGTCATCGCGTGGTCGAAAGTAAGTGTTTTTCACTTCCTCTTCTTCTTCTTTTTAGATGGTCGACTGATAGTCAACCCCCTTTGTTTTGTAGCTGAGCATAACGCCCTCCTGCGCAACGCTGCCACCATGGAGAAGACCCTCGTCGTGACTGTGAAAGGTTGTGATGAGGCAATTGCGGCGCGTGACGAGGTGCAAAGGCGCTAAGAGGAGCTGTGTGCCTCCTTCACAGCCAGGGAGAAGTTGTTCGAAGAACAGCTTTTCTCAATCGCCAAGGCCCTCTCAGGTACTTTTGCTTTGGATATTGATATCCTTTTCTGCTCGATTTTTTTTCCGTTGGCACTGATGCATTGTCCATGTGTGGATTTATGTACAGATGCTAGCGATTTGAGCTTCGACCCACAGGCCCTTCGTTGCGATGATGCTCTGGCGGGTGCACTATCGGCAGTCGAAGACCGCAGCGCCGCCATTCGTGATACGCTCTCCAAGGCCAAGGGCGTTCTCAGTCGCCTCCGGGAGGAGCTGATGCCCAAGGCGGAGCTAGTCGAGAACATAGACGAGCTGGTGGAGTCACTCCCCGGGGGTGTGCCTTCCAGCTTCAAGAACTCACTCCACGCGGCCGGCGCATCCATGTCGCTTGCTATGGTGCAGGCCCACGGAATCGAGATTGATCCTGCCGCGGTGTCGAAGGCGATGCCTGTTAGCGCGGATGGCCCGCAGGTAGTCTTTGCTCCTTTCGCGACTGCCTGTGGCAAGTATGGGCCTCAGTTGATAAATAATGTTGCAAAGTATTCTGAGGAGCTACATCGCGCCAAGAAGGCGGCGAAAGCTGCGGCGTCAGGGGCTGGCGGAAAGTCAGTGGCATCTGACACTGCCACGGACTCGATGAAGCCCCCAAAGCCGTTGAAGTCGAAGAAGCCAATCGCTCCTTAGTAGCTTTGTAATAATTAACTAGTTTATGTCCTTTGTTAAGAACATGCCTACTGGCGACTGTATCTGCTGATACTTTTGGTAGTCTTGAATGCACTTGAATCTTTTGTGTTCGTGTTGATTTGGTCGTCTTATTTGTTTCTATCTTGACTTGTGGTAGGGTTCATCAAGTGATCCTTTGAGGGAAACTCAGGACTCGCCGCCTCTTGATGATACTTTGGCACCGTCGCGCTCCAGGGTAGATGAACTATCGCTGCTTTCGCGACTGCGTGACCGCGTGAAGCAGCTGGAGCGTGAGTGGCCCGTGCTCCGCGGTAACACGGATGTATGGAAGTCGAAGGCGGAGAAAGCCGCCGCCCGAGAGCAGTATCTGCTTGGCGAGGTGATATAGCTGGGCGACCAATTCAAGTGTTAGTTTGCTTGCTCTTATCTTTTCCTTGTAGTCACTCGCGACGGTGCGTTGTACTTATGCTGTTGTTGCTGCTTTGTGTAGTTGTCAGCGCGCGCCATCCGCAGGAGGAGAAGGATAGAATTGCCATTCGCATGCATGATCTCATCTAGGAGAAACTTCAAGAGAGTGGATACTTTTGGGTAGATCATGATCGTGCGACTGCGCTGGCGACCCTGCAGGATCGTGCGTCACGAGTGCTGCACTTTCTGAAGAACATTTATCGGACAATGTTTCCGCTGGATGATACTCCATCAAGCCTATTGGCCCTTCTTGCCAAGTTTCAAGACCTGACCGCGGTTCGCGAGTGCGTGAGGCAACAGTTGGTGGCTGGTGCCAAGGCTGCTCTATCGATGGTGCGACTGCATAGGCCTGACGTAGATGTTGCGGAAATTGCGGCTGGGCCGCCTGCACCACCAGCAGGTTCTGCCTGGAATATGGTGCCACACTACCAGGCTATGGATCACCCAGCAGAAGAGATCGTCCACTTCTTTGAGGAACAAACCAACGTTCTCTTGCTGCAGTAGTGGCTTAGTTTCTATCCTGCACATAAGTGTACCCGTGTTGTAAAGTTCGTATGAATGTTGTATATAATTTATTATCGAATATGTATAAAGAGCTTTGTTAGCATGAATTGTGTTGCACTATGCGAGTCCTGGCCATCCTCTTATGTCAGCCCCTTGTCAACCTGTCAGGTGCGTTGCAACTGGGTTGATGTTTTGTCAAGGGGTTTCGATTGATGTGCCAGCTACTCAGGATATCGCGTTTTGGTTCGTAGAACAGATGTATATAGGGTGGCGCAGCCCCCGAGTGGATAAATTGGAAAAATGAAGGAGAACACAGAGTTTTGGGGCACTTTGCTTTATTTATTTGAAGGACAGTGCGAGGTACAATGGGTGGCTAAGTAGCCTTGGCTGAGTAGCCTTATTTGCAATTGGAAAAGGTAAAAAAGCGACTAGGGGTAGATGCGTCGCAGCTGTGCGACGTTCTAGGGGTTGGAGTATGCAACTCCTGTCTCTAAATCTTGAAGGCGATAGGCGCCACCTGGGATTACTTCTGTAATCACGTATTGTCCTTCCCAGGGGGACTCGAGCTTGAGATGCCCCTGCTGCTTCAGTCGCAGGACCAGGTCGCCTTCGATGAAGGATCTGGGGCGTAGCCTCCTACTGTGGTAGTTGCGCAGGTTCTGCTGGTAGATCGTTGATCTTTCCGTGGCGATTTCTCTTGCCTCGTCAAGAAGGTCGACGGAGTCTTTGAGTGCGAGGGATGACTCTTGTTCGCTGTAAGCAACCACGCGCGGCGCCTTGTACCGTACCTCTGCGGGTAGCACTGCCTCAGCTCCGTGCACCATAAAGAATGGCGTGTAGCCCGTGGCACTGTTTGGAGTTGTGCGTAGGCTCCAGAGTACGGATTGTAGTTCGTCTGGCAAGCAACCTGCGGCTTGTTTGAGTGGCCGGAGGAGTCGCTTCTTGATGCCGCCGCAGACGAGCCCGTTTGCTTTTTCCACCTGACTATTGGTCTGTGGATGTGCGACAGAGGCGTAGCTAAGGTTGATCCCTAGATTCTCGCAGAATTCTTCGAACTCCTTGGATGTGAAGTTCGTCCCGTTGTCGGTGATAATGCTTTGCGGTACTCCGAAGCGGTAGATGATGGATTCAAAGAACTTAACTGCACTGTGTCCTGATTGGTTGGTCATTGGCATGGCCTCAATCCACTTGGTGAATTTGTCGACTGCGACCAAGAGGTAGACGTAGCCTCCTCATGAGAACCTTGGGAGTTTGCCAACCATGTCGAGTCCCCATTACGCGAAGGGCCAGACCAATGGAATTGGCCGGAGTTCTACGCCTTGTTTGTGCGGCTTGTCCGCGAACCGTTGGCAAGCGTTGCATTTTTGGACGATGTCCTTGGCATCACGCATGGCCATGGGCCAATAGAATCTAGCTCGTAGAGCTTTGGCGATGAGGGCGCGACTACCGGCGTGGTGCCCACAGGTTCCCTCATGGATGTCGAGGAGAACACCTCTTCCATCGGCCGTGGAGACACATCATTGGAGTACTCCTGTGATGCTGCGCTTACACAATTCGTCGTTGATAACAGCGAATGCCTTGGATCACCGCGCGATGTGCCGTGCATCAGTCAGATCGTCTAGTAGCCTTTTGCTGAGGAGGTACGTGATGTATGGCTGCGTCCAGGATTGCTCAATCATCATGACACTCATTGGCCCCTCGAGTCATGGGTCCAACTCCAAGTCATCGAGTGCCATTGACTCATTGGGCGGCGTAGCCCCCGAGTCCGTTGCTGCGCTTGTTTTCTTCTCTGTGGCCTTTGGCTTGATGGAGCGTTCGCAGATGCGCTCGAGAAATACCCCGGGTGGTATGGGGGCGCAGGTAGAGCCTATGTTGGCGAGTGCGTGCGCCTCTTCGTTGCTTTCACGACCTACGTGCCGCAGCTCGCAGCCGTCGAAGTCTCCTTCGAGTGTGTCGTAGAGGTCGCGGTACACGATCATGTTGTCGTTGAGTGCGTCGCACTCATGCATTGTTTGGTTGACGACCAACTTGGAGTCACCGTATATGATGAGCCTCTTGGCGCCACAGGCTTTTGCCATCCTCATCCCGTGCAACAGGGCCTCATATTCAGCCTCGTTGTTGGAGGCTGTGAACTGCAGTCGGAGGATATACTTCAGCTTGTCCCCTTGAGGTGATGTCAGTATGACACCTGCGCCTGCTCCGTCCTTCCGCTTGGACCCATAGAAGTGCATTGTCCAGAGGTAGGACATATCTGGTTTGTCTGGGAGCTGGTTCTCCATCCAGTGCACGAGGAAGTCAGGGAGAACTTGCGACTTGATTGCGTCGCGCTTTTCGTATGTGATGTCTCGTGGACACAATTCTATTACCCAAAGCGTGACTCTTCCCGTGGCGTCGGGGTTGTTGAGGATATGCCCCAACGAGGCGTCGTTGACCACCATGATTGGGTGTTCCTGGAAGTAATGGCGCAGTCGCCGGGCGGTCATGAAGACACCGTATGCCAGCTTCTGGTAGTGCGGGTACCGCTGTTTTGTTGGCGTGAGGACCTCGCTGAGGTAGTATACTGGGCGTTGTACCCTGTGGACCTTGTTTTCCTCGGCTCACTTGACGATGAGCACTGTGTTGACCACCTGATTGGTGGCGGAGATATATAGCAACAGTGGTTCCCTCTCTCGTGGGGTCACCAGTACTGGCGAAGTGGATAGCATGCGCTTGAGGTCTTCGAATGCTTCTTGCGCTTCATTGGTTCACTCGAATTTTTCAGCTTTGCGGAGAAGTTGGTAGAAGGGCAGCGCCTTTTCACCCATCCGACTAATGAATCGACTGAGGGCCGCGATTTGCCCAGCCAGCTGCTGGACACCCCTTATGTTTTTCGGCTTCTCCATGGCTAGTATGGCTTTTATTTTCTTCGGGTTTCCCTCAATTCACCTCGTGGAGATGAGGTACCCGAGTAATTTCCCAGATGGCACGCCGAAGCGCATTTGTCCGAATTGAGATTGATCCGGTAGCGGTCGAGGTTGGCGAAGGTTTTGCGCAAATCATCGATTAGGGAGGCTTCCTCCTTGGTCTTGATTACTATGTCGTCGACATAGACTTGAATGTTGCGACCCAGTTGTTCCTTGAGGCAAGCCTGCATGTACCGCTGGTTGGTGGCTCCCGCGTTTTTTAGCCTGAAGGGCATTGTGTTGTAGCAGAACACACCAAAGGGCGTTGTAAATGATGTTTTCTCTTGATCTTCCTCCTTCATTCGAATCTGATTATAGCATGAGTAGGCGTCGAGGAAGCAGAGGCACTCGCATCCCGCGGTGGAATCGATGATCTGGTCGATGCGTGGCAACGAGAAGTGATCTTTTGGGAAGTGCTTATTCAGAGAGGTGAAGTCCACGCACATCCGCAGGATATCCGTGTCCTATTTTGGTACCAGCACCATGTTGGCGAGCCAAGTGCTTTCCTTGATCTTGCGGATTAATTTGGCATCGAGGAGTCTGTTGATCTCCATTCGAACTGCTTGCGCCCGTGGCTCAGACAATCGCCGAATTGTTTGCTTGACTGGCCTTGCTTCGGGGTTGACGTTGAGTGCATGCTTGGCGAATTCGCTGGAACTCCTGGCATGTCCGCAGGACACCAGGCAAAAATTTCCCAGTGCTCACGGAGGAATTTGACGAGCGCGAGTTCCTATGCGGGACTCAAGTTGTTGTCGATGAGGGTCGTCTTGGCGGGATCCGATCGGTGGACCTGCACTTCCTTTGTGTGCACCAATGAGTCGAAGGATAGATCGGGTGAGCTTGGCCGGCTCAGGGGGCAGGCTATTGTCTGTCGACTCTTTCAGCCTTGTGAGTTCTTCCTGCATGTCGAAGGACTGGGAAATTCTGTTGAATTCCCTGTCGCAACTGTCGGATCTCTCGAGCTCCCGTTGATCGTGATGATGCCATTGGGACCTGGCATTTTCATTTGCAGGTAGGTGTAGTGTGGCACTGCCATGAACCTAGCGAACGCGACGCGCCCGAGGATGCAGTGGTACTGTGAGGGCCAGTCGACGACCTCAAAGTCGATGCGCTCGCACCGGAAGTTCTTCGGCGTGCCGAAGATGACATCGAGGTTGATTTTGCCCAAGGGGTATACGCCTTTCCCTAGAACGATGCCGTGGAATGTTGTGTCCGAGGCCTCCATGCAAGTTAGAGGGATCCTCATTGCTCGCAAGGTACTCGCGAATATAAGGTTAATGTTGCTCCCGCCATCCATGAAGACGTGGCTCATGTCGAAACCTCCGATTTGCGCCTCGAGTACGAGGGGGCAATGGCCTGGACGGGGTACCTAAGGCAGATGGTCGCGTTTGTCAAAGGTGATGCATGACTCGCTCCCACTGAGGTACTCAGTGGTAGATGGTGGCAAGTGTGTGGCCAAGTTGACTTGGCGAGTGATGGCCTTCTGCACCCGATTGGAGGGGCATCCCTTTTGGATCATCATGGTGCCCATGGCTCGTGTGTACGGTTCGCCTCCATGGTGCTGGTCTGGTGCAGCTGCATTCGGGGGTGGCCCAGGTGGTGGTGGTGGAGCGCCATGTGCCACGGCGCCTAGAGAGGCTCCGTAGCCTCTTTTGACTGCATTGCGGTTCATTCGAACTAATCCCTCATGTAGCTTGAGGAACTCGCGGCAGTCCTTGAGGAGGTGGCTGGACTTCTTCTTGCCATCATGCTTGTCGATGTAGAAGTGCACCGTACATGGCCCGGACAGTTTGTCCTCCATGGAGGTCATGGGTGCCTCGTCGTGAGTGCGGCGTTGCCACACTTGCGTGGTTTTCCTGGAGTCGCGGTATCCGCCGCTACGGTATCCGCTGTTGCGGTTATCGTCGCGTCTTTCGGCATAGATGGCCGCGACCATGTTGGCGTCGTCGTGGTCATCGTAGATGCGCATGCGACGCTTGCCTCGGCGATCACGTCTACGCTCGAGTTCCGCCTCCTCGTCGGAGTGAACGCGATTCTTCACCAAATCTTCTCCATCGGCCCACCGATTCGCGATCTCCATTAGGTGGTCGATGGTCTTGGGCTTTGAGCGGCCTAGCTCCTCCCTGAGTTCTAGGCGGCAGACGCCACCGTTGAATGCGTCAATCGCGCGATCCTTCGAGATGTTTTCTGTGGAGTTCTTGATGATGGACCATCTTTGGATGTAGGAGCGTAGAGATTCGCCAGATCTTTGCTGGCAGCATCTCAGCTCTTCGATTGATGCGGGCCGCTTGTATGTGCCCTTAAAGTTGCGCACAAAGCTGTAAACCAGCTCATCCCAGCTGTGAATGGATCCGCGTGGGAGGTTGTTGAGCCATGCTCGAGCGGCGCCCTGCAGCTGTAGCTGCAAGCATTGCATGGCCATGCTTGGACTGCCTCCGTAGAGCCTAACGGAGGAGATGTGGTCCTCCAGCCAGATCTTCGGGTCCTGTAGGCCGTCAAACTTTGGGTTCTCCGACGGGAGTTTAAACCCCTTTGGCATTCGCTTCTGCCTGATGGACCTACTGAAGCATCTGGCGCCGCAGAGCTCCACGTCTTCCTCTTCTGAGTCAGTCAACCGAGCGTGTCATGCCCTTGATTTGTCGATCTTGCGCTGCGTGATGTCATCACGCGCGTCGTAGTCGTGGTCATGTCGTCGTGAGCGGCGACGTCGAGACAGGTCGTGACTGTCATCACTGGATGAGGGCGAGGAGTAACGATTTGCTAGCGCTTTGCCCTTCTTTGGTTCCGGTGTTGGCTCCTTGTCGAGGGCGGCCTCGATTAATCCCAAGCCCGTGATCGTGGATCGATGCACGGCGGCTCGGGGATCTCCAGCCGGTGGCTGGTTGTTGAGGAGGTACATGGTGGCCGCTATCACTGCAGCCTGCGGCGTCTTGGCGACCACATTGCCCCTGGTGTCGACTGTCATAGAGCCGAAGTCGAGGACCTTTGCGGCTTCTATGCGTTCTTGCTTGGTGAGATGGGCCATCCGAGATTGCCTCTTCTTGGCGAGGTGCTCGTTGCCCTTTGAGGAGGATCCTCCGTAGGAGGAGAGCCCAGCACGACGAAGGCTCGACTCGTCTACCGCCTTTTTGCGCGCTTCGAGTTGCGCGATTGTTTGTACTTGGCGCTTGAATTCTTCCTTCAGGAGCCAGTGATAGCCCATCAGCAGCTCTTGCGGGGATCCGAAGGGTAGAGAGGTGCCTCGTAGGGCCTCGCGGCAGCGAGCCCATTCTTGCTCGTTGAGCTTGATCACGACGCGTTCACTGGTTTGCTCATTTACTATGGTTGGAGGTTCGACTGCTCCTCCATTGTCGAGGGGGGTGCGATTACCACCGTTACCGCCATTGCCACCATTGCCACCGTTGCCGCCGTTAGGCGGGTCGGTTCTGTTGCCGCGATTGCCACCGTTGTCGCGGTTGGCAGAGGTATCGCATGCGTTGATGACGGCACACATGAAGTGATTGGGGAACCTGCTGCTCCCACAACTCTTAGATCCGGAACCGTAGGTTCCATCTTCAGTGGCCAGATCGCTCAGATCAGAGTCGCGACTGCTGTCGCTGACCGTGTTCTTGACTGTTGTCGAGGCGTTGAGCTCACTGAGGGTGCCGATCGATGGAGGGAACCATGATGCTGGGGCAATCGACAGTGCCGTCGGCTGGTCAGGCAGGCGAAGCGTGCCCATCTGACCGACTTGGAAGCGGAAGCTCCCTATCGCCAGGTTGACTCCGTCGCCCACGGATTCGAAGGCCGGGCGAGTGGCTGGCGTGTGGATGGTGAAGTCGAACGCGCCGAAGTGCTGGCGGATCTCCGCTGTTGCGGAGTTGTAGATCGTGGTTGATGGGGCTGAGAAGCCGCAACATCAGCACTCCTAGTTCCCACAGACAGCACCCAGCACTCCCCTGGTCGAGATGCCCTGTAGCACTACAGTACGCCACCCCTCTCTCCTTGTCCTTTTGCTTTTGGAGGGAGAGGAGACAAGTGAGAGATATTGTCTAGCTTCTTTAAAAACTTGCAGCTGCTGCACCCCCTCTCTCTCTGCCCTCCCGCACGACCAGAACCCCACTCTACCTCTCTCCACCACCCCTGGCCACCAATGGGAAGGCCATGGACCAAGCCATGGCCATGAGTGCACTAGGTGCACCATACACCCATCTCCTCAAGTTAAATAAGCCCCAGGCCACTCCCACTGACAAGGGTTTAACTCATTAATGCCCATTGTTATGGACTTGGGTTTTGGAGAAGGAGGGAGCACTGGAGACATCTATTGGCTAGCAAACAAGCACACAGGGGACAAAGATTTACCCAGGTGTAGGCCTCGTAGAGGTCCCTACTCCTGCTTGTCTGCTCGTGGAATTATCGAAGGAATCGAAGATTACAATGGTGCGCAGATGTGATCTGGCGAGGGTTGTGGAAACTAGGGGTGTGTGTGTCCTCCTCGCCGCCCCCTCCTAGCCTTTATATAGGCAGGCTAGGTCTCGGGTAGCAGGCGAGTCGGTTACAAGTTAGGGTTTTCCCCTTCAAACTTTCTATCTATAGCTTCTTCTTGTTCTTCAAGCAATCGAGAGTCCGTAGGTTACTCAAGTCCTTCATTTGGGCCTTGGCGACACCGTGAGCCTTTACGTATTTAGACCATATATACCAAGCTCGAGTACCTGTAGGGTATACCCATGTCACCAACCCTCCCTGCTCACCCATTTCCTTCCCTGGCCACCAGAGAACCATCCTCACCCCCTTCTCTCTCAATCTGCTCCCGCTCGCCATGAAAAAGGTGAAGAACTCCCCTTGGGTTCTTGCTCGCATGCATGTTTGTGGTACGCCTAGACCTTCCCCAGCACCTCAGATCCCCTCGAAAGCCCTCATATCGGTCCCCAAAGCTCCCTCACCGAGCCCATGCCACTACATGTCGTGGGAGAAGGAGAGTTTCTCACTTTGGCCATCTCTAAAACTCGAGCTAGGTGCTCCCTCCTCGGCCTTTCTTACTCTGCATGTCAACCGTACTGGGATCCCCTATCTCTGCTGCATCTGATCCTCTCTTTTTCTCGAGCTAGGAACAGCTCCACTGGTGGCGCTGTCAAGCTCCGACGAGGTTCCTCTCGGGTGTACTCGCGCGAGCCAGATCCTGACGCAAAATCCCTGGATGTCACCCCTCTCCAAGGTCAGTGTCGTCTTCTGCATCGGCCCCGCCACCACACCGTTGCTGCCGATGCTCAAGTGACCTCTCCTGGGCGGCGTCGCTCCGTGTTAGGGTTTCTACCCTGCCGCCGCCGTCGAGAGGAAGAGGACGAGCCAGGGCCATCCATCGCCCTCTAATCGGACGGCCCTTGCCCCTCCTTACCACTTCGCCGCCCACTGCGGCTGGCAGGCGGGCCCCGCCCGGAGGGATTTGAAACCCTCTCCAGCGCGCTCGCCGGGCGAGCTGGGCCATCCTTCCTCCTCCGCGGCCCAACTCCCCTCCAGATCTGGGCCCGTGACACCTTTTCTTTTTCTTTTTCTGTAAAATACTAGATCTCATTTCTACAGTCTAGTTTAAATCGAATTAAAATTGGAAAACCACTTAGAATTTCCAGATCTAATTTTTCCCAGGTGCATACATGTTCTCCCCAACATCCAGTACAACCAGTTGTCCAAAATAAGGTTTAAATTAATGATAGTAAATCACCCACTCACCTATATCTTTTCTACTATAAAAATCCCCCTGTGAGTTTTACAACTCCAAAGGGGGTAAACCCAAGTCCCCCTGGTAGGTATTGCACGTACCTATCTCATGACCTTGGCCTCTTACTAAATTGCTCCTTAGTTTACCTGTATCAAAAATAGTAAGAGCGGGCCAAAGTTGCCTTTAGGATTTTTTCTGGGCCAAACCATGAAAGGTACTTACTTAATTCTAACTTCTGGAGAACATGCATACTAATATGTATCATACCCCAGGAGCCCAAAATTTTATGTGCCATGGTTGATTTATTAGGATTTAAACTATTCTGTGTAGGGTAAATTCACTAATAAAATCACCTCAGTAGTTCTGTAACTCCAAAAACAGTGTTTCCAATTGCTACAGAGAGGTATTCGAAATACCTACCATGTTTCCTTGGAACCATACCAAAATCTTATGTAGAGTAAATATGGTTAAAAAGACAAAAACCTTCTGGAACTACATTTGGGAATTTCCTGAGGGAATTCTTGTAATTATTTTCACATGATTCCAACTGTAACTGAATCAGTACATCAAACCCTACTTAACCACCCAAGGAAACGATTTTTGGAGATCCAGAACCTTTCTGGTGAATTATTTCCTAAAACTAGAGCTTTTATCACTAGAAAATTCATAAGAAATTAAAGAAAAGTGATTAAATAGTGAAACCACTTTTGTTGGTTTCATTTTGTCAAACCCTATCTATTGGTATCATTTGTACACAATGGCATCATACAGAATAGGTCCTTGGTCCAAAAACCCCTCCTAGGTAGTTCCTCGACTATAAACCCTAAGGGATGTTCATCCATGTCTCAAAGCCATCTCCACCTTCTAAATCAAATCCTCTCAAAACCTACTGAATCTTAAACTTGTATTGTTCACTGTTTTGATGTATTGTATTGATCCTTGTATGCCTTGTGTTGATTGTGGTTTGGTTTGTTTGCATGTGCTGTCTGGACGACGATAGTTGCGATGAAATCGGAGAGCAGAAGAAGTGGTAATTATTATTGGTTTATTATGGTTTTCTAAGGAGATGTCCAGGGACATGTATGCCATACTGTTGATCACAGGCAAGCCACCTTCTTGCTCATAAACCTTGTCCTACTATTTTACTTATGCAAGTTTTATCTACTGTTTGCGAAACTACATTGTTTTAATATATGATGATTTGTACTTGGTAAGTGGTTTGGCTCCTCCAAACCATTATACCCTTGTACTGTTAAGTACACCCCCCCCCCCCCCCCCCGTTGGTGTTACCTACTTGCCCCTAGTAAAGCAAATTGTGTATAACACCATACCCCTTTGGAGACCCCGTTTTAGCCGTGGCCAAACTAGAGGATGGGAAAACCCCGAGAAAAGTTTTACTAAATGTTTTACCATAAAACCTTGGTGAGGTGGGACCTCCCAAGAGTTGTTGAGAAAGAAAAAGGTTTTTGTTTTACAAAATGCTGGAGGAAAACTAGAGGAAAAAGGTTTACGAAATGCACCAAGTTCTTTATAGATTTGCCTGAACAATTAACCTGTGCAACCACATTACTCTGAAATGGGACGGAGCTGGATTTGATGATTGTTCATTTTGGATAAGCTGCCTCGTAACAACTACAGGGGATGCAAATCCCTGGAGGGTGGGCCTTCTCTAGACAAAGGTCCATGTGAAACATCGACCGGGCGAAGGAACGAAGGGTCTACAGACCTCCATGCGTTACTATGAGCCCCTCATTGAAAGCGCACACTCAGGAAGTGGAAAAAGCACTCCGGTTCGCTGTGAACTATATAGGGCGTCCTGGTGTTGAGGGGTATAACACTCATAGGGTAGTCACTTATACTATAATGGACTTTCAGAGAGTCTTGGTCGGTTACTGGACCCACGATCAGGGCAGAGTAGATGGATGGTGTGGATAAAGTGTACAACCTCTACAGAGTGTAAATCTATTCGAATAGCCGTGTCCGCGGTCATGGACGGTTGGGAAGGTTGCCGTAGAGCGGTGCTGGTTTTGGTTTCAAAAAGGACTTCGGAAAAGCAAATTCTTTGGAAATGATTGTACCACGAGATGTTCAGAAAGGAAGGATAGGAGTTTGGTCACGAGCTGACCGTGATGGGTTCGTAGCATGGAAAACAAAAAAATTCTACTGCAAGAACGAACAAAACCTAGATCTAATCCAGATAAAAGCCAAGATCTAATCTGTTAGACATGAGCAACGAGATAGATAGGAACTAACCCTCGTAGATCTGAAAGCGTTAACGAGATTAGATCTCGTGGTTGATGTAGTCGATCACTTGCCGATCTCAAGATCGTGTGGACGATCCTTCCGGCGTCACGTTCCAGCAGCGCTCCCGCAGTCGGTCCAGTTGACGATCCTTCCGGCGTCACGTTCCGGCAGCGCTTCCGCCCTTGGTCAAGTAGACGATCCTTCTGGCGCCACAATTCGGCAGCGCTTCCGCAGTCGGTTACACGTGCGGAGTCGAAGCAGACCTTCCTCTCCCCGTTCCAGAGAGCAGCGGAGGTAGTAGATCTTCTCCACGGAATCCCAGCAGCACGACGGCGTGGTGGTGGTGGTGGAGTAGAGAATTCTGCAGGGCTTCGCCTATGCCTGTGCAGAAGATGGTGAAGGAGAGAGGCGGCAGAGATTGGGTGTTATGAGAGCTTAGGTGGAGGGGGCGCCCCTGCCCTTCTATTTAAGGGGAGGAGGCGCGCCTGGGGAGGGGGAGTCCTTGTAGGACTCCCCTCCTCTATGGCCAACGAATTTGGGGAGGGGGGAGGAGTCCTCCTCCCCCACGAATCCGTGTCTTGACCCACCAGGACTCCTTGATCCCTATCTTGATTTTCAAGCAAACTCCAAGATATCTTCTAGAACCTTCCGGAACATTCCGAAACCTTCTAGAATCCTCATACAAACACTCCGGAACATTTCCTAACTTAGAAAATGATCCCCTATATATGAATCTTATTCTCCGGACCATTCCGGATCTCCTCGTGATGTCCCGAATCCAATCCGAGACTCTGAACAACATTCGGTCTCCAACGCACATTCCATATCTACTTAAAACAACTTCGAACCTTAAGTGTGTCACCCTACGGTTCGTGAATATGTAGACATGATAGAGACACATCTCCTATCAATAACCATCAGCGGGACCTGGAGATCCATAATGGCTCCCACATACTCAACGATGACTTCGCGATCGATTGAAGCACTTACATATGAAACCAATTCCCTTTGTCTCGCGATACTATACTTATCCGAGGTTTGATCGTCAGCATCTCCATACCTAGTTCTACCTCGTTACTGATAAGTACTCTTTACTCATTCCGTGATATGTCATCCCTTGTGACCCAGTCACATGCTTGCATGCTAATTAGATGACATTCCATCGAGAGGGCCCAGAGCATATCTATCCGTCATATGGATGGACAAATCCCAATCTTGGTCCATGCGCTTCAACACATACTTTCAGAATACCCAATGACACCTTTATGACCACCCAGTTACGAAGCGGTGTTTGATGTCATCAAAGTACCCATCCGGTGATGGTGATTAACATAACCTCATGGTCGAAGGATTAGATTACTATGTATTTTAAAGCTTATAGCAAACGAACTTAATGACTTGATCTTATGCTACGCTTACTATGGGTGTGTGTCCATCACATCATTCTCCTAATGATATAACCTTGTTATTAACGACATCCAATATCCATGATCAGGAAACCATGATCATCCATTAATCAACAAGCTAGTTTAACAATAGGCTTACTAGGGACTCTTTTATGTTTACAAAACACACATGTATTCGTGTTTCCTAATAATAAAATTATAGCATGGGATGTAAACATTTATCATAAACATAAAGATATAATAATAACCACTTTATTATTGCCTCTTGGGCATAACTCCAACAGTCTCCCACTTGCACTAGAGTCAATAATCTAGTTAAAAACTTGTGCATTCAACACCTATGGCTTTCTGGTGTTGTATAGACACCATTGCTAGTGGTAAACATAATCTTCGGATCTGACACTTCCAGGTCCGTGTGTATTTGCATGTCCTTGCGTCTCTACGCATTACTCATTCTCCAATGAGATGGCATTGTATAAATTTGGTCCTTTGGTGAGACCTTTAGTTCCTCGGGATTAAATCATGTTGATACTATTGTCATAAAATGTATCTTCATAGTATTATCCTGCTATGAACCACACCTAGTTTGATAACAAACTACTTAACACAAATGCCCTCCTTTGCTGCTACTATAGCAGTTTATATACTTAGCCTTTTGTTGTAGTATCTGTCACAATGTTTTAACTTTGGTACTCAACCAAATCCGTTATGGAACTTCCTTTCATTACATTGTGCCACCCATAGTTTAAATTGAGATAAACTTAATTTGTATCCTGTGACAAAACTAGTATCAATGTAACACTTTACAATGAACTACCTTTAACTATTTGTCACTTATACATGATATATTCTTAGTTCTTCCAAAGCTCATAAGAATATTTTTACTATTGTCCAATGATCATCTTATGAATCATTCTGGTATATGCTCATAACATTTAGAGCATAGGACATATATGGATGTGTACATCTCAAAGAATGATTGATCAAAATATTCTTGTAATTTCACCAAGTGTCAAAACACTTGAATCTCGTGTCAACACATTCGAATCTTGATTCAGTCCTTTCCGTGCATCAAGAACCTTTCTTGTTGTTTCTATATTGAACTCATTCAACATCTTATCTATGTACATTTGGCAAAACCATATTAGCGCCTCAATCTATCCATATAGACATTGATGCCTAATTCTTGGGTTATGCCTAAGTCTTTCATCAAAATGAAATTCTTAACCTGTGTCAATACAAGATACATCATTTCCAATCAACAATATGTCCTCTACATAATGTATTAGAAATATGTCTCAGCGCTCCCACTTAATTTCTTGCAAATGCAAGCATCTTCATCATCTCCGATGAATTTAAACTCTTTTAACAATTTCATCATGGTGAAGATTCCAACTCCGCTATGCTTACTTCAACCACTGAAGTTTTGCATACTCTTTTAGCATCCTTTGAATTAACAAAACCCTTTGGATCGTGTCATGTACACGTCCTAGGTAACTATTCTATTAGAAGAACTTGTTTTGTTTGTTCAACTACCATATACCAAAATATATGTAGTGGTTGCTACATTAATCCGTCCAGACTAAATATCGCTATGAAAGATCAAATCTTATCATAGTCAATTCCTTGAACATTGTCGTAAACTCTTTCCGACATGTCAACTATTTCATAGATTTGAAACATCCATGTCTATTTCTTTATAGATCCAAACACGACCGATAGGCTTCACGCCTTTCCGGAGGGTCTTCAAAGTTCAGAAACTTGATTTCTTGTGTATGGATGCTATCACGGATTCCATGACTTCTAGTCATTTTATGGAGTCAGGGCCCATCATCGCTTCTTTGCATGTAGTCGGTTCATCATTGTCAAAACAATAACGACTTGCTTATCAAATCTTACTATTTGATTCTTACTGACCCACATGGTTCTATAGGAACTCTAATCTCCGAGATCACACCTTTTGTAATCACGAGAGCCATGAGCATTGTGGCCGTCACCGGGACACTTTCCGGCGCTGCGCTACTTAGCACATATAGCTAAGGTTCCACAACCTTATCAAAGTTCTATTGTCCTCCCACTTAACTTTTCACGAAAAATTCCTTCTCAAGAAACTTGATGTTCCAAGTAACAAACTCTTTTGTCCTCAGTGTTATGGAGAAATTCCCAACAAATTCTTTGGGATAACCTACAAAGACGTGCTTATCCGACTTTGGTTGTAAACATTTTACTTATGCATAACATACCAAAATTTTAAGAAAAGACAATTCGGGTTTTATCCCAAACCATGACTTATATGATGTCATTTCAACGGATCACGATGGAGCTCTTTTCAGTGTAAAAGCGGTAGTCACTAAAGCTTTAATCTTTAAAAACATAATGGCAGTTTTATAAATGACACCCTTGATCTTACCATCTCAAACATGGTTTGATTTTATCTCTCGAATATGCCATAATCCTATGGTTTATCGAGAAACACAAATCACAGAACAATTCCTCAAGTCTTAGGTGTTTTTTCTAAACATGTAACTCAAATATCTTCCTTTATGATCGAATCATAACCTCTTTATTTTCTTGTTACAATGATTTTCAACTTCATCTTGAAAGTCTTTGATCAATTTTCAAATGTTTCATACTTCCTCCTTATTAAGTAAATGTACATATAGTCACTCAAATTCTCGGAGAAAGCATATGAAGTTGAAATCCATCGCTCTTGACTACATAATGGGCTTCATACATCTATATGTACAAGTTCCAATAAGCCAGTCATTCGTTCCTTTTGGCCTATGAACGAAGTTTTAATTATCTGTAGAAAGTTTCACAAGTGTCATTTGATCAAAATCAAAAGACTCCAAAATTCCATCAACATGGAGTTTCTTCATGTTTTCTTTCCAATATAATTTAAACAGCGATGTCACTTCGCAGGTGATCTTTCAATCTTTTGTCTTGCGACATTTTAGCAATAGTGTTTATGGATGTGATTTCTCCCACAAGACTTGTAAATGTTCATCCATCCTTTATGGAATACGGTAATTATTTGAACAACCATTGTTTTCGTAATACCGGAAAAAAATAACAATTATTGAAACAAATCTTGAAGGCAAGCTTTGATGTTAACGAGCAACACAACAACCCTTTGTTTGTTTTCGATGAACATCATCACTTATTCTCTTGCTAGTTACTTAGGCCATTGTAGTTCATGAATTACGTTGTCCTGTATGACATAGCATACCAACCAATTCGGTATCCAATACCGGAGAACCACATTGTTTAACAAGCAGGGAATACAACCATAACATGTATATCTTCTATGTGCCTAAGTTGGACATCTCCAATCTTTTCTTTTCTGCCAAATATTTTATAGATTCTCTTTCAGCAATTTCTTTTCTTTTAAAAGAATCTATTAACATCAATAGCAGTGTCATCAACATGACACATGGTACAAAGCGTATATAGTCAACTACTAATACCTTTGGACTTGCACTTTGAGGTGGATCACCATCATCAAATGTTTGGTGTTCTTTCAAAAATCCATTCTTTAGTAATCTTTTAGCATAGTAAACATTTTACTTACATCTTCTATTCATCCTTATCATGACAACTTTCATGATCAAGCTGCTATAGCTTATAAAGGTGAATTGTGAGTATAATGTTTCTTTTTCAAAACCTTTTGGAGGATTAGGACGACTAGCGTCTCCAACCTTCACAAATTCTCATCAAATATGAGGACGTATACTCTATCATGTTGTAACCAACACATTGTTTTAGATATCGCAATACCTTTCACATATGATGGTTTCTGAAACATTGCTTTCAGCTCTTAGATAAACTTGATATTAAAAACAATCTTTTGAGTATCAAGAATCATGGAGGCTAACATGATACATTAGATAGTAACACTGGAATTGTTACTCTTGATTTAATGCTATTTATTAAACTTCATGGAGTAAATTGAGTTTGTTGAAAGTTTGCAATAGGACTTATAAATTTTAATTGACACTCAAAACAATACGATACCAGTTCGTAAAGCAAATATCCAGAATTTCTATAGTTCCACTATCTCAACTATAACTAAGCGTAAGGTGGTGAACGGATGCCAATGACTACAACAAACTATGCAAATTCACTTTGATTGTGTTTATGATAAATTGAGTTCGACTAATCCAAATTACAAATGAACTCCCACTCAAAACAACATCCCTCAAGTTGTTTTAGTGATTACATGAACCAAATCCACTACACCAAGTCCGATCATCACGTGAGATGATGTAGCTTTAAAGGCGAACAATCAACATGTTCATCATATCATCCATATGACTCATGTTTTACCTTTCGGTATTCTGTGTTCCGAGACCATGTCTGTACATGCTAGGCTCGTCAAGGTTAACCTTAGTTTCTGCATGTGCAAATCTGGCTTGCACCCGTTGTATGCACACGTAGAGTCTATCACACCCGATCATCACGAGATGCTTCGAAACGACGAGTCTTAGCAACGGTGCCAACTAAGGACGAACACTTTATTACTTGATATTTAGTGAGAGGGATCATCTTATAATGCTACCGTCGCGATCTAAGCAATACAAGATGCATAAAGGATTAACATCACAGGCAATTCATAATATGTGATATGATATGGCCTTTCTTCTTGTGCCTTTGATCTCCATCTCCAAAGCATGGACAAGATTTCCATCATCACCGGCGTGGCGTCAAGGTCCGTGGCGCCGCTTCATGATTGTCCATCATCACTAGTAACCATTACAACTACTTGGAATAAAGCTATTACAAGATGAATAGACACGTAGGTCTTAACAGAATTAAAAGACAACCATTAGGCTCCTGCCGGTTGCCATATTACAACAAGGATCATTGCATACATCAAATATAATCATAATCACATGATGGCCATATCACATCACAAAACCCCTGCAAAAACAAGTTAGACGCCTCTAATTTTCTTTGCATGTTTTACGTGGTTTGGGGCTTTCGCATAAGACCGATCTTACCTACGAACAAGGACCACAACGTTGATACAAGTGTTGTCAAGATGCTCATTGTAAATTGAATCTTAACTATGGTGGGAGAGACAGACACCCGCAAAGCCACTTGTGCAAAGCAAGTTGCACGTCAAGCGTGGAGCAGGTCTCATGTACGATGACATGTAATGTTAGCCCGAGCCGCTTCATCCCACCATGCCGCAAGATGCAAAGTACACGCTAAGACACCGACAACAAAAGCATCAACGCCCACAAAAACATTGTGTTCTACTCGTGCAACAGATCTACGCATAGATACGGCTCTGATACCACTGATGGGTTCGTAGCATGGAAAACAAAAAATTTCTACTGCAAGAACGAACAAAACCTAGATCTAATCCAGATAAAAGCCAAGATCTAATCTGTTACACATGGGCAACGAGATAGATAGGAACTAACCCTCGTAGATCCGAAAGCGTTAACGAGATTAGATCTCGTGGTTGATGTAGTCGATCACTTGTCGATCTCAAGATCGTGTGGACGATCCTTCCGGCGTCACGTTCCAGCAGCGCTCCCGCAGTCGGTCAAGTTGACGATCCTTCCGGCGTCGCGTTCCGGCAGCGCTTCCGCCCTTGGTCAAGTAGACGATCCTTCCGGCGCCACAATTCGGCAGCGCTTCCGCAGTGGGTCACACGTGCGGTGTCGAAGCAGACCTTCCTCTCCCCGTTCCCGCGAGCAGCGGAGGTAGTAGATCTTCTCCACAGAATCCCAGCAGCACGACGGCGTGGTGGTGGTGGTGGAGTAGAGAATTCTGCAGGGCTTCGCCTATGCCTGTGCAGAAGATGGTGAAGGAGAGAGGCGGCAGAGATTGGGTGTTATGAGAGCTTAGGTGGAGGGGACGCCCCTGCCCTTCTATTTAAGGGGAGGAGGCGCGCCTGGGAGGGGGAGTCCTTGTAGGACTCCCCTCCTCTATGGCCAACGAATTTGGGGAGGGGGGAGGAGTCCTCCTCCCCCACGAATCCGTGTCTTGACCCACCAGGACTCCTTGATCCCTATCTTGATTTTCAAGCAAACTCCAAGATATCTTCTAGAACCTTCCGGAACATTCCGAAACCTTCTAGAATCCTCATACAAACACTCCGGAACATTTCCTAACTTAGAAAATGATCCCCTATATATGAATCTTATTCTCCGGACCATTCCGGATCTCCTCGTGATGTCCCGAATCCAATCCGAGACTCCGAACAACATTCGGTCTCCAACGCACATTCCATATCTACTTAAAACAACTTCGAACCTTAAGTGTGTCACCCTACGGTTCGTGAATATGTAGACATGATAGAGACACATCTCCTATCAATAACCATCAGCGGGACCTGGAGATCCATAATGGCTCCCACATACTCAACGATGACTTCGCGATCGATTGAAGCACTTACATATGAAACCAATTCCCTTTGTCTCGCGATACTATACTTATCCGAGGTTTGATCGTCAGCATCTCCATACCTAGTTCTACCTCGTTACTGATAAGTACTCTTTACTCGTTCCGTGATATGTCATCCCTTGTGACCCAGTCACATGCTTGCAAGCTAATTAGATGACATTCCACCGAGAGGGCCCAGAGCATATCTATCCATCATATGGATGGACAAATCCCAATCTTGGTCTATGCGCTTCAACACATACTTTCCGAATACCCAATGACACCTTTATGACCACCCAGTTACGAAGCGGTGTTTGATGTCATCAAAGTACCCATCCGGTGAT
Source organism: Avena eriantha (assembly GCA_910589775.1). Lineage (NCBI taxonomy): Eukaryota > Viridiplantae > Streptophyta > Magnoliopsida > Poales > Poaceae > Avena > Avena eriantha. The sequence goes on from OU342746.1 coordinate 55,804,548, forward strand.
GGTGATTAACATAACCTCATGGTCGAAGGATTAGGTTACTATGTATTTTAAAGCTTATAGGAAACGAACTTAATGACTTGATCTTATGCTACGCTTACTATGGGTGTGTGTCCATCACATCATTCTCCTAATGATATAACCTTGTTATTAACGACATCCAATATCCATGATCAGGAAACCATGATCATCCATTAATCAACAAGCTAGTTTAACAATAGGCTTACTAAGGACTCTTTTATGTTTACAAAACACACATGTATTCGTGTTTCCTAATAATACAATTATAGCATGGGATGTAAACATTTATCATAAACATAAAGATATAATAATAACCACTTTATTATTGCCTCTTGGGCATATCTCCAACAGACCGGACAGAAGCCACAAATGGGTGACCCAGTCCTATTGTTTTCTAAAACTTTTCAAAAAGGTTTCCAAAATGTTTACAAAAGTTTTCAACAAAGATATGTAGATGCTATATCTACAAGAGAAACTATTTGTTAAAAGAACCTCTCTTGGAGCCCTCCTACTACCACAGCCATATCGCATATCCTCTTGTTATTATTATTCTCTTAAGGTGGTTTGCGAGTACATTCAAAGTACTCACTAGCATTGTCCCTGGCTATTAACTTGGTCAGATATGAAGAAGAAGGTGAAGTTGACAGCTATGCGAGCTAGGACGTTCTCCCAGTCAGTTGCCTATAGGTTGAGGCATGGCTCGGGCTCTACGCTTGATGAAGTTCCGCTGATGATTATTGATGTAGCCATAATGGCATGTAAGGTATGACCTGTATCCGCTTAAGTAATGAATGTTTACTTTGATACTTGTCGGTTATGTGCCACGACTAACTGATCATGGGATCGTGGTGTATGCATAACAGGGATTCTCGGAGGATTAATCTAGGGGCCCCACACTTTTTACTGTTCAGGCCTTTTACTGTTTCAGCTCTTTACTATTTGGGTATATCAATATTCGGGCCCATTATAGTTCGGGCCCTTTACTGTTCTCGCCTGTTGCGATTCAGCCTTGTATGTTTTCAGGGCCTTGGCCACTTATGAGGCCCACCAATATTCTGACCTGCCACTTACGACCTTTTAGTGTTTATTTGGCCCATCCGCTGGCCAACATATTTGCGTATTCTATAACTATGGCGAAATTCTTGTTTTAAACAGTCCGTTAATATTTCAGCCCGCTAATGGCTACGCTAGGATCATCCTATTACATCAACATATATTTTTTGAAATTTATTACAGACCAGACTTTCAACAAAAACAAGATGAAGCATTACAGAGACATCACGAAACATGTGTTGGAACAGGGTTTCTACTACGGAGCTTACATCCCCATACAAGTAACAATTGGCATACCATGATAGCTGCAAAAGAGATTATCAAGTAGACGGTCCGTCAAATCTTGTCGATCTTTCAGTTCTTGTATGTGTTCACGTGTAATCGTGATTATTCCATCTATTTGCTCTGTTTCTTGTTCAATTGTTTGGAGTGCAGCTGTAACACCTCTTTCTGCTGGAAAAACTGAAACCGTGGGCCGATGCAAACAATAATCACTGTCACTGTTGCTTTGTGAAATGACTTCAATACTTAACGTATGATTCCTCCCTTCTGCCCCCATAGCTTCATGTGCATCCTGAAACAAAGAAAACAAGACAGCACAGCGTACCAGCTAACTGGCGGCCATCTTATATGTAAAATAATTCAAATTCATCATTGGCCAGGAACAATCAATGATGTGCCTCGTACATCTCTTTCCAGAATAACAGGAACTATCGATGTCCTGGACCGATGCGTACATGTGCCAGTATCATAGCCACTCTGGAAGAAACACTACAGGTTATTTGCATGCTGAAACTAAGACATATTAAGTTAGAGCAGCAAAGCAGGCGAAAAAACACCATGTTTTTTGTCAAAGAATTTCAAAATTGGGATTGTCCTAATATAACAAATCAAGCCATCAACATGTGTGTCTCATGCAGACTAACTGAACTAGTGTGGTAATGAATGTAGGTAATCAAGAAAATCGACGCTTTCCCTCATAAACTAATCATATCACTACATAACGGAAATATAGAAATATAACAAAAATAGGTGCATGAGATTCCTTCGGCTGCTTAGAACTTGTCAGGACAACAAAGCATTAACCTAAAATATAAGAATATTGTTTAAAAATGGACTATAGTATGAACTAGCCAAAAAAGTGACCTCCAACAACATGTGGCATTTCTTTAATCATCAGGCAACTATGATAGTATCTTGGAAAAACAAGCAATAGACCAAGTGTCTTAAATAGACTACCAGAATCATTTCAGACAAACAAGATATCAACCATTCCTTTTCAGTAGCCAAATCATTCAAATATTTTGATCGCCGGGCCAGTAAATAAAAAAGAAGAGAAACGAAAAGATGGGTCATTTGCTGCCAAAACAATAGTTGGATGCATCCAAAAAGTAGCACAAACCTTCTTTGTAATGCCTACAACTATTGTATTTCCAACTGCTGACAGTATCATTATACATATAACCAGGCAAGAAAATCCAGTAGACATACAAGCAAATGATACATTGTGCACCTTGCAAGGTCAATGAAGTATTTAAACAATGTATGTCTAGGAACCACATCAGAATATATCATTGATGCAATCACAAGTCAACTAAAAATTCATAGTAACCATAACCAATTGAACCATATGGTGGCTAATATTAAACTCACAAGATCATCCGATGATGTATAGATGAAAATCCCGTGTTTATTATTAATCAAACATTGTATTTCTCACAGAAATTGCCATTCCTACTTTGGGGCTGATGGGGCACAAACTTGCAGCTTCGCCTTGACAGGGCGGTGCTCTGACTGTTTAAGTTAAGAAAATCATTACATTGCTTTAATGATGAGCAAACTAAAGAATCAAATTGGCAATAGACTCTATATGTGTATCATGTAGTGTAGCTATTGAGGTAATGAATTAAGCAATCAAACAACAGGTGCATGATAGACTTACAGATCATATTAACATGGTTATAGTACATATATATAGTAACTGGGATCATATTAGATGATAACAGCTATGATAATCTCACTATGAGTAGTCTAGATCGAACTCTCTCCATTTCAAAATATAAGATGTCATGGGTTTTGCGAAACGAAAGTATCTAGACACCCTTTAGTGTTGGTAGAGTAACTTGGACTAGTATTGTATGCATTTTTACTAGTCCAACTTACTCCCCACCAAGACCAAGTAATTTATACTAGTCTCATACATATAACACTAGACTATGTTATTACCTCCAGAGTGCATATAAGCTAAATCATGGTGGCGATCTCTAATATTATAATAGAATATAGATTAGCATAAAAGTGGATACACTTCAATCACCACCACCTAATCATGGTCTAGTTAATGTATATATATATAGATAGAAGATCATCAGTCAAATATAGCAAAAAGAGATCTCCACCATGATTGAGTGAGCAAATTGAATTACAAATCAAGGGATTTACGTTTAGTCTTTATGCAGTACAGTTAAAGGTCATCTTATTCTAATCATTGGCCAACTCATGTGGTGCCGACACTAGACAATGTGACTACCTCTAGAGTGCATTCAAACTCTTAATTATAGTAGAAAAATACAATGATAGACTATAAATTAGCATAAAAGTGGATATACTTAAATTACCACCACATAATAGATAGATAGATAGATGAACACAAGTCAAATATAGAAAGAATAGATCATCACCAAAATCAAGTGAGCACATTGAATTATAAATTGAGGGATTTGCGTCTGTTTTTTGTCCAGTTTTGGTTAAGGTCAACCTTGTTCTAATCATTAACAGAATCATGTGGTACCTCATACAAATAAGCATCTGACACTGTGCACATCTCAGTAAAAACAAGAGACTGACTATTTATTTTTGTACAGTCCTGTTGGAGGACATCCTGTTGTCAGTTTGTTCTTTGAAGACATCCACCGCATCGAGTACTTAGATAGACGATCCATCTACTTTATTGTTGCTCCTCTACATAAAGGTTCAGGCCACTCATTCACATAAAACAGGCTTGCGTTCAGCAATACAAAGCAACATGTACTTACAAGATTGTAGGGGCGATTCACTCTATGATTCTCCGTGTTCCCTGTGAGAGGAAATAATATCAGATAGTGGTTGTTGTTTTTTACAAAGAACTAGATAGACATTATAGTATAATCACTTGTGAACATGTAGAGAAGGGAATGATGGAATATAAACAAACATTTAAATGACATAAAGATTGCCATGGCGACAAAATAGAATGCAGTTATAGTCACTCCTAAGCACAAAAAAGAGAGAAATTACAATGATTTAACTTGTGAAATAGGATTGCAAACAAATATGAGAAGTGCCATAAAAATTGTCACCTTCTACAGAGTAGGCAGTTATTGTACTAACATTTGGATGAACAAGATAGACATTACAATGGTATATCTCATGAAATTATAGAGCAGGGAATGCTAACCCATCTGTGAAGTGACTTAAAATGCCATGAACTACATAATAGAAGGTAGATACTGCTCCTACAGAAATTATAATTGAGAAACTTGAATTTATAGAGCCGGGCATGCAGATAACCATGTTAAGTGCCTTAAAACATGCCATGTAATACTACATCCAATCCAAAGTAAATTAGGCATATAAATATTTTGCAAGTCAATCGATGCAAAATTGGACCAAGTTTGTAGAACATACCAGGAACATCTACCATACCAAACCAACGCTATTCGATACATCGGGGCATATATTTTCATAGACGCAAATGCCACAAATTAACCCTTAATATATTTTTCTATGAGCTTGGTAAAAGTCATCATTGTTTGACTTTAAAGTTGTATAGGCCTTCTTTTACGGAATGGATATACTCCCTCCATTTCAAAAAGTATAAGTCATCATCTAGACCACTTTTAGTGTGTAGGTTCATGTACATTTGGAGTAAACCTACTCACTAAATAGTGTCTAGATACACTCCTATCATAAAGCTAAAACATCTTATATTTTGAAATGGAGGGAGTAGTACACAATAGGCGGCAGCTACTGTCGGAGCTTAATTGAAACAAATAATAATGGCATAACTTGTAGAGGGAATGCAAAACCAACAAGTTAAATGACATAAAATTTGCGATGAATTACATAAGAGAAGGCAGTTACTGTGTTTGCTTAGAATAACCAGATTGAAATTGAAATAGCATGAATTTTGAACTTGTAGAGCAGGGAATGTTAACCTACATGTTCAATGGATTAAAACTACCAATGAACTCCAAAATTACATGCAGTCAGTATTGTAGCAACAGACAAAGCAAGGGCACATTATGATGACATAACTTATGAACTTGTTGAACAGGTAGGCAACCTCAGATGTTCAGTGAATTAACATTTGCCATGAACTGCATAATACCAATGAACTCTAATGATGTTTGTTTTGTACTACAAAAATTATTATGTATATTAAGAGTAATTGTTGGTCAAAAAAACACGCATAACAAGGATGCCTTATACCTCGAAACAGAAGGAGTAGTTTAACGCCTGGATTTAACATAGACTACACCGAATTTATCAAGGGAGATTGGAATATCAATTAAGCCAGTATTGAGGTAGGAATTTACAGAAATGTAGTTCGGTGTTGCAGGCTCATACCTGCTATAGTGAAACGAACGAACAAGGAAATCTGGTTTACCTAGGCCACGGCATCATTTACGCATACACGACACCTTTGAGGGTGACGTCAAGGATGCCAAGGGTGCCCGGTAGTGGTGAGTCGGGCTGAAGCAGATAGATCTCGGCGGCGTCTGTGAAGCAGATCTATGGAGGTTGTTGATGGGTCTGGCTTGCTTGACAAGATAGTTGGTGAAGGAGATCCGGTGTAGTGCATGGCATCATCGGTGAAGCAGATCTATTATGACCGATTATGGATTCGAGGCACTACACAAGAGCGTCGGTGAAGCAGATCTGGTGTAGTGGACTGTTGAGTCCATGAAGCAGATCTAATGCAGCGCACACCAGCGTAGGTGAAGCAGGTCAGGTGCTGTGGACAAGGGAGTCGGCAAAACTCACACGGTTGTATGGAAGAGGGTGTCAGGCGAACTAGGGTTTGGTAAGGTGGACGTCGGCTGATCCCATAGACTGGTCAGGAGTATATGGTATAGAGGTATGGCATGTAGGTGGGCGAAGTGCGGTGGTGTAGGAGCCGGAGGTGGGATAGGGGGTTTGGGGTGGCGTGTGGGCCGGCGAAGTGCGGCGGTGATGTTTCGGTGCGGTGATGCAGGAGCTGGAGGTGAGATAGGGGTTGGGTGGCGCGTAGGCAGGCGAAGTGTGACGGAGATGATTACTGTGCGATGGTGCAGGTGCTAGAGGTGAGAGGGGGTTGGGTGGCGTGTTGGCCGGCGAAGCGCTGCGGGGATGGGCCGGTGCGGTGGTGCAGGAGCCGGAGGTGAGAAAGGGGTTAGGGTTTTTCGGAGTGCTTTGGGGGAAATGGCGTCGATGGAAGGTGGACTACCTAGCTTCAGAGCAGTGGGGACCCCTGGCCCCCGGGGGGGATTACGAACCATACCGATGCCCCGACATTAGTAGATATGCCATTGTTAGGGGTAGAAAAGGAATTTCGTACGACTACAACTTGGGGCGTGCGACCACTCGAAATATTTCGATGGAGGTGAGGCGGGATAATTTGCCGCTCTAGGATTTTGAATTTGGCAATATAGTTCAAAAGATATAGAATAATAATATCCTATGCTATCCTAGGAGTATCTATAGTCCAATGACTAGAAAAAATAGTTTACAGCAATGTCCTAGCCTTTCTAGGTACGGAATATTTCCAAAGTCATTTCTGCAAAAATAAGGTCTCTACCTTTGGCTCAATTACGTACACACATGAAGGTACGTAGTAACATGAACTAGAGTAGTATGGTTCCCACTGACCAGCCTAAGAGGATCTCTAGTGGCTAGTGTATCCGGTAGTCTAAACAAATATAGACTACCATTGACCAAAAAATGCCTCCGGTGGTCTAAAATTTAGACATCCTCCAAACAGGCTGCTCGTTGTCCATATTTGTACAACCGAGCCAGCATGTCTAAAGCAAAGTTGGTCGCTCGCGAGCTCCCTCCCACGCAAAAGCAGAGCATTTATTGTTCTGATTTGCTATGTATATTGACTATTTGTGTGCAGATGGACATATAGACTATCAAATTTAGAGTATCCACTAGAAAACTAAAGTCGTGTAAAAACAAATCTTTTTAGACCATTATCTATAAAGTGAAGATGTAGACTACCAAATTTAGACAAGCCACTAGAGATGCTCTAAGGCCTTCCTGATGAGGACATCCCTACAATTACACCTACCCTAGTGACTACTGAAGATGCTACAACTGTTGCAAGAAAGGATCAGTCTAATGAGATTAGAATTGGACCTATTACAAGAGCTTGTGCTAAGCTACTGGAACAACAGGTGAATTTACTCCTAAATGAATCTGGTACTTTGATTGATGAGAACTTTATACTGCCTAAGTCTATGCATTTATGTATGGTCAGGTTCGTTGCTTAAACAAGCATGGCGCGAGGAGGAGAAGGGCTACAAGAGAAGCCCAACATGATGATCGCCCAAGGATGCGCGAGAGAGGAGCGGGAGGAAGGAGCAAGAGAAGATCATCAAGACTGAGGCAAAAAGATCTGCCACGACCGGAGTGTCCAGCTAGTTCCACCCGGACTGTCCGGCCTGGTCGAGATGCAAACTGGCGTGGACATTCTGTCTGCCAGTTCGGACACTACCCAGACACCACCTGGAAACTTCAAAGTTTCCGGCCGGACCGGACTGTCCGACACACTTCACCCGGAGTGTCCGGCCTGACCGGACTGTCCGACCGATTTCGACCGGAGTGTCCGCCCGCCGACCAAATATGGTCCGAGTCGGTTTGTATCAGTTCGAGTCGTTTGCATTTAGTTTCGGTTTCTGGCCGCCCCAGCCTCCCTTATAAGCTTTGGAACGACCCCTAGTTAGGGTTTAGACCACGTTAAAATATTTTGGAGTTGTTTCTTTCATAGAACCTCTGGAATTACCCTGTGTTCGAATCTACCAACTATAATTGAGTGTGATCTATTGTTCCATTGGGAATTACTAGATTGCATACTACCGTTTCTGGTCACGGCTGCGTGCGCAAGAGTGTGGGTGTTGTGAATATCCTACAAGATTCGAGATCTGTTGCACTGGCATCAGGGATCGAGCGAGAGAGATCATAATTACGCACTAGTTATCTATCATCCACCATCATCATCGCCATCCGCTTACTGAGAAGATCGGGCCACCCCATATCATCTTGGTATTAGATTTCTAGTGTTGCCTCGGTAAGCATCCACAAATCCATCCATAGATTAGAGCGTGTTTTTCATCCTATACAGAAAAAGCCTTACAAAAAGATTTGCCATAGACTAGATTGCATCGTTTTCAAGTTTTAGTCGCTGATTGTATCTTCTCGTAGATCCGATATGTAGGTTTTCCTCGTAGGAGTCTAGTTTTCGTTTGTGTCTAGGTTTAGGGTTTGATCTTGTTTTCCGTTTTTCCCACCGTTACCGTTTCCGCACGCGTTTATCATTTTTTTCGAGTCCACATAGCGTACTTTTGTTTGCATACCATAGACACAGCCTATCTACAACATCTGGGCCTAGGAACGTACCCACAAGATTACTTGCTTTGCTCCGACAGGCTGCTCATTAGGTTTTTGAAGTGCAAAAAAAATTCGACGGGCAAAACCAGACTATCCGGTCGAATCACACCGGACTATCCGGCCCAACCGGAGTCTCCGGCGCATATCCACCAGACTATCCGGCCTAGTTCTGTTATACGTTGCTATACTCGTTTGCATTGAGTAATATAGTTGAAAAAAAAAGAGAATCAGTATTAAAAAAAGTGAAAAGAGCTACAAGCCTGAAAAAAAGAGATATAGAAGTGTGCAATATTGGAAGCCTTGTTGTGTATAGTACTAGTAGATTGTGCGATCTTGTGCCTGTTCTATTTGGGCTATTACTAGCGTCTCTCTTGTGCATTGCAATATTCCTTTTCATAAGTTGCTTTGCCACGTTTATCTCCACCGTGTGTGTTTCTTGGGTATTTGTACGGTAAGCACTAGGACTTGTTTGTGGTGTAGATAGGATCCCATACCTATAGCTCCATCTTTACATAACCTGTGTGCCCTGCGATCGTTCTCTATACCTTTGATATTAACTTCATCACATCAAGTGCATCAGTCTTTGATTTCGTTTGGTAGAGCATCTCTATTCACTTTGGAACGGTAAGATCTCCTTTCTTATTAGTTGTGAGAGTTTCCACCATACAAATTCTGATTTTTGCACTAACCTACTAATCATGTCTACTAGTGATGATGATGTTGTATTGCAGAAAAAGAAGGATGAGGAGCTCGTCAATTGGCGTGAATATGAGGCTTTGAAATCCCACTTGACACGTGTGTTTACTAACACGACAGATGCCATTGACAAGAATCTCCAAGATATGAATATGAGATTGGATCAGCATGTTGGGATGGTTGATACTATCCAAACGCAAGTGGCTACGCTCAATGTCAATGTCACCGCTTTGCAGCTGTCCATTGAGGGTTTGACAGCCGCCTTACATAGAAGGGAAGATCCTCAACATGACGATGCCTTTGATGATTTCGATGGGGGTAGCGTTGTTGATGCTGCTCCCCATGTTAGCAGGGGACGTGCTATTCCCCCTGTCCATGCACCTGCTCATGGTCGTGGGTTTGCCCATCTTGGGCGTGGTCAACGTGTGCCCAACCAAGCTGCTGATGATGGTTTGGGCAAGCCAAAATTTTCAATTCCTAAGTTTGATGGTTCCATTGATCCTGAAGACTACCTCACATGGGAGTTGAAGATTGAGAAACTCTGGCGCTTATTTGACTATCCAGAAGATAAGAAGGTCAAGCTTGCAGCATCGGAATTTGATGGTTATTCTTTGCGTTGGTGGGATGGTCTTGTGCAGCATAGAAGGGAGGACAATTAACTTCCTGTGAGGGATTGGCGCGAGATGAAGCAAATCATGAAAGCTCGTTTCGTACCAACCAACTACTTGCGATCAGTTTTTGATAAATTGACGCAGCTGAAGTAAGGCACCATGACAGTTGATGAGTACTACATGGAGATGGAGATGCTTATGCAGCGTGCTAGAATTCGTGAGTCCATTGAGATGACCATGCAGCGATTCCTAAACAATTTGAAGTTACCGATCAAGAGCATTGTTCGTCATCACAAGTATGAGACCATGAATGAGTTGTTGCATCATGCTAGAGAGGCCGAATCCCAGTTGGCAGAAGAGGCGAAGTCACGTTCTCGTTTTCCGTCCTCCAGCAGATTTTCGGCCAGGTCTACACCTCCTACAGTCACGCCACCAACTGCTGCTCCCTTTACACCATCGGCCAAGCCAGCAAGTACACCTTCATTTGGTTCTAATGCTCGGAAACCCGTTGCTCTTGCTTCTAGCTCGGGTTCCAACATGTCTACTGCACGTACTCGTGATGTGGTGTGCTGTACTTGTGGAGGTAGAGGTCACTACAAGAAAGATTGTCCAAACAACAAGGTTATGTTTGTTAATGAACAAGGTGAAGTAGAAAGTGGAGATGAAGCTTCTGATGATGATATTGATGACAGCGAGGTTGGTGCTGATGCATATGCTGAGCATGCACCCACTATTGTCGTATCTTCACGTGTACTTAGTGTGCAACCGGTTGAGCAATCCCAGCGTTGCAACTTGTTCCAAACAAAAGCTCTCGTTGGACCAAACAAAGCTTGCAAGTTCATTATTGATGGAGGTAGCTGCAGAAATCTTGCAAGTAAGGAACTATGTGCCAAACTGAATTTGACATACTTACCTCATCCCAAGCCATACTAAATACAATGGTTGAGCAACAATGGTGAGATGAAGGTAAATCATATGGTACGTGTGAATTTTCAAATAGGGCCATACAAAGATTCTATTGATTTTGATGTGTTTCCTATGACTGTTTGTCACCTTCTATTTGGTCGGCCTTGGCTCTATGATCGCCATGTGCAACACAATGGCCGAGCCAACACATATCATTTAGAATTCAGAGGAAAGAAGATTACTATGCAGCCAATGACACCACAAGAAATTGTGAATGATTCTCGCCAGAAGATAGAGGTGAACTTGAAGGAAGATACTACCACCCGGCGAGACTGTGTAACAACTGTTCCTGATGTAATTGAGCCTAAATTGAGTGATATAATGAAAAGTGAGAGAGTGCTTGGGTTATTGATACTATCCACCAAGGAGGATATGAGAGAGTTTCGTGAGGATCCTACAGCCATGCCACTTGTTCTCATGTATAAGGGCAAGGTATTGGTTTCTAACTACATGACCCCTATTTCTCTTGGTGTCTCTTCTGTTTTGCAGGACTTTGGGGATGTGTTTCCAGAAGACGTACCCGCAGGTTTGCCTCCATTGCGTGGTATAGAACATCAAGTGGACCTGATTCCTGGCGCCAAACTTCCCAACCGTGCACCTTACAGGACTAATCCCAAAGAAACTAAGGAAATGCAGAAGCAAGTACAAGCGTTGCTGGATAAAGGGTACATCCGTGTCTATCTTAGCCCTTGTGTTGTTCCTGCTATTTTAGTTCATAAGAAAGATGGTACTTGGCGCATGTGTGTTGGTTGTAGAGCGATTAATAACATCACTATTCGATATCGTCATCCTATTCCACGCTTAGAGGATATGCTAGATGAATTGAGTGGTGCTGCTATTTTCTCTAAAATTGACTTGCGTAGTGGTTATCATCAAATTAGGATGAAAGAAGGGGATGAATGGAAAACTGCTTTCAAAACTAAATTCGGTTTGTATGAGTGGTTATTCATGCCGTTTGGTCTTACTAATGCACCTAGTACTTTCATGCGTTTGATGAATCATGTTTTGAGAGAGTTTATTGGTCGTTTTGTGGTTGTTTACTTTGATGATATACTTATATACAGCCACACCGAATCTGAACATTGCACTCATATTAGACAAGTTTTGCAAGTGTTACGTGATAATAAACTGTATGCTAATCTTGAGAAGTGTACATTTGCAAAAGATAAGGTCATATTCCTAGGATTTGTTGTTTCTAAGCATGGAGTAGAGGTAGATCAATCTAAAATTGAATCAATTCAGAATTGGCCTACTCCAATGAATGTTAGTCAAGTGCGTAGTTTCCACGGTCTCGCTGGTTTCTATAGGCGCTTTGTGAAAGATTTTAGCACCATTGCTGCACCATTAAATGATTTGACAAAGAAAGGTGTTCCTTTTGTATGGGGCGCGGCCCAAGACATTGCATTTGATACATTAAAATGTTTGCTTACTACTACACCATTACTTGCATTACCTGATTTTTCGAAGCAATTTGAAGTTGAATGTGATGCTAGTGGTATAGGCATAGGTGGCGTTTTGATGCAAGAGGGTCGGCCTATAGCTTATTTTTCTGAGAAATTGACTGGTGCTCGTTTGAATTATTCTATCTATGATAAAGAATTGTATGCACTTGTTAGAGTACTTGAGGTTTGGCAACATTATTTGTGGCCAAAGGAATTCATCATACATTCTGATAATGAAGCATTGAAATACTTGAAAGCTCAATCAAACTTGCATAGAAGATTAGCTAAATGGGTTGAGTTCATTGAGTCTTTTCCTTACATCATTAACTATAAGAAGGGAAAAAAGAACATTGTTGCTAATGCTCTATCTAGGAAGAACATGCTATTAACCAATCTTGATGTTACAATTCCTGGATTAGAAGCTATTTGTGCACTTTATGCAACTGACCATGATTTTGCTGAACCATATCGTTTGTGTGCTCTTAGAAACGCATGGGATAAGTATCATATACATGATGGATATTTGTTTCGAGCTAACAAACTATGTATTCCAGAATCGTCGTTGCGTTTGTTCTTAGTGCAGGAGTCACATGCTGGTGGTTTGATGGGTCACTTTGGGCGTGAGAAGACGTTGGTCATGCTTTCAGATCACTTTTATTGGCCCAAGATGAGGCGTGATGTGTACAGATTTGTGAGACGATGTATTACATGCCACAAGTCGAAATCTAAGCTGAAGCCTCACGGTTTGTATACACCTCTCTCTGCACCTACTACTCCATGGGAAGACATTAGTATGGATTTTGTGCTAGGTCTACCTAAAACTCAGAGAGGTCATGATTCTATATTTGTGGTAGTGGATAGGTTCTCTAAGATGGCTCATTTTATCGCCTGCCACAAAAGCGACGATGTGTCGCATGTTGCTAACCTGTTACTCAGGGACATCGTGAGATTACATGGAGTACCAAAGACGATTGTTTCTGACCGTGATGTGATGTTCCTGAGCTACTTTTGGAAGACCTTATGGGGAAAGCTAGGAACGAAGCTACTGTTTAGTACTACATGTCATCCCCAAACAGATGGTCAAACGGAGGTGGTGAATCGAACATTGTCACAGCTGCTAAGGACCATGATTAAAAAGAATCTGCGGGAGTGGGAAGAGTGTTTGCCACATGTTGAGTTTGCTTACAACAGGGTTGTGCATTCAACTACTCAGCTTTGTCCTTTTGAGGTGGTGTATGGTTTCAAACCATTAACGCCACTTGATATGTTGCCTCTGCCATTGCATGAGAGAGTTGATATGGAGGCATCAAAACATACTAATTATGTGAAGAAAATACATGAGAAGACTCGAGAGGCTATTGAGAAGAAAGGCAAGAACATTGCTGCTGCAAGGAATCAAGCAAGGAAAGAAGTGTTGTTCGAGCCTGGAGATATGGTTCGGGTGCATCTACGCAAGGATAGGTTTCCACTACTTCGAAAGTCCAAATTGAAGCCACGTGGTGCTGGTCCTTACAAGGTGTTAGCCAAGATTAAAGATAATGCCTACTCGGTTGATATACCTATTGAGGAGTTTGGTGGAGTTAGCAACAGCTTCAACGTTGCTGATTTGTCACCATATGCTAGAGAAGACCTTGGAGCGTCGAGGTCGACGCCTTTTGAAGGGGGGGAGATGATGAGGACATCCCTACAATTACACCTACCCCAATGACTACTGAAGATGCTACAACTGTTGCAAGAAAGGATCAGTCCAATGAGATTAGAATTGGACCTATTACAAGAGCTCGTGCTAAGCTACTGGAATAACAGGTGAATTTACTCCTAAACGAATCTGGTACTTTGATTGATGAGAACTTTATACTGCCTAAGTCTGTGCATTGATGTATGATCAGGTTCGTTGGAGAAACAAGCATGGCGCGAGGAGGAGAAGGGCTACAAGAGAAGCCCAACATGATGATCGCCCAAGGATGCGCGAGAGAGGAGCGGGAGGAAGGCGCAAGAGAAGATCATCAAGACTGGGGCAAAAAGATCTGCCACGACCGGAGTGTCCAGCCAGTTCCACCCGGACTGTCCGGCCTGGTCGAGAGGCAAACTGGTGTGGACATTCTGTCTGCCAGTTCGGACACTACCCGGACACCACCCGGAAACTTCAAAGTTTCCGGCCAGACCGGACTATTCGACACACTTCACTCGGAGTGTCCGACCTGACCGGACTATCCGGCCGATTTCGACCGGAGTGTCCGCCCGCCAACCGAATCTGGTCCGAGTCGGTTTGTATCAGTTTGAGTCGTTTGCGTTTAGGTTCGGTTTCTGGCTGCCCCAGCCACCCTTATAAGCTTTGGGATGACCCCTAGTTAGGGTTTAGACCACGTTAAAATATTTTGGAGTTGTTTCTTTCATAGAACCTCTGGAATTACCCTGTGTTCGAATCTACCAACTATACTTGAGTGTGATCTGTTGTTCCATTGGGAATTAGTAGATTGCATACTACCGTTCGTGGTCACGGCTGCATGCGCAAGAGTGTGGTGTTATGAATATTCTACAAGGTTCGAGATCTGTTGCACTGGCATCAGGGATCGAGTGCGAGAGATCATAGCTACGCACTAGTTATCTATCATCCACCATCATCATCGCCATCCGCTTACTGAGAAGGTCGGGCCACCCCATATCACTTCCACAATGTGGTCGATACCCAATAGATAGAAAAGTTACCACCTCATAAGCGATGCCTAGAAATTCTTTTGAGGCAGCGAGCTCACAATGTGATCACTTTGGCCAAAAATAAATAGCTGGCCCACAACGTGATAAAGAAATTAACTAGACCAATCTCCATGGCCTATCTTTCGTGAAGGTTCTATGAACAACATGCATAGTACACATATATTGCTATTCTATTGGGTGAAGAGTTTGGGGCATCGGAGCACCTAGGTGCTCCGGTTCCCTTAAAAAATTTGGTAGCATCGATCAGGCAATGGAGGGCACCGGTGCCTGATTCTTGTAAAGTGATTCGGGCACCGATTTTTTCACACGCTGTGGAAGGCATAAGAGACTACCAAATTTATACAAGCCACTAGAGATCAAGGCAAAAAATACTAGCGTGCTATTTAATTTAGGGTGGCTTTTCTCTAGACGATATGAAAGTTATAGCATGCTAATAACGCGCTATTTTACAGAACATCTTTTTGTAAAAAATTAAAAAGATAACATGTATATCATGAATAATAATGATTTCAGCATGTAATGAATTTCCTAGAGTAATACTTGCACATGCACAATCGATTCCGACGCTATCCAAGTTGGAGGATAACCGGCAGGGCTGAATCTTGGTACAACACTAGGTGCTGTAGGAGGAGGCGGCACCTTGACATGATCACTTAAGTTTAACAATCAAATTTTCATTGTAGTTTGCTTACTCGACACATTCATCATATGTTATCTTACTCCACACCCGCCAAAAAAAATAACGCCCTATACTTGAAATAGCTCTAACGCTATGATGTTTTAGCGCGATATAACATGCTATTTAAAAAATAGCGCCATAGCGACCATAATCTTTAAAAAATATCGTGCACTCTCCAAATACGCTATATCACGCTACATAGCGTGAAATAGCGCACCATTTTTTTCCATGCTAGAGATGCTCTAAGACTGGTCTGAGTGGTAAGTAAGTTGGAGTAGTAATATGCATATATTGTGCTAAAGACTATCAAAAGTACTTCCTTCGTCCAGAAATAACTGAAATGGATCGTATGGGCACCTAGAGGGGGGATGAATAGGTCCTACACCAATTTTTAATTCTTTTTCAATTTTAGGCTTAGCACAAAGGGTAAATTCACTAGATAAACTATTAGGTGGAATTTCCCTATATGCAAACCTATCTACTAGCGAGTAAAGAGCGAGTGGAAGAGGAACGAGTAAACCGAAGTGAAGCACGCGGAGACACAGGATTTTTTTGACCGCAGTTCCTTCCTTGTTAAGGGAAGTACGTCTGTGTTGGAGGGGTGGGCGGTACTAAGACCACCACACCACAAAAGGGCTCACCCTGTTCTCCGATGGATCTCACCACAACAGGCCTGATCCACCTTCCACTATAGGTACCCTTCGAGGCGGGCACCGGCGCCTTTACACAACTAGCGGGGCAACAACTCCACAACAACTTGGAGGCTCCCGAAATGACAAAAAGCTGCTACAAAAACAAACTTATCAAATACAATAAACAAGATCTAGGTATTGACAAGAATACTAGATCAAGGATTTCTCCAATTGAATGGAGAGGAGTTGAAGCGCTTGATTCTTGATGATGATGAACTTCTCCTCCTTCAATTCCACCAAAGATCAAGACCTTCGGGTGGTTGAAGTGGGTGATCGAGATTTAGAGCCCTTGCACAAGGTCTGGTCAAATTCGAATGAATCAAGAGTTCTGAACGTTGGGGAAGAAGGGGTATTTATACCCCCCCCTTCAGAAACCAGTCGTTGCAGACTTTGGGGGCCGGATTATCTGGCCCAAGTGTGGGCCGGATTATCCGGTCTGGGAAAACACCGCCCTAGACTCGGAATATCCGCTAGATAATCCGCCCCCCTCTCCGAGCGTCGCGCCGAGCTTGCCCTTGATCAACTTCTGGGGGCCGGATTATCCGGCCCAGTGCGAAGGCCGGATTATCCGGCCTGGGGAAGAAAAACCGCCCTAGTTCGGATTTTTCGGGAGAAAATCCGACCGGATACCGCGATGTGCCTTGGCTCCTTTTGCTCGAAAACTGGGGGCCGGATTATCCGGCCCACGCGACACCCGGATTATCCGGCCTGGGGAGGAAAAACCGCCCCAGTTCGAATTTTCCGAGAGAAAATCCGACTGGACCCCGAACGACGCGCCTTGGCTTCCTTGAGAGATGAGGTAGGCCGGATTATCCGGCCCTTGGTGGGGCGGATTATCTGGCCCCCCTCAAAACTTCCTGCACACTTAGCACACATGAAAAGTTTCCATAGTATTGTTATCTAACACGCAAAACATAGGAAAACATGAAATGTTCTTTCAATCTCCCCCTTTTTGGTGTTAGATGACAATACCAGGATTTGCAGGAGAAAGACACAAGACGGACAAAGATAACTTATGAAAGAGACTCCCACTCAATGTGTGCATAATAGAGTTTTGCATTGGAATACAAATGCACGCAAATAGGAGAATTTATTCCATAGACATGTGAACAAAAACACATACCACCGAAGTAGAGAATAGGCATCCTTGACATAAATCACAATTATTACCGGATAACCAATATGAGCGCGCCTTCCGTGATATACCTCCAGCAATAGGATATCAATAGATAGATCCATAAGCACAATCCATGACATGAAGTCCATAGGCATAGTATAATCAAGACAACCACAAAGAGTCTCAAACAACCAAATCAAGAATTTAAAGTTCAACGCTAAATGGTCATAAGCAGGAAATAACGAATAGAAAAATGCAAGTGCTTATGCCCGACCCATGCAAATCCACGGACAACCTAATAGAACTACTTCTCCCCCTTTGGCATCGAGACACCAAAAAGGGAGAAGAGCGATGCTAACGCCCCATGGGACCACTCATAGTAGTCCGCGTCCTCGTCCTCTTCTTCATGCTCTTCCTCATCCTCATCTTCAAGTTCCTCAGTGTCACCTTCCTCATCTTCATCAGCAGCGGGCGCAGAGGGGAACAAGTGACGCTCCAGCTCACCATAGTTCAGCCTGGAGGAAGAGTTCCACCGAGAATACGGAGTGGGAGGTGTAGGAGTCAGAGGAGCACCCGAAGCACCGGACACGTGGTGAAGAATGAGCTGCTGGGAGTGAGCCAACTTATGGCGCTGCCTGTAAGCCTCGTACTAACCCTTGCGCGTGTCCACGCCCATGCAGAGAATGTGACGCTAGAACCAGTTCAGCTGCTTGATCTCACGGCCACGGGAGGCACTGGAGGCCTGCGAGCATCCCTCATGAGGCCCTCAGGAGCAGAGGAGGGGTGAGAGGTCTTCCGAACCTTGTTGTATATCTTCTTGGCCGTGTGCACCGAGTCAATGTGGAACTCCTCAGCAGGAAGCAGGTGGCGGATGAGCATCATAATGTAGGGCGCAAAGGGAATGGACAGACGGTTGAACATAGCATCACACAGCTCATGGTAAATGAAGTCCATGACATCCAGCCTGTACTGCACTGACTCGTCCTCGCAGGAGGCAACCTCATGAGAAAATTGAAGTAGCTGAACAAGGTGACTACGGATGATGTCATTGTTGCCCCCACTCTGTGTAATAGAGTCACGGAAGAGACCCACTAATGCAGCATAGTTGGGAGCAAGACCAGCCACAGTACCGACAGTGCCATTGTCCACAGTGCACGGAGAGAGAGCTGCATCCTTGTTGGGCTTCAACTGAGTGATGATGCGGTGGCCACTGGCTCTATCCCTGATGCGGAAGGAGTACCCCAGAACTTCAGCAAACACGTGAAAATCAGCAGTCATTGGCCTATCATGAGTCATCCACTTCATAGTGCGACGCTCATCCCCACAAATCACCAAAGTGGAGAAGAACTGCTTCACCACCTCAGAGTCAAAGGAGCACTGGAGAGACATGAGATGGTGCAGCCCCATCCTCTCAGCCACATACATCGCATCCACAAGATGCGCCTTCTCCAAAGCATTAGCAAGTACCAGAGGGTGCATAGGCCTAATGTTCAACCTGACATAGATGTCTACATAAATCCCCTTCTGTTCGGCACACCAAAAACGGGTATCCCCCAGCTCAACATCACGAGGCAGCTCAGCAAACAAGTCACGGTGACGGATGGCAGAAAAGGAGACAGCATCCAAAGCCCTGTAGTTGATCTTGGGCTCCTTGCCCTTCCTCTTGGACACCCCCTTCCTAGCCCTCTTGGATTGTTCAGCCATTCGCCTCTCTTCGTTCTTCCCTCTCCTCAATTCAACTTCGTCCACGAGGTTACCTTGACCATTGTCCCGAAAGTACTTGGCGCGACGACGGTGCTTGTAGGTCTTGGAAACACCGGAACCACCTGTGAGGAGAATAAGGGCGATAGCAAGGGGATAAGCATACACACATGTCCAGGAGAGAGCATGGAAAAAGTAGTCAAAAAGTTCATAGGGCAAAACTACTCAATGCATACACATAGTGAAACTGAAGCAGAATTGAATCTGTCAGGCCGGATTATCCAGCCTGGCCAGGGGCGGATAATCCGGCCCTGGCAGAAATTTTCGATTTCACCAAGATTGCATGCAAAAAAGTAGATCGGACCTAGAAACTGCAAGACTACGATTTCTATGCGAAAACACATCCTTCTAGACAACCTTCCACCCAACAAGATACACATCTAGCCAAAGATGGGGAGAGAGGGAGTTACCCTCACTCATTGGAGGAAGAACACGGAGGAGAAGGTACCCGGAGGCGTGGAGAAGAAGATCCGGGGAGGCCCAGAAAATCTGGTGGCCGGAGAGGCTCCGGGGAGGGTGAGGGGTGGCTGGCGGCGGTTGTGGAGGAGGAGAGGGCTGGGGGAGAAGTGTTGCTCGATATGAGCCCTCCCCTTGAGCCCTGCCCTTTAAAATCAAATCCGCCAGGGCCGGATTATCCGGTCAACACTTGGGCCGGATTATTCGGCCTAAATTCTGGAATTCTGTTATACACAGAACCAGGCACGCGCATCCCCAAACAACACCCCCACAAGGTGTAGAAGATACTTGTGTGCAAGAATAGATGGCTTAGGGGTAGGGAAGGCTTAGGATTAAGAGAGCCAAACTGACATGGTACTAGACACTCAAAATTGCAAAATCCAAATCAAATAAAAGCCAAGATTGAGTGTAATTCCCATAAGAACATGAGAGAGCAAATAACAACCAAAAAGATCCAATTCTCCTCAAGGGAGAGGGCGGTGGCCAAAGCCACCTTGTTTGAGTGTATGGTGTGACACCGCGAAGATATATCTTGGGTTCACGACCAATACTCATCAATAAGCTCACATATCACAGAATGATATTAAGAGAAATGAGTTATCTTGCTTTTGGCATTATGGGGGGAGGGTTAGCCCAATGAGTTAGGACCACACCCCCCCCCCTATATCCATGCCCACACCTAGACCAAACAAGGATTGAGGTGTACGAGTGAGTGCATGGGTAATCAAGACAAGCTCCCGCAATCGATGATATTTAGCTCATTCCTCAAGTAGCAGAATCTTGCTTCATCAAGTGGCTTTGTAAGAATATCCGCCAGTTGGTTCTTCGTGCTCACAAAGGATAGATCAATATCGCTGCGAGCAACATGGTCTCGAATAAAATGATTCCGAATCTCAATATGCTTCGTCCTTGTGTGCTGAACTAGATTGTACGCAATTTTGATAGCACTTTCATCATCACATAAAAGAGGCACTTTGTCACAATTGACACCGTATTCCTTTAAAGTTTGCCTCATCCACAATAATTGAGTATAAGCGCTGGCAGCAGCAACATATTCAGCTTCGGCGGTGGATAGAGATATACAATTCTGCTTTTTGGAGGACCAACATACAAGAGATCTTCCCAAGAATTGACAAGCTCCAGAAGTGGATTTCCGATCATCCTTATCACCAGCCCAATCTGAGTCAGTATAACCACATAAAGAGAAATTGGAGCCCTTGGGATACCAGAGACCAAAGTTGGGGAAATGAACCAAATATCGAAAGATCCTCTTGACCGCCACTAAGTGGCTTTCTTTAGGAGCTGCTTGATACCTTGCACACACTCCCACACTCAACACAATATCGGGTCTAGATGCGCAGAGGTAAAGAAGAGAGCCGATCATGGACCGGTATACCTTTTGGTCCACATCTTTACCATGAGGGTTAAGTTCAAGATGACACTTTGTTTGCATCGGAGTGGCGACACCATTTAGATCCGTCATCTTGAATCTCTTGAGCATGTCTTGGATGTACTTCGCTTGATTAATAAAGGTTCCTTCTCTAAGTTGTTTGATCTCGAATCCAAGAAAGAACCGTAATTCCCCCATCATAGACATCTCAAACCTGTCAGTCATAAGATTTGAAAATTCATCTTTAAAAGCTTTGTTAGTAGAACCAAAGATGATATCGTCTACATATAGTTGGCATACGAAGAGCTCCCCCCTTAACCTTCTTAGTAAAAAGAGTGGGGTCGATTTCAACTTCGAAGCCACGATCTAACAAAAGCTCTTTAAGGTGGTCATACCACGCACATGGGGCTTGTTTAAGGCCATAGAGTGCCTTAACGAGTTTGTAGACATGGTTCGGAAAGTTAGGATCCTCAAACCCCGGGGGTTGCTTTACGTATACCAACTCATGTAGAGGACCGTTAAGGAAGGAACTCTTGACGTCCATTTGTTGCAACTTAAAATTGTTATGAGCAGCATAAGCAAGTAGGATACGGATGGACTCAAGGCGAGCCACTGGAGCATATGTCTCGCCGAAGTCGATTCCCTCAACTTGGGAGTACCCTTGTGCCACAAGTATTGCCTTGTTCCTCACAACAATGCCATTCTCATCTTGCTTGTTCTTGAAAATCCACTTGGTGCCGATAACATTGCGACACTCTTTGGGTTTCTCCACTAGTTTCCAGACTTTGTTGCGCTCGAAAGTATTCAATTCTTCATGCATAGCAACAACCCAGTCTGGGTCTTCAAGAGCTTCAAAGACTTTCTTAGGTTCCACCATGGAGATATGAGCTTGATGCTCACCAAAACTGGCCAATTCTCTTCTTGTAGAAACCCTTCATTGAAGATCACCAACAACCTTGTCGAGAGTGTGACCCCTCAACTCAAGGTTACGATTAGCCCGAGCCTTGTGACAAAGTTCAATAAGTTTGTTGTCTCTTGGAGGAGGAGATTCATCACTTGAGTCTTCATTGGAAGCATATTCTCCGCCTTGATCAGTAACTGAAACATCAGTAGCAGGTGCTGGAGATGCATGCCCTTGAGGTGAGTTAGTAGCCGTAATAGGAGGCTACTGAACCGGTGAGGCAGGGCCGGATAATCCGGCCGATGGAGAGACCGGAAAATCCGGCCTAGGAGTACTTGCAGCAGCTTCATCAGGAAGCCTGGGACTTGCTTGAACTAGCAAGGAGCCGGATAATCCAGGGCTAGCCGGAAAATCCGGCCTGGAGCTTGCGTTGAAATCTTCTCCAGCAGGAGCAACTTGGTCAGCTGTAGCGGGGTGGCCGGATAATCCGGTGTCAACCGGAAAATCCAGCCTGGAGCTTTCTGGAACATCTTGACCTTCAGCAGTTGATGGAGATGGTGTAGAAGTTGCCCCCGTGGTTGGAGCATGTTGAGTATGTGTCGATGAGGGCTCTATATGAGTAGAGCATTGTCCTTCCCGGTTCGCCACAAGGGGTTCCTCAATGGGGCGTAAGAATTCCACGCCCATTCTTCTTATGGCATATTGGGGTATTTCAACATCTGCATCACAAACACCAACTTGCTCCACACGGGAACCGTCATTTTCCTCGAACACCACACTACACGATTCTACAACAGTTCCGAAGAGCTTATTGTAGACTCTATAAGTGTGGGATTCGGCACCATAACCAACAAAAAATACCTTCTAGAGCCTTAGATTCAAACTTAGATAAACGAACTCCTTTAATAAGAAAGAAACACTTACACCCGAATACCCGAAAGTATGAGATGTTTGGCTTGTTACCGGTAAGTATTTCATACGGAGTCTTGTCCAAAATCTTGTGGAGGTATAAATGGTTGGATGAACGACAAGCAATAGAGATTGCTTCAGCCCAGAAGTTATATGGAGATTTGAATTCGGCTAACATTGATCTTGCCATGTCCATTAGAGTTCGATTCTTCCTCTCGGCTACACCATTTTGTTGAGGGGTGTACGTAGCGGAATATTGATGTCTTATCCCCTCTTCACTTAGGAATTCATTTAAGGTGTAGTTCTTGAACTCCGAGCCGTTATCACTCCTTATAGCCAGAATGGGGACGTTGTGTTGATGTTGAACCTCGTTGGCGAAGTCGATGACAGTTTGTTGAGTTTCACTCTTCAACTTGAAGAAATAAACCCAAGTGTATCTTGAGTAATCATCAACAATCACTAGACAATACTTCTTTCCACCGAGGCTTGCATGTGATGGAGGTCCCAAGAGGTCCACATGAAGGAGCTCCAAAATCCTTTTTGAAGAGATAATGGTTTTCCTTCGATGAGGTGAATCATGCATTTTCCCTTCAACACAAGCCCTGCAAACACGTTCTTTGGCAAAAGAGACATTTTATTTTAGTCCAAGAATGTGGCCACCCTTGTGGAGACTTTGCAAAGTTCTCATATTGACGTGGGCTAGTCGGCGATGCCATAGCCAACCCGCGTCAGCCTTTCCGAAAAGACACATCGGGCCTGTGGTGGTTTTCCCCGTAAAGTCCACCACGTACAGGTCGTTTTCGACATATCCCACGAAAGCGACTTTTAGAGACTAGCTCCACAAGAGTACCACTAAATCAACATCAATGTAAACTGCAAAGCCCATCTTACCAAGGGCACGAACTGAAAGTAAGTTATACCCGAGGGTCTCAACAAGCATGACGTCCACGAGAGAGATATCGTAAGCCACCACAACTTTGCCGAGACCCAATACCTCAGATTTTGACTTGTCACCATAGGAGACGGTAATGTGATCAAGGTTTGGCCGCATCTCCGTGATGATCTCCTTGCTTCCGGTCATATGACTCGTACAACCGCTATCGAGTACCCATTTAGAACCACCGGAAGCATAGCCCTGCAAGAAAATTACTTCTTGGTTTTAGGTACCCATTTTTCAATGGGTCCTCTCATGTTAGTAACAAGGGTCTTGGGAACCCAAATAGACCAAGGAATGTAACAATCATAAGGCCCTACATAACTAGCAGAAACATCACCATAACAATCATAATATAGTTCAAAGCTAGGATTGTTGATCCCTGCAAAACCATCATGATTAGTCTTGTTATTGGTATTGTTGCTAGTCTTCGATTGAGCAGTCTTGTTCTTCTTCTTCTTGTTTTTCTTGCTCTTTGTCTTGGGTATGTAACCAAGACCTTCTTTACTATTGTTTGTCCTTTGCCTGGTCAGTATCTCATCAATAACCCCTTTACCTTTGTGTTGAGAACTTCTTGCAAGATCTTCTTTTCCAAAGGATGAAGAGGAGGTACTTGGCACATCATACCTTTTCAATTGAGTTTGGAGCTGGTCATGAGACTCATTTAGAGTAGAATGATCACTCTTCAATGCCTTGTGAGCACTTTCGAGATTATCAAACTTCTCCAAAAGTCTAGCATGAACAGCCCCAAAATCAATCTTTTCTTTCTTTAGTTTATTTACCTTGGCAAGAGCATGGTCACGTTCTTTAATGAGCTGAGCGACAGCTTCTTCTTGTGACCCCTCAAGGGATTCGAGTCTTTCTTCCAAAGAAACTCGAGCTTCCTCTTCCTCTTCCAAGGCATTCTTCAAAGAAGCTATCTCCAAGGCTCTTCTCTTTCAATTCTGCCCTTTTCTTCAAGGAGATATTCGGCTTGAGAAAGTTGACTCATAAGAGCATCAAAATGGAGTTTGTGCTCACCTTGTAGGTTAGTGAAAAAAGTATCCAAGGCAACAACTTCTTCTTTCATTACAAGACTGTCATGATCATCCATATCCAAAATTATGTTAGTCTTAGGAAATGAAGAGCTAGAAGTTGATACCTCGGATCCTCTTGCCATTAGGCAAGTGGCATTGTTGTTGATGGCATTCTCGTTCGGCGAGTCGAAGAGCGAGGAGGGAGTCTATGTGGTGGCTATAGCAGCCACTTCGCGGGAACTATCATCATCCTCTTCATCTTCACTTGCGGAGGAGTATTCCTCTTGAGCTACAAGGACAATCTTGGGTTGCTTCTTGAAAGGGCCATTCTTCTTAATAAACGGCTTCTTCTTAGGAGCTTTTGATTTCTCTTTAAGAATGAGCCTACCACCATTGTATTCTCTACTTTGATAAGGACACACGGCAACAAAGTGCATTCTATCACCACAGTTGAAGCAAGTTCTCAGTCTTGGGCCACTTTCTCTTCTTCCATTTGACCAGTTCTTGTGCTCAAGGTCAGACTTGGCTTTGGTAGGATCCTTCCAAAAGTTCCTTGCATAGAATGCCATGTACTCACCAGGAGCACGTTTGACCTCATCGGGGCAGTCCATGGATACCCCCTCAAAAACTCCTTCATCTTCCACTTGCTCAACAATATTGGCTTTGAGAGCCACGTTGACACCCTTTTGCATCCCAATGGCCCGAGCACGGGCATCTTCAGCATTCTTTGCCGCCACTTTGAATGACGCCATTTCTTGCATGACTTTGTTGGATGTCATTTGATGATAGTTGTGTCTACCTTACAGGCTCTTCAAATCCGTTGGCTCGAAAGGCATTAAGGCACTCACATATTTTCTTTTTATCCATGCATCATCAATGTGAGTGGCCCCATGCTTTCGAAATGTTGTTACGATGCCCTTGAGTCTTCTATACATGTCCTCATGGTTTTCACCATCCAACATGTAGAATCCCCAGCTTCATTACTAAGGGCATCATACCTGTTTCTTCTCATGCTTTCGTTTCCAATGAAAAGGTCCGTAAGAGCATCCCACGCCTCTTTAGTTGTGTTGATATGTTCAATGTGTGGCATGTCCTTGGGACCCACACCCAGCCGTATCATGTGGAGAGCGGTGGCATTCAATTGGCTATCCACAACTTCCCTTCTCGTTAGATTGGTTTGATCTCCAATATGAAGACCTTCTTCAATAATCCTCCACAATTCAATAGAGGAGCTGCACACATGAGATTTCATTAGGAATTGCCATTGATTAAAAGAGGATGTAGTGAGCTTGGGTGGATCACCCCTATTGTTTATATGAGGATGAGGGATAGGTGGGTCGGGGGAATATACGTGGCGAACCTCATTATATTCCTCCTTACCACTTCCCTTTTTGGAGGTGGAGCCATTTAGTTTTTCACCTTCCACATCATCATCCTTGGATCCGGTGTTACCCTTTTTCTTAGATGATGGTGTGGGAGCCTCAGAGGAGGATGGAGATGGGGCCATGGATGATGTGAGGCGAGCAATCATTTGATTCATCTCCTCCATCTTGGCCTCAAAGGATTTCAACAAGGTTGTTTCCAACGACTTGAGATCATCCATTGTGACCTTATCCACAGCCTCATTTCCATCATCCTTGGTACCCATACTACTCTTAGGCGGTTAAGCCCGAATTAAGAGCCAGGGCTCTGATACCAATTGAAATGGATCGTATGGGCACCTAGAGGGGGGTGAATAGGTGCTACACCAATTTTTAATTCTTTTTCAATTTTAGGCTTAGCACAAAGGGTAAATTCACTAGATAAACTATTGGGTGGAATTTCCCTATATGCAAACCTATCTACTAGTGAGTAAAGAGCGGAGACACAGGATTTGTTGGACCGCAGTTCCTTCCTTGTTAAGGGAAGTACGTCTGCATTGGAGGGTTGGGCGGTACTAAGACCACCACGCCACAAAAGGCCTCACCCTGTTCTCCGATGGATCTCGCCACAACAGGCCTGATCCACCTTCCACTATAGGTACCCTTCGAGGCGGGCACCGGCGCCTTTACACAACTAGCGGGGCAACAACTCCACAACAACTTGGAGGCTCCCGAAATGACAACAAGCTGCCACAAAAACAAACTTATCAAATACAATAAACAAGATCTAGGTATTGACAAGAATACTAGATCAAGGATTTCTCCAATTGAATGGAGAGGAGTTGAAGCGCTTGATTCTTGATGATGATGAACTTCTCCTCCTTCAATTCCACCAAAGATCAAGACCTTCGGGTGGTTGAAGTGGGAGATCGAGATTTCGAGCTCTTGCACAAGGTCTGGTCAAATTCGAATGAATCAAGAGTTCTGAACGTTGGGGAAGAAGGGGTATTTATACCCCCCCTTCAGAAACCAGCCATTGCAGCCTTTGGGGGCCGGATTATCCGGTCTAGGAAAACACCGCCCCAGACTCGGAATATCCGCTAGATAATCCGCCCCCCTCTCCGAGCGTCGCGCCGAGCTTGCCCTTGATCAACTTCTGGGGGCTGGATTATCCGGCCCAGTGCGAAGGCCGGATTATCTGGCCTGGGGAAGAAAAACCGCCCTAGTTCGGATTTTCCGAGTGAAAATCCGACCGGATACCGAGTGACGCGCCTTGGCTCCTTTTGCTCGAAAACTGGGGGCCGGATTATCCGGCCTGGGGAGGGAAAACCGCCCCAGTTCGGATTTTCCGGGAGAAGATCCGACTAGACCCCGAACGACGCGCCTTGGCTTCCTACACACTTAGCACACATGAAAAGTCTCCATAGTATTGTTATCTAACACGCAAAACATAGGAAAACATGAAATGTTCTTTCAATAACTGAGTTGGTTTTGTCTAGATTCGAATATATTTAGACGCATTTTAGTGTATAGATACATTAGAATCTAGACAAACCCAAGTAAGTTATTTATGGACGGACTGAGTAGTATTTTTTAGATGCTAAAATGGAAAAGAAGATCCAACTACTGGCAATGCTGGGATTCAAGAGTTTTGATCCAATGCTGGAAATGTGTACGAATAACTTTGAATATTGACCGTTGGATCAAGACTCATGAATCCCAACATTTCTAGCCGTTGTATCTTCTTTTCCATTCTAGCATCTAGAAGATTTTATTGATAGTCTTCATCACAATGAATGGTATGCACAAAACTCAAAAAACACTTCTCCATCATTCTAGAATCTTCTACCTCGTTTCTCTAGACCATGTTACCAGAATTTTCAAGTTTTAGATAGCTAATAATCATTGACTTGTAAATGATATAAAAGTACAAGAACCAAATATACACCCATACTTTATAGATGTTGATCAATTTTTTTTATGCTTTACCTATTAAAATTTTATATAATGCTGATATGTCAGACGTCTAGGTACTATTCAACACGAATCCAGCTCCTCTAAATCATTGGATCTAACAACCTAACGGTCAGGATTGGTGTTATGGATCCAATTCAAAACTGCTCCATTGTTGTAGTAGAGAGAATACAACCTACTATGCTATGAAATTTTGGGGGTGGTGACATGATGGTTCTCGAAAATGGTGGAGTTTGCTCTAGGTACTATTCAACACGAATCCATGTGCTCTAAACCATTAGATCTAATAGCCCAATGGTAAGGATTGGTGCTAAGGATCCAATTCAAAACTGCTCCATTATAATGGTAGGATATAGTGGTAAGATAAGATAAGATAAGAAATAACTAGTGAGTTGCAAGTGCCTTGCACATGAGAATCAGATAATATAAGTATGACATATCATTTTTTATATAAAATTATAGTAGTAGGTGAAACTCAAAAAATATTTATACTTTCGAGCTTCGTTTATAAACTATCCCGTGTGTTTGGTTCTTGTAATTTTTGTATAATCTAGAAATCAACCTATAGCCGTAAATAATCTGCGTCCGTAAAACTGATCCGTAAATAAATTATATTCTATAGGAGTACGTGGGCGGGGCCGAGGGGGGGGACTGCATGCCCTTTCGTCTCCAGAACCACTCATGCATGCATCTCCCGATCTTCCTAGCGGTTCCTTTCTTCTCTACCCCATTCCTTTTCTGTCACCCGGCCGGACCTCTGCAAAACAAAAAAAGGCGCAAATCATAGTCCATGTCGGCGTCGTTGAACAAGATGTACTACTTCGTGGACCCTGGCAACACCACACTATAGGTGGGGTATACCAACAGAGCGTCGGTGGTGAACGATTACATCGAGAAAATCCAAAAGCTCCTGGAGGAAACGGATGACAAGATTGTTGGCCTCGACGTCGAGTACACCAACGAGCAATCATCGACGCAGAAGGTTGCTGTCGTCTAGCTATGTGTAGGCATGGATTGCCTGGTCTACCAGATCTGCCAGGCCGACCAGCCATGCTCAAAGCTAGCAGAGTTCCTCGCCAACCCTAACATTTCCTTTGCAGGCATCGACGTCGGCAATGACCGTATCAGGCTTAGGCATTCTCTAGTACCAACGACGAACTTGGTGGACATCCAGAAGAGGTGGAAGCCTGCTGGCTCCACAAATGAGAAGGATTCTTTGGCTGACTACGCGGTGGCCCTCATAGACATCCATTACAAATTCATGAAGAAGAAGGAGGATGTGGACCACAGGCAGTGGGGGAACATGCCCCTGACCGAAGAACAGATCAAGTATGCAAGCTTCGACGCCTACGTGACCTATGAGGTATACATGCGGATAGTGAACTTCGAGAGGGGTCAACAAACTCTCGAAATGTTCAACCAAAAAAAGAACTAAGGAAGAAGGGCAAGGGCAAGGACAAGCAGACCAAAGAAGAAGACGAAGACTCAGAATGCTACACCATGTGACTTACGAGTATATCTTTGCGTTTCGGTATATCCTTGCTTGGTACTACTCCTACTTGTACTATACTACTCGCAGAAGTTAATGTATGTATATACTGCAGGCATGGAAGGGGAGGAGGCAAGAATTAATGCAAGGAATCGCATCTGTTTCTTTTATTTGGACTGCAGAGTGATAGTAGGAGTAGGCATCGTAGCACACGCCAACAGCCCACCCCACCTCAATGAATTGT
Organism: Avena eriantha; assembly: GCA_910589775.1. Taxonomy (NCBI): domain Eukaryota; kingdom Viridiplantae; phylum Streptophyta; class Magnoliopsida; order Poales; family Poaceae; genus Avena; species Avena eriantha. The sequence continues at coordinate 55,834,604 of OU342746.1, forward strand.
CTTGTCAATCAACAACCATGGCAGATTATAATTTTATAGTGGTAGAGACTTTATTTGAGTAATTCCATTTATACTACTTAGGGGGAGTACTGCTGAAAGACAGAGGGTGAATGGGCACCTGAAAAACTACTAGTAGCACTATAGCAGCAGAAACGCAAGATGAAAATTTGTCGATTGCCCGAATGTATGTTGAGTTAGTATAGTATAAACATATATATTACTACTACCTGCTATGTACTAGTACTACTACTAGCAAAAAACCACCCTCCCTACTGCGGAAAAAATATGATTTCTTCCAACCAAACTAGTACTACTACAAAAATAGCTATATTTACTTGTCGCAAAAATGGATGTATCTAGACATTTTTAGTGCTAGATACAAGTACATCCAATCCAGTGATAATTAATATGAATCGGAGGGGAGTACTACTACTACCGTACTCCACTGTTGTACTACTAGTAGTAGTAGTACATACTAGTACTCCCGAATGTATGTTGACCAGTACTCCTACCTCTGTTTGGGATTATTAGGTTAGAGAGTTTTTTAAAATTGTTAGAAATTATAATAAGACCTATCCTCTTTATTGTCTTAATTCTTGTGACTCGGTAATTTAGATATCTCTATTTCCTCTCAATCTTCCAATGCATATTGTTTCATCTCTCATCATGTTCCCTTTTTTTAATCTAACGTCTCATGCATGTAAAACTAGTCGTGCATGCATAAATAAATTAGAGTTCATCTACTTGGTAGTATTGCGAATTAGCCCTCTGGCCTTCCTAAACAGAGAGCCTTAATCCTATTTAGCTTACTACTCAGAAGAGTACATCCACTGATCCACCCAACCCATCGAAAGTTAAGACTTTGTGAAAAATACTCAGGAGAGTACATCCACCAAACATTCTTTATATATATTTAGACTAAATCTTGGTCAAATAAAAACCAAAAATAAGGAGCCTTATTTCTTGGGACGAAGATAGAGTACTAGTACTAAAAAATCCACCATTCCTGGTATGCAAACGATCATTCGGCAATTAAACCAATTAACAACATCTTGCATCACCACTAAAACTTGACGCGAAAGAAGAAACACAACTCCTTCGAGGTAGCAGGACCGACCAGGTAATGAGGCGGCACCGCCAGGTAAGACGTAAGGTCCTCAAACGCTACGTCACCTAAATTAACGGAGCGCGGCGCGTCGAGCTCCACCGTCATGCTGTCGGTCCTCCTCCTGCCGTCCGTCAAGGAGAGCAGCGGTGGGCATTCCACCCACATCCTTACCCTGTACATCGGCAAGTCGCCCATCGCGGCCCTAACACAGACCGCATACACGAGGGGGCCCATCTTATCGATCCATTCGTCAGGACGAACACGGCGCCGTCCTGCTACCCAACGATGATGAGTCAGCGGGGCGGCTCGCCTAGCAGTGGTACCAGCTCCTGGAATGCTTTGGTGGTGGCATACTGGATCTTGTGCACTTGGATTGAGTGGACCGCTTCGAGACTAATCCTATAAATTTCACCACTGGAATGCTTTGGTGGTGGCATACTGGATCTGGTGGTGGCATACACGTTGACACTTAAACTAAAACTAATCCTATAAATTTCACCACTTACACTTTTAGACCTAAAAAGGGAGTAAATTACATCGAGGTCCATACATTTAGCACAACGGACCCTAAAATCAAGCAAGGAAAATAGTCGGGTTTGGCTCCTTCTCACGAGAGTAGCTCATCGAGCCATACTCTTCATACTACTTCCTCTTCGATTTTTTTCAAAATATGGCCAAATCTATCGCCATGCAAATTCTTTGATATGGGATCATCAGCATAAAGTATGATGTAGAGATATGGCCTTGACCTTGTGGTCGTTCGACTTGAAATTTAAGAAAGTTCATACTCGTTGACCACTAAGCTTAAATTCGTTTAAATTTCACCACTTACTTTTAGTTTAGAATTTTACACGATCGGTGGGAGTACATTTTACATCAAGGACCTAAAAAGGGAAAATTACATGGAGGTCCATACATTTAGCACAAATGACCCTACAAAGGAAAACTTTTTGTTTCATCTCCTTATCGAGAGACCAGCTGATCTGAGCTAAACTCTTCGTACTACTTCCTCTTCGATTATTTTCAAAATATGGCCAAATTTGTTGCCATGCAGATTCTCTGATATGGGATCATCAGCATAAAGTATGATGTTTATATGGCGTTGACCTTGGTCGTTCGACTGAAATCCAAGAATGTTCATACTCATTGAAAAGTAAGCTTAAAATCATCTAAATTTCACTACTTACACTTTTAGGTTAGAATTTTACACTCTGTGTGGAAGTATATTTTACATCAAGTACCCAAAAAAAGGAAAATTACATCGATGTCCATACATTTAGCACCCCCATAAAAATAAGTAAGGAAAATAGTCGTGTATGGCTCCTTCTCGAGAGAGCAGCTGATCGAGCCATACTCTTCGTACTAATTCATCTTCGATTGTTTTCAAAATATGTCAAAATCTACCGGCATGGTAATTCTTGGACATGGCATCATCACCATAAAGTATGATGTTGATATGGCCTTGACCTTGGTCGTTTGGCTTGAAATCCAAGAGTTTTCATACTCGTTGACAACTAAGCTTAAATTTGTTCAAATTTCACAACTTACACTTTTTGGTTAGAATTTTACACAAATGGTGGCGGTACATTTACACCAAGGACCTAAAAAGGTAAAATTACACTAAGGTCCATGCATTTAGCATAAAGGACCATAAAATTTAGCAAATAAAACAGTCGGGTTCGGCTCCTCGAGAGAGCGGATGATCGAGCCCTACTCTTCATACTACTTCCTCTTCGATTTACAATAAAAGATTTATTATGGAGGGAACTAGGAGCACGGTAGTACTATTATGAAGGGAACTGGAGTAGAGGAACATGTGTCCGTTTTCATTTTATTCAACCTCGCCTATACGCTCCATCCCTGCTTCTACGCCAAGCACCGCCGTTCTTCTCCTCCACAATGCTGCTTTCCGATCCTGTTCACCGCACAGTATGAGAGTGTTTATTCTTCTCCCTATCCCGCCTGCCGCCATTAATCTTCCCTCTTTTCCAGAAAACCAAATCAAGCCACTGTCCCAACTTCCATCAGCTCCCTTGCGATGGCAGGACCGAGCAAGGACAGTGATGATTCTCACCTGTTCCAGCATGTTTTTACCGAAGGCCTGCTTGAAAAACTCATAACCAGATGCGACGTCATCACCATCGCGAGCCTCGCCGGTTCATCCAAGAATCTTCTTGACTCGGCAAAATATAGTGCAACTTTACATGCTTCTTAGCCGTTTGGCCTTCCCTGTATTCTGCTTTCTCACCCAACTAAGAAACCATGGGAATGCAATGAGTACTTCGAGGGCAAGGACACGACATGCAAGTTGACGCTGCTGGACAGGTTCTCCTCCGACGCTGTGTTCCCGAATTGTATGGGTAAGCAGTGGGTAGGTGCCAATGGAGATTGGATCACCACTGTTAGGTCCGAGTGCAAGTGGGTGCTTGTCAATGTGTACACTCATCAATGCGTTCCTCTCCCTGAGTTAATGAGTTTGTACCCACCAATGATCAGTTTAGATTCATGCATAATGATCACCCTATTCTTGTCCGGAAGATTGCTATTTGCCGAGCTCCCATAGCTGCGGCTGATTATTTAGGTTTCTCTCTTGTCGCTATCTTCGACTACTCAATTGCTACCCTTGATGGCGATGAGTATGCATGGACAGTTCTTGAGAACCAGTTCTAGTGCTATTTCAGATACAGCGATGCACTTATCCACAAGGGTTTGGTGTTTGCAGCCACTGAGAGTGGAAGTGTTTATGTTTGGAATCATCTGTATTTTGGTAAGTTTGATCCATTCCTGTTCTAAACACTAGCTTCGGTTTTAATGGATGTAAACTAGTGTTGGCTGATTCGACCGTCATTTCTTTTTGTAGGTCCTATTCTGCTCCCGTCACCACCTATCGTGCATCTCGAGGAGGGCAACCTTGATGCCATAGATGATGACGAGCACGAACCTGGTTTATGGTTCTTAGCAATATATGTAGATGAATCTCGACTTCTTCTTATCCATACCATGGACGTTACTGATGATGAGTTTTATGGTGGTACTTATTATGGTCATGGCAATCCTGTTGCTGATCATAGTGTTGATCGCTGCGGTCGCACTTGTGGCACCTATGCTACTGGGTTTGGCTGCAAGGTGTACTCAAAGGACACTACTTACTTGTATCCACCTAAGCCATGGATAGAGATTGCTAACTTGGGAGCATATTCCCTTTTCCTTGGATTGAACTATCCGATTAATATTGGGGTAGGCGGTGCAGATGTTGGCCAAAAATATCTAACGAGAAGCAATTGTGTCTACACCTCCCACCATGCAATAGGACATGGATATACGTCGTTTCCTGAAATAAGCTGATTTAGTCTAAATACCGAAGAAGCAGTTGTTGCCTCGTCTTCCTCGACGCTGGCCTGTAAGCTACCACGAAGATGAACCGCCATCGGATGCGGTGGCTGCCATCGATCCCGTCCGGCATGGAGGAGGTTAGGCTGTCAGCATTGCAAGGCACGGGGCGGTGGTGCCGGTGCATAGGGCAGAGTGGCGGAGAACCTCTAGGTCGGCGGGGCCCCAAGCCACAGGGCAGAGAACCTCCAGGTTAGCGGTAGTCTGGGGGCTAATGGTGAAGCGGTGGAGGCATCGCTCTGTTTCTCTGGAGGATCTAGGTTCGAGAAGAGCATGTGAGGAAAATATGAGAACGTGGTGGGCCAACAACCTATCAATGTTATTTTAGTGGAACGTGTGGAGAGTCGCGGAGGAAGAGGAGGACATGAGGGAGCGATACCATGACTTTTTCCAAGTGTTTTCCATATGGTAAACTCTTTTTTTTATCATAATATGGATATGAAACCCCTCCCACTCTCGTGTTCTTCACCATGCCCTCGAGGATTGGCATCATAGTTGGCTTGGGTCGCTCCTTCCTCTTCTTGAGAGTCATCACCAGAGCTGTCCTGGCTCGCTCCTCCCTCTTCTCCAACGATGCGGCCGGTCGTTGTCGAGATGGATGCATAGCGCGGGATGTACAATGTAGTAGTAGGCTTAGGGCTGGGATTAGATAGTCTAGGTTTAGGTATCTCCTATTATTTTCCCTTGTGGTGTTTGGCAGATGACTTCCATATGCCTTGAGCCAGCGAGCGGTGCTGGGACGTGAAAGTTTTGTCTCCTTTGTTGGTGTCCATGGTGGATGAAGGTGAAGGGTTAATTTGGCCAGACCTCCTCCCCCAATAAGCTCATGGTCTATGGTAGCGCAGATCCTCTAAGATATGTTTCTCTCAATTGTTTTTCTTGCCATCAAGGAGATGGTGAAGAAGATATAAATGGCGAGGAAGTTCTACTGTTGTACCCTTCTAGAGAACATCCTCGATGACACTTCTTCGATGGCCTCGAGAAATCCAACAGTTGACTCTTATGGACGAAAGGCGGCTGCTCCGAGCTCTATTGTTTGCGGTAGCATCCGTTCAATCCAATCGGCCGGTAAGCAGTAGCATGGCACACCATGGCTGGCATGGTACCGTAAGGGTCTTTACACTCCCTTACTGGTGTGGGACCTCACGTTGCTAACCCTGTTTCTGCACCGTTCTCCATGACATCATCCGAGGGTCTGAGTTGTCCTCAACTGAACAGCGAAGCACGTCAATATGTCCTCCTACTGGCACACCGAAGATTACTTGCCTTTACCTTTGCGCCTGTTAGTAGCGACGACAACATGGTGAGCAACAAAATGTTGTACGCATCCTCAACATAGCTTGGTTCGCATTCATCCCCTCAAATGATTCACTGTAATGTGAACAAGACCCTCTGCTAATGGTGCATCCATGCTAGAACTTCGTTATGTCAGTGCACACGAACACCGTTCAAATGAAGCATGACCACCATTGAAAGGAAGCATGGTAAAAATCGGTCAGGAGCATTCAAAGGAAGATGTGAAAATTGTTAACTGTTGGAAGGTAGAACAACCACCATATACGGGAAGCACAAGATGTAATTACACCAATCATACAAAACCTTGTCATCCATGTGTAATTTCATACAAAACCTTCCAAATTATGTCCCGCTCATACAAAACCTTTGTTTCTATGTGCACATACATATAAAATAGATTTGGAGGTGACACTTGTCCCTCGCCATGATGGAAAGTAATACGGGCCTAGCTACAACTAGTTTATAGAACCCTCTCGAGGTTATTTTATTTCGTGGCAAATAGAGCGAACATGGGGTTCATTCCTCTCTGAATATTCCCTTCACTCTCTTAACCCTAGCTAGCGGATACAGAATCCTGGCGGTTGTTGCTCATGGCGGAGGGTTCCATTGTAGCACCCCAGAAATTCCCCAATTATTGTTTGCTATCACCACTATGAGTTTTGGTCCCCTATCTCTACCCTATTTTGTTTGCAAACTTTGTTCCCTCTTGACTAAAATAGAAGGAACCTTATTTTGAAATAAAATTGTTTTGGAACATTTTCCATCCCTATTTTGTTTTGTCACTATTTCTTTTTATCATGTCTACATGCCCAAATTGTGATACATGAGCATCATCTTTCTCCTTCCTAATTCCTCCTTGACTAAATTTCAAATGGATCTAATCCTATCTGTTTCAAATTCCATACAAAACTCGAAAAAGCTTACAAAAGGGTTTTGTAAAATAAACAAATACTAAAGCTAATAAATAAATAAAAAGCAAAGAGAGAGGAAAACCTCACCTGCCGCCCAGCCATAGCCCAGCAACAAAGAAGCCCACTCAGGACTAGACCTTCCTCTCCTTCCTCCTGGGCTGGCCCAAGTCATCCTTCACCTGGCCCGGTACCCCTTTGGTGGAGAGAGAACTAGCACACGCCATCCTGTTCACCGTCCCCCTCCCTGCGCCCCTTCTCCCTCTAATAATCAACAAAGTGGAGTAGGTGGACATATCACGCCATCTGCTGCATCACCAGCACCCGCGTAACTACCTTCTTATCCCATGTGCTGAACCCCATTATAACCCCCATTTCCAGCCACCTAGTTGTCTAGAATGCAAAAATCAGGGGGGACAAAACCTTTTTCTTACTAATGGTGGGATAGTTGTTTTCTTTCTTATACATGTGTTTCTACTTAGGCAGTAGTTAAGGTTACTTTCTCATCTTTTCGTCAATTTCAATAGATATTTAACAAAAGAGATGTCTTGGCTTATTTTCTTTTACATATTCTCAAATGTTCCGACATTTCAAAACAGGAGCCAAGATACTGTTGTAAACTCAAATATTTTAGCAGCTTCTATTGACAAAATAATGGAGATCTATATAATATCATCTCCTTATGTTTCCAAGACAGAACTTCTAAATCACCTTACCCCTAGTTTTTCATAAAACTTTTTACTACCCCTCTTTGTAGAAGTACCAAGGGACTCTTACCTTCTTCAAAATCCCAACCCTTCAAAATACCTCTCTATATCTCAAGCTAGGCTCGATGGTATCCATAACAGTAGTTTAGCTCTTCTTGTGAAGATGAATTGCCTTGATCTTCTGTTTGACTTGCTTGCTTAGGAGTTGGTGTAAGCTACCCTAGGAGCTCATCCTTTAGTAACCAACTACCCCAACAATGCAACTCTGATCCCTTGATAAGAAGTCATCAATACATAGTAGAAGGATAACCTCTCTCCTTGTTATCAGCATGTCCTCTTGTTAATCTACTAAAAATGCCTAACTCTTGATCTAAGGCCTTGTGCCTCCTCTACAATCATCTTTGGGATGTGACTTACCATCCCCCATACTCTGTTTTCATCAATAAAACCATTCATCATTTTCCCAAGCTTGTCCTCATATCTAGTCACTAAAATGACCAGTGGTTTTCCTTATCAGACTCAATTTTGAGTCAATTCTCTTTTGTAGCTTCCAAGGTAGAAAAGACCAACTCAAGCCTTGGATCCCTTCTACTTAACCTAGTCTTCAACATCCACTTGATGATGAGTTTGGAACCTTGCATCCCACCAAAACCACTACATATTGACCCTAATCTAAAACCCTAAAATAGTCAAAATATGATAGTGTGAAAACTATTATCTAGATCCCCTCTTTGAGTCTTTGCCTATATCAACCCTTGTGCATTTTTGGAAATGCACTTGAACCATCTTGTAAACCATTATGAGTGCTTCCAAATCACACTCTTTCCCTTGTATAAATCATCTTTGGACCCACTTGTTTTTCATGGTTTTCTAGGAAAGAAAATAATTTGTTTCTGCCAATCTTAGCAACATGCCTACTTTGGCAGAAGCTCCCATCTCCATGCCATCCTATTTTGACAAAATATTTGCATTGTTATGTTCTACTCATTTTTTTCTAGAAAACCCCACTTCCCTTGTTTCAATTGGAGCCTTGTGCTTCCTAAACCCACATGGTTTTGGAGGCTAAATAATAATGTATTCTAACATACTTATTTTCAACCAAGTTTGGCATCCATTCTTGGAAACCCCAATCTTGATCAATACCATCCCTCTGTACCATCATGATCTACATCACTTGGTTTATCCACCCATGTGCCATATGATCCAGAAAGACTCTTGATCCAGTTGCTAAAGCTTGTTTAAGTAGGTATGAAAAGAATAAAACTCTAGATCACTAAAATCACCCAAACTCCAACTTTCCAAATTTGGATTCTTTTCAAAGCCAACTAGTGATCCTCACTAATATCTCACTCCCATTAGATCATGCCCAACATCATATACCACCTATCCACACTTCAACCCGTAAGTGTGTCAGCTAATTTAGTTTTAAAAGAAAATAAACTATTCCCTTAACACTTGGAGAAAATCCGGAAATCTCCCCCACAGCACTTGAATGACCAACCACAGCATCCCACCAACTTCTATGGCCATCCAAGTAATGTAGCTTGCCCTTTTTTTGTCATGTAGCACTTGGAGGTAGGGGAGAGGAGACATACCATGCCATAAAGGCAGATCTTACAAAAATATTTTCTATGCCCAAAGCCTACCTCCACCACTCCTCCCACCACTCCCTTGTCATGCTATAGTAGCCATAGGAACCCTGAGACCACCTGGAATCTACCCCATCTAGCCCTACCCCTCCCACTCCCTAGTTCTTTTAATGGCCGAAGAAAATAGAGAGAGGAATCTCACACTCTCTCTGCCTCTTACATCTGTTCGATAGCTCAGGCATGTCTCACACTTCATATCCTCGAGGTCCACTGCCCCCATCAACCAATAGTGACCTCCTACCAACCTTACACTCCACTTGTGAGATCGGTCCACCATGAGCCACTTCTCTAGGTTATAAGGCTGCCGTGCACCCTAGCCTCTCTCCTTGCCCGCATTCCACTCCTCTCCCTCTTCCCACTCACCTCCCTGAAGCCTAGGAGCTATACCCTTTCTACTGCCGAGGAGGAGACAAAACCTCCTCCGGCTAGGCAAGCTTGAGGAGAGATTTCCCCGTCAACTAGAGCGCCCCCTTCTTCGATTTCATCTTGCATGTCACCTTCCCTCCAAAAAAAACCTAATGCACACCTTTCCCGTGCCTAGGACTGACCTAGGACGCTCTCCGAGGAGCTCTCGAGCCTACTCTATCGCTGGATGCGTGCGACCGTGGATCTACGCAAAAACCATTACCGCGGACCATCGTGGAGATCGATGTCGATCTCTGTGTCTCCTGATAGACTTGCCGCCATGTCTCCAAAACCCCAAGTGAGCCACCATTCCCTCCTGTCTCGCCATAGGGTTTGCTCCGCTATGTTCCGCGATGGGAGGTTGAGGAAACTGAGGAGCCGTCCATCGGAACTTGATCAGATGGATCACAACAGCTCCTACCTCTTTGCCCCTCCCTACCACTGACAACTAGGCCCCGCCTTGGATCCTTTAGAATTACACCTCCCACATGCAGCATGTCCCGGGTGGGCCGAATCCGCTCAGTTGGCCCACTTCATTGCAGATATGGCCCACCACCTTTTTCTATTATTTCTTTTTCCCCAAAATCTGTTAAATAGCTGCAAGATTTAATTCAAAATAAAATGAAAAACACCCATATATTCCTAGATCTAATTTTCCCCATGTCCCTGCATGTTTCCTACAACATGAAGGACAAAACGTTGACCAAAATATTGCCTAGGATTTTCTTGGTAAAATAAACCCCAAGATGTATATTTTCTACCATGTATTTATTCCAGGGAGTTTTTATAAATCCAAATGGAATGAAACCACTTTGTTATGTGAGGTATTTGATATACCTTGCATGTCACCTTTGTTTCACTCCAAAAGTCCCTATAGGTTTGCTGTAGTAAAAATAACAGAAAGCCCTCAGATCTTTCTTTGAGAATGTCTCAAGTTGAAAATAAATAGTATTTTGACTTAATTCTAACTCCTAGTGCACACACACTATAATATCTATCCAATCCTAGGATTTCATATTTTATCGAGACCCTGGTGTTTTTAGTGAATTAAGCTCTTCGGAATAGGGCTGTTTCACTAGATAAATCACCCACGGAGTTCTGCAACTCCAAAATTGATGTATCAAATTTCTAATGGTAGGTATTTGTAATTCCTACCAGGTTTCCTTGGTTTCATACCGAAATAGCTTGTATTTTTAACCTGGTGAAAAAGGCAAATTGCTTGCAGAGCTAACTTTGGGATTTTCCCAAGGGCATTCTATTAAATATGTTGAAGTGATATAAAATCCCAGTAAAATAGTATTCAAAGGCCCTCCTAACCCTAATATTAAATAATTATTGGACTTATAGAGATTTTCTGGAGATTTAATCACCAAAACAATGATTTATCTCACTAGAAAATCCATAACTAAATAAATAAAAGTGGTAAAATAATGAAACCACTTTTGGTGGATTTTTTATTTCAATATCTATCTGTTGATATCACTTTTGTACATTGGTATCTTACAGAATCAAGCCTTGGTTGAAACCCCCTTAATAAGTAGTATTTGGCCCTTAAACTATAAAAGATGTTTCACAAATACAAATGAAGTTTTCCAATTGCTATGAACTCAAATTATCAAAAACTACTAAAGTGTCAAGGTTCTTTGCTCAATTGCTTGTTGTATTGTATTGATGCTTGCTTTCCTTGTGTTGATTGTCATATCTTGCTTGTTTGCATGTATGCTCTAGGACGACGATAGTTGCGATTGTGTTGCCGACAAGAAGAATGGATCATCTTATTATTATTGGTTTTCTAAGTAGAAGTCCAGGGACATAATTCTGACCACAAGCAAGACACCCTTCCTAAATTCCGATACTTTCCTACCCTTTTATTATACCTATTTTTATCTCCTTTATAAACTACATTATTACGTCCATGATTTGTTTTAATACTACTACTACACTAATAACTTGGCTCCTCCAAGTTATGACATGGTTGCCAGTAGGACACACCCCTAGTTAACACCTAACATTCCCCTTAGACCATGAGTACGATGGTTAGCATCTTACCGTGTTGGAAACCTTGACTCTTGAAATAAAACTATTTTAGGGATTACCCTACTACAAGTGTTTTGTAAATGCTTTGTAAAACTCTTGAGAAGGGCATCCTTTCCAAGTGGATGTTCTAAACTAAGAAAAGGTGAAGTTGATAAGTGATTATGATGGCCTTGATAAAGAGAGAGATTGTTCTACGCCTTTAACGGAACAAGTTATCTGTGTAACCACATTACCCTAGGATTGGGGCTTAACTTGTACTTTATTCTCTTTAGAATGGGTAGCCCCTACCCGATGTTGTAGGGGAGAAATCCCTGGAAACCAGGACTTCCCCTAGGAAATATATACGGATCTAGGGTTGGCGGATGTGTCTGAAAAGGGTAGGGCACAACAATTGGGTCTCCCATGGAAGGTGCAGTTTTGGTAGTATGGAAGGGAAGATATTTAAATGATATGCCAATCTCGGATTTGCTATCATGGTAGTACGGGAGGGAGTTTGGCGTTTACGCCATGGTGTACTCGTTCCGGGGAGGAAAAACCCAAAAGGGAAAGGTGCCATTACTAGGGTAGACAAATGAAAAGTTATGTTTGATTATCCGAACCCCCGTGTACCGTGTGTAACAGGTCGTGGTTGAATCCCAGTGGATGTACTGATTCTTGTCGGAAAGTGCACAAACTCCGAAGAGTATAATCTATTCGAATAGCCATCTCCACGGCTAAGGACGATTGGAAATGTGATTGCTAGGAGCACCCAAGTGGTTATCTTGGAAACATAAAAGAAAGTGGTGAGGTCATGAGATGACCGGAGTTGAGGTTTTGTTTTGACCATGGATGGTCGAAGATGTTTAGAAAGGGGTTTTCCTCCAAAAATGTTTTCAAAAAGGTTTTCAACAAGGATATAGAGATATCCATATTTTGAAATGAAGTCATGTTTCCAAAACTCTTTTTCAATAGAGATATAGAGATGCCATATCTATAAGAGAAACAATGCTTTTGAAAAACAACCATAGCTAAAGATATATCACCACAACAAAATTGCATTATCTTGTTTAGCTTATCTTGGTGGGTTGCAAGTACATTCAAAGTACTCACTAGCGTTGTCCCTGGCTATTTACTTGGCCAAACTTTCAGAAGCTTGAAGGAAGAAGGTTCCGAGACGTTTATGCAAGCTAGGTCATGTTCCTAGTCAACTGCTTCTAGGGTTAAGGCGTGACTTGGGCTCTGCGATTTATGAAGTTCCACTTCTGCTGTAGGTATAGCCATAATGGCAACAATGTAAGTCTTGTTCTTGTTACTTTATGGATGTTACAATGATACTTATCGGTTATGCCCACGACTTACTAATCATGGGAGCATGAAATATATGCATAACAAGGATTCTCGGACTGTAAATCTGAGAGACCCCACAGACTTAGTATCAAAGCCATCTAATGGCAACAACTCCGTGTGTACCAACTTGTTGGGACTCCAAGTGTAGAGTGTTATAACAACATTCTTTTCTCCAAAAGGGTGACTCTAGGGTTTATATCAAACTCTCGAGGAATTGTCAAGAGGTTGATTCTTCTTCTCCTCTTCTAGCAACCTGCAAATCAAAGTTGTCTTGTATCCCCAACTCCACCGTGTGGTTGTGAAGCACAAGGTTTTGTATTAGTAATATGAAATATAAATAATATAAAAAAATAAGATAAGTAAAAACTAGGCGAGCAAGATAAAAGGAATAAAATATAGTTGTTTTTGAGGTTTGTGTGTGTCAAGTGAAGAAAGTATTTTTGTATTTTGGAAATAATAAATTTCAGAAAATATAAAGCGTGATAATGGTGTTGGAAAGGTGTTTCTCATGGTTTAAAATGAACCAGGGTTCATGAGTTCACTTGTCTACTCTCTTTTTGGGTTGTAATGGACACAAACAATTCATCAAAGACATAGTATTGGTGGAACTTCAGCATGTGTTTGATAAGCATTCATATGGGCATCATGTCCTAACATAGAGATGATGCAACACATCTGTCTTATACTCCTAAAGAAAGGGAAAACTCCAAGAAATCATGAATTAAGAATCAACGGAGTATAACCTCAAGTAATTTGACATGATGTTTGAATCACAAATATGCTACCTTGACCAAACAATATTATCTAGCTATCAAGATAATTATAGCACATGAATTCACTTTATCCCTAGTGAGGCATCAAAAGAAAGGTAAATACCATTGTATATCTTGAATTTGTTGTGACTACTCAATCACTACCACCACGCTACTCCATCTAATAAACACTTCTCCCCACACATGTTCTTGCATACAAGTTGGATCAGAACAATTACTTAAGAACGGGGTACATGATAGGTCCCAATCTCATATATCAAATCATAGAATAAAGATCCACCACATATCAATACATCTTTCACATAATAGGTTGGAGAAGGTAGAGATCCCTCTAGCACCATCCATCAATACATCTTACACATAATAGGTTCCAATCTCATATATCAAATCTTAGAATAAAGATCCACCACAAATGAATTACATATATGACCATAATAATGTTGCGCAGCTCATATCGTACTAGATCTATGAAGAACAAGAGATAAATAGATCAAGCTACTGCCACAAACCCATAGTCCTGAGGTGTAATACTCCCTCTTCATCATGGTGACGATGGTGGAGACGTTGGACAAGGTAGAGATCCCTCCAGTGGCGGCTTTGATGGAGTTCCCCCTCCAATCTTCACTGATTCTAGCTCTGTTTTGGTGTTTCGGTGTTTCTCCAGTTCCCCACCTGAAGGAACTCCCGAGCGACCCTTTATATAGTGGATTTTAGGTCATATAGAGGCGATGGGAAAAATATCGAAGCAAATCAATGGTCGAGGAGGAAAAGAGACTGGTTGGCACGCCCACCTTCACTAGGCATGCCACCTGGTCCATATTAGGCCTCCTGGTCCATCTGGTGAGGTCCAAGTGCTCTAGGGTCTTCTCTTGATGAAATATTTACGCTCCCGAAATCCTAGCTCCATTTGACTTTGTTTAGTTCCCTAAAAGGTAAAAATATACAAACGGGGTTTTCCTATCCTACAGAGTTATAACCAAAATAAAGGGCATTTTTGTAAATCCCCATAAATTAATGTAAAACTTGGATATAACATCATATATGTAGTAAATATGTGAGAATTCATATGAACAAACTACAAAGTTCATGTTTGCATTTTACATGCATCAACATCCCCAAGCTTAACCTATGCTCGTCCTCGAGCATGAAGGAGATAAAACTAACATGAGCTTTGGAGTTTGGTGCTTCTTTCACTAGAAAGTATCACAACAAGTTAAACAGTTTATTTCTTTAGAGAATTACAACAAGCAAGCATAACATAAAGCGATACTTCTTATAATATCATACTTGACAACTGATACTTGCATTTTAGATCATCATTTTAGTAGCATTATATCCTCATATTAGAATGTTATTTGCACTATTTTATCATTATTCTTGCATATTTAGATGATTTCTGGGACTTTCCTACCTTTGTTTTGGTATTTAATTTCTGGGAGGCAGAAAACCTCCATTTTCTTGTTTTGGTGTTTCGGGACGTTCTGGATGTCAAATACTTCGGGGGAAAATACACAACAAGTTTTTCATCAGGAGAAAGACTGTGGGCGAAAGGACCAGACGAGAGGAGCCACGAGGGCCAGAAGAGCACACCACACGCGGTACCACTACCTGGCCGTGGGTGGCTGGCTCATTTGGCCCTCAGGCATCATTTCGACCTCCCCTTTTGTCCACAACTCTATCTTGGAAAAAAATACACCCTAATTTTTTGGGATTTATCAAGGCGGCAGCATAGGCGAAAGATCTCTCCTTCTTCGGGAGGGGGAAAATCTTGCTGCTCCGCGACACCGGAGAGGGGAAAATCACTGCCATCAACATCACCACTCCTCCTAGGTGTATGGGGAGGCCTCTCCATCATCTCCATCACCCGGACCAGCACCATCTCCATCACCATCTTCGAGATCCACTTCCTCCCCCTCGTTGTTTGAGAAGTTATCGAACCATTGGTAATTGTTTTTGCTATTTTATATGTGTGAGATTGGACAATTGATATTATTTTGTGGAGAGATTATATTTTCAGATTGTGCTGTACCACATATGCTACTGAATACTATCATGTTTCCATGTTGTGAGTAGTTCCATATGTTCCTGAGGGCATACGATGAATTGGCAATGATTTATGTTGAGTATTTGGTCTAGTTTTTTTCATTTATGTTGTTCTATGATGGTGGTGTGCGAAATTCGACTGCACATCACTTCACCTTTATGGGCTCATAGGACAACACCATAGTGTAATTACATGAGTAGGACCGTGGAGGACACACAAACCATGGTCCAATACATAAAGTTGCATTAGGGGGGATATATATATCAGAGACCCTAGAGCTATGGTGGGACATTCTAGTCTTAAGAATACCTATGTTTGCAACATCAATTTGGCCATAGCATCCATCATAATGGAGTGCTTTAGTTCATTTAGTTGGTTGCACCAAATTAAGGTTCCGTCCGAAAAGAATAAAACTAGACAAGATATGCACGGTGTTGATTTAGAAATCTCTATGCCATGTAAATCCATGCCGCCCTCGAGAACACTTGTCACATATAAGATCACACACACTTGAGCTTATCCTCTTGATACATAGAGGATTGGGCTTTCTCTTCCCAAGAGCTTTTACTTATTGCATTTTACTTTTAGTATTTTACTTAATTGCAACCTTACAACAAAAACTACAAAAACACCTGTAACTTTTATTGTTTTATTTACCATTCTTTCTAACTAATTCCTTTAGCTCCTCGTGGTTTCGACAACCTTTTCTAATTGAAAAGTACTACAATTGATCTCCTGCACTTGGGAGCCATCAACAACACAATGTTCATATTGACTAACACAAATGCATATAGTACTATGGGACAATAGAGCATTCTTAGCATAGAGAAACATATATATCTATACCACTATATATTACACGAGTTTTTGAATTTAGATTTACCACTCAGTTTCATAGGTTTCCCGCCAATGCACCACTAGAGCAATCCAAGCCATTGATTTACCTGTTGGAGCTTCTATGTGCCATTCATTAGGCCAAATATCATTTTATCCAACGGCTGTGAGTGCTTGGATTCGCCACCCTGTAGTCCCACGGTCGTGACTCCCGCTGCTGAAGTTCTGGAGGTTTCGGGATATGTCCATGCTCTAGCAAAAAAGCTGGACCATCCTCTGTTGTGTCAGTGGCTACATGTTACAGCAGTTCACACGAAGTCAAGAAAAATCGAGCAACCAACTTACCGAATTCTTAATGAAATACAAGTGATGGCAGGAGATTTCGAGTCCTTTAAGTTTTGTCTTGTAGGCATACCTTGTTGTAATGCAAACCTTGCTGCTCATTTGACTGCTTGGCCAGGTGCCAATGTGTATGCACTCCTGCATCCAGCATGAGAAGTCTGCTGCTGATTAATCGATACGGAGTATACGCTATTGCTCCGCAAAAAATGGTCCTCCTACCTGACTATTGATTCTTCAGATATCAACTCGGGACCTATATTACAAAGAAGGGGAGAACAAGAGATTACCATACTCTCCCTACGTTTAAAAACAACCAGCCTTTTTTTTGGATGGTTTTGCCCTCCACAAAACTACATATTTACCCGCTCTACCACCCCTAAATAAAGGTAAATAATGGTTCAAAAAGAAAAAAACGCACGCGGCGGACTGCCTGCTCTATAGAGCGGTGGGATCAAGGGACCATGGCGACGCGCCGCATCACCATCGGGGAGGTGCACGCCGGCGGTTGGCGCAACACACTTAGAGGGCGAGCGGAGGAGATCCTCACGGCGGTTGGCGCAACACTGCCAGGAGGCCGAGCAAACGAGGTCCCCGCACCCTGAAGGAACTCTCCTCTTTCCCCTTGGCGCTACAAACCAGCACATCTAGATTCAACCCCTCTACCGCTCGATTCACGCCTGCCACCGGTGGATCGAGCCGGCGACTGAATCGGCTGCCAAGGGACTCGGTCGTGTTGCCGCCCTGCTTTGGGGCAGCCAGATCGATGGCCGTGGGAGGCAGATCGATGGGCGCAGCGCAGCCTGGGAGAGGGGACCCGGCACGGCGGGGATTTCGTCGGCTGCCGCCGGAGCGATGCATCGCTGAGGCTGTTTCCCGTCGTACTCGACCTCCCACTGCAAAGCCGACATGGATCTCTGGTCCAGCTTCTGAACTTCTTCTGTTCATCCTGTTTATTCAACTGTTTATTCTTCTGTATTTGCAGTAGCAGACATTCTTGTTTAAGATGGACCAATGGACGTGATCCGGCATCGAATCAAGGGAAAAATGACAAGGATTTTAGTGTGCCGACATGCAATTTCTGTTGTACTTTAGTAACCTGCATTTACTTCAGTGGACTAAACGGAACATATTTGTGTCTGCTGTGAAAATACATTCAGCCAGCTACAATCATGCTTCTGTTATGTTCTTCTGTTCTCTAGTCCTGCACAATGTCACGTAGCTAGCTTGTACTAAAGTGTCCACTTCTCCCTGTTGTATGTACGTAGATTAAGCAATAAGTAGTATCAGCTGGAGCAGTTGGTTGCCTACGCCCTCATTAACAGTTCCTTTGTTCAATCCATGTGCAGCGTTGAGTTTATGGAGTAATGCTTACTATAAGTATTGCATTATCTTTGCTGTGTGGCAGATGATTTAATAAGCGGTATCATAATCAAAATCATGAGTCGGAATGATTCTTTATTGAAAAAAGATATACTCTCTCCGTCATATAAGACGTTTTAGCTTTGTAAAACGATGTATCTAGACGACTTTTGTATAGATTCGGAGTGAACCCATAAACTAAAAGCCATCTAGATACATTTGTTTCACAAAAATCTAAAATGTCATGATCGAATTTAGTGCCACCGGTGAATTGAAGTAACGGTTGGAAAGGAAAAAACAAATCCCAATTCGCCGGCAGCGCTCCTCTATTGGATGTAGGGGAGGCGCGGATTGCCACCAGGATCAGTGCGATGCAGGCAAATGCCGAACGCTGTCGGTCACCAGGATCAGTGGTGGGAGGGTCTGTAGCTCGAGGGGATGGAGGCGTAGGATCATGAGGGACTACTGGTGTTGGTCGTCAGCGTCCGCGGCTGGTCTTGGTCGTCGTAGTCTGCGTCGTGAAGCCTGCCTGGTGCCCGCCCTCGTGAGCATCCTCCCAGTCACTTCCATCCATATCGTGGCCGATCTTCACGTCTCGTGTGAACTGCACACATGCACTGTGATGCATCAATCTACAGCTCATCTGGTCGGTGCGTGCTGTGATGCATAAAGATTAATTTTCTTTTGTTGTTGTAGAGATTGATGCATGGTTTGAGGAGCAGATGAGCTTTGATTTTCTTGATTCAGAGGGTTATATTATGCCGAGGATTTGTACTAAGCACAGCTCAAGATGGTGAGCGACAACACCTACGATGTTGGCACCTCCTTGCGGATAGAATCAATGAGAAACGACATACTGCACGATGGACTAAGCTGACGATATGCAGGCTGGCCGTCGGAATCAACTTGATTTGTGTACGGCAGCTGCTCGCTCCATGGGCAAGAAGGTCATGGCAGATGGCGGCGTGAGGATATGTGACTAGCGAGAAGGAGCCAGGACGGAAGGAAAGGGCACGGCTAGAGGTCATGGGGCACGGCTTCAACTCCATGGATCCACCTCACATTTGGATGATAGAGGAAGAAGAAAGGTACATGAGGTATACGATCAGATAGGGTACGTATATCCTTCGTATTTGGATTTCTTTTTTATTCTGAAAAGCAAGCGAGTGGTGGAAATGCAAGATGCTGGCCACCTACCCCTAGCGCATCGATGGGCACGTGTCCGGGGCGCAGGCAAGCCACATCCGTGGATGGACATGTCGTAGGACGGGAACGACGAGGTGGGGCCCACATAGGATGGGGCCACCGTGGAGCAATATGCAACGCCACGGCCCAATCCAACTGTGGATGTAAATAAGCCGCCTCGGATTCATAGTGATCGTTTACGGTTGCAAGCGTGAAGGAACCACCCGGTAGTGGTGGAGAGAGATAATAGTGTTACCTATTACTACGAAAGAACTAGCCATCGTGGGAGATACGAAAAACACTAGGGTCACGCGATATAGTCAAATTATAGAAATCAATCCATAGCAACGCACGGGCATTTGTGCTAGTAGTGTCTAAATACCTATAAATTTTAAAAATCGTGAAATCTATTTTAAGACGGAGGGGAGTACATTATTCTTAGAATGTCAATCATGTTTTTTGCGGTTCTTAGAATGTCAATCATGTTATTAAAATAACCTTAGTAAAAGTTTAAGAGTGCAGTATAATTTCCCAATATATCTTTATATTAAATCAGGGACTGCGGTGTCCGGTGTCGCACTTCAAGATATTACAAGCCATATGCCACCATGCACTACGCACTTATCCATCGTACTTATCCATATGAATGTTTTAGCGCTAAATCATCTCCTTTCCTTTATTTACTCAACAAACAAACTGTACATATACCCACACATGACTGTAGCAACAACTCCAACTCCACACGATTGCCCCCTGCTCCAGTCCACGTGCTCGCAGAACACAGTATAAATAAAATAACAAACTCCACACGCGACGCACTAAAATAGCTACCAGCACCAAAACAGACTATCTTACTACTCTAGTCCATCGTCACTGTGATCGACTTCCTCATCACACTGCCAGTAATCGTCTCCATCAGCTCAGTCACTATCAATCTCGTCGTCCTGCAAGGAGACCCTTCCTCGCCTTCGCCACCATCTGCACAAGCCAGGTTCCTTTTGAATACCATGGTAGCCAGTTCTTCATGGGATCTTGTTTTGCGTTTTATGACAATATCAATGGCAACAACAATATTATCAGACAATTTGCATATCTAACATAAATGAGAATCCTAAAGGTTCATAACCTGTAGGAGAAACACAATCCTAGAGGAAAGCTCCCAGCCATGATAGTTGTCAAAATAAAATCATGTTGCCTATGTAACGTAGATAAGAAATCATGTGTTTATATTGCAAGTCTGGTTTATACAAACATAATGCAAATAGATGTATCAAGATAAATTGCAGGCCATGGTTTATATTTTTGCTCATACAGGTATCAAGCATGTCAGGCTTTCTTGGGCAACAATATGACAAAGGTAAAATGGAACGTATAGTAGTCCACTTGTTAAGTGGTTTGTAACTTGATTTGAATCATGTTGTTGTGTACATGTCGAAAGTTCTTGCTGACAATGAAAACTCAAAGAGATCACACGCCATTGGTTTCTCGCGTCCACAAACGGGTTTGTTCATACGTGAACATTTGGCAGATCTAACACTTGATTCATCAGATGATGATGAACAGAGACCATTTAGTGTGGCATTTCCAACTCAACGTACCCTCACAATACGAGGAACTCCAATAGTCGGGGAAAGCTCAAAAGGTATGGAATTTGAAATAAGGGAGTTTCCCAGCTTAAATTATATGATTTATATAGCAACCTTAAAGTATCTCATCGCTATTTATGCTGAGTATGCCATCAATGCAGACATACGAGCTCAAATGAGAGTGTCCACTCAAAGTACACTCACAACAGGAGGTACTCTAGAGTCTGGGGATATCTCAAACGGTATGGTATTCAACTAATTTAGAATCTAGCTAAATGTATTCATATTATTACAGAGCTCAAAACATAAAGGCTTTCAAACATTTGCATGTGCGTCAAGTATCAGAAAACTGAATGTTAAAATATGAGTGTTTCTCAACAGATATATATATGTATGATCCATCTATGAGTACTACCAAGTAGTATAACTATGTGTTTGATAACTGTATGTCAACATTGTAGACATTCAAGCTCAAAGGCAACAAGCATCACGTGACCGCAAAGAGCACGTCGACAAAGTTTAACTCTTGAGGAGAGGTAAGAGCTTAATGCACATAGACGCTCAAACAGAGTGCTAACAACTGATGAGCGGCAACAAGAGAGTGCCCGTCAAAGAGATAGTAGGCGCAGTTTAACAACCGAGCAATCACAAGCCATCAATTCAAATCGAAGAGCATGTAGGCAGGAAATACCTAAAGAAGAGAGGCGGACTATGTGGGCTCAACACCCCATGTCCTAAATCCATTCCAATGGCGTCCCCAGATGTAGCTGTAAACCCGACAGTGAGGACAAATCCCTCACCTGCTCAAGCTTCTTCACCCCCCGCCTCCCATTCAATGAGCACACCGGCGTATACAATCGGTACCGACGGTAATACATCCATCTTTAGGTCAATGGTCTAGCATGACGTTCTGATTGGGGATATGCCGAATGAGGTATGCCCAGCAGGACGTCCTGATTAGGCCAAAGGCCTCGCGAGTGGACCTGCAAGACGGCGACAGGAATGCGATTGAGGAGAAGGTCAGGCGATTGGAGACTGGAGGCCCAGAAGTGTACTCGAAGCCCAGTTGGATTAGGTCAAAGCCTCTCAATCCATATCTTGTTCGGTTGTAAACCGTAAACCCTAGCGGTGTGCCTCCTATATAAGCCTCCTTAGGGTACTCTGAGGACTTACATTCCATCAGACACCCCTTCAAGCGACTCTCTGTTTAGACGCCGAGCTCGCCACCCTGTAACTCGCTCTTCATCAATCTAATCTAGCTGGAGTAGGTCTTTACCCTCCGGGGGGCCAAACCTGGGTAAACAATGTGCATCCGCCCCCATCTCGCACCGCAGATGGCCGCCAGCTCTCGCCCCCGATTCTCTCAATCACTGCCTGTGGCAGCGACTGCCGTGGCCATTTCCACGACAGTGCCGCCCACCGTGGGGCCTAGCTGGACTGATCTGAGTTCTGCGGCAAGACCCCAATCGCCACTGGCCGCATGAGCTCCATCAGCAGGATCTTACAGATCCTGCCCAGCAGCGACATCCCGGTGTCGCGCCCGATCACCCATAGCGCGATAATGCCAGTCGGCACCATCAACCTGCTCGTCAGCTTCACCGGCGTAGTCGACCCAGCAGCGACGGTGATCGTCAGCGCATCACCGCCGCGCCGCGATCTGCTCTCGGAGGAGCAGGTCCGCTCCATCAGGAGCCTCGCCACCGAGTATGACTCGGCCGCCAGCAACACGGCCGAGACCAACGCCGGCGTAGATGACGCAGCCCTCCACGACGACGCCGACTCCGCGACCCCTGCCTCGGTCGACGGATCTATCACCACAGCATCACGGGAGGACTCCATCACGCGGGTGTCCAACCCTGAGGACTTCGAGGACTCCTCCATCCTCGGGATCCTCGATTCCGACTCCGGCTCAGAGTCCCCCGAGGACTTCTGCGCCAGATCCAATCGATTCAACGCGATCTACATGGCGGACAGCATAGCCGCCCCGCCAGATCCATTCTCCATGCCGATCCCAGTGACCGCCACGGCCACGGAGGTAGAGGAAGCCCGCCTGTGACTGGAGGAGGCGTAGCACAGGGAGCTAGCCGAGCGCGAGAAATTCCTCCTCAAGCGGGCAACAACGCAGGAGCTGTCACTCTACCACCAGCGCCGCATCAGGACCCACCTGAACTCCAACGTTTAGGGCCGCGTCACGAACTTCAACGACGAAAGTGACCCCGCACACGCGGCCGAGCGCGAGTACTGCGAGAATGCTCCAACAACTGGCAGCAATCGACCACCACCCGACGCACCGGCGACTAGGGCCGCACCACCACCCATTGGTCGCGCGCCCCCGCCGGACCTGCCGCGGGTCGACTCCCACTTTACTCCACCCCAATGGACAACGTCGTCGAGGCCGACGCTGCAGTTGCCAACCTCGACGTCCAAGGAGAAGGCACGCTGCAGATCCAGTATGCCAAGGCCCTACTTGCCAGGGCCGTCGAGTAGCAAGCCGCGGGAGTCGACCCGCGGGGGCAGATGTTTTCCCGCTCGTCGTCAAGCAGGGCGGCCTCAAGCGGCCACCCAACCATCGCCAACGCCGTGACCTGCCCACCACCGAAGCCCTTGGCGCACCAGCCACGGGTCACCAACCCCGCACTCTGCACCAACGAGCCGAGACCGGTGAATAACACGGTCGCCGCTAACGGGCAACCCATCGACGCTCGAACGACATCGTCAACAACCAGGTTTGGCGGGCGCGCCAGCCCAATCACTTGAGGCACATCCTCACCAACCACGGTGACCCCGAACCCAGGGGCTCACTCAGCCAAATCGGTCCCCAGTGTTTTGGACCTATGATCCGAGGCGAGAAGTACCCTGCCAACTTCAAGGCGCCCAAGGAGATCGAAAAGTACGATCGAAAGTACGACCCAGCAGTGTGGCTAGACACATACCTCATGGCGATGGGAATCGCCGGCCACACTGACCTGCTAGCCGCTCGCTACCTCCCCCTAATGATGGAGGGCGCGACCCGGCAATGGATCAACACCCTCTCCTCCGACAACATCGACTCCTGGGAGGAGATGCGGCATGCCTTCGTGAGGCACTTTGAGGGTTCTTACACCCACACCACCACAATTGAGGACCTGGAGCGATGCATCCAAGGACAACGCGAGTCGACCCGCCACTGGATCCAGACATGGCAGGAACTATGGATCAACGACTCCGGCATCCACCCAGACACGGCGATACACTACTTCAAGAACACGTGCCGGTACGAGCCCCTGGTCGCTAAAATCAAGAGGGTCTACTGGACACTCGACAACATCCCCGACCTCCACGAGATCGCCAAGCTGTACGTGGAAGAGGACCCCAACCAGGACTGCGACAACGAGTCGGGAGGGAGACGTCACACCAGCGGGCGACATCACGACATGCGCTACAGCAACACTCGCATCACTAACAAGCACCGTAATGATGGGCGAGTCGACTTCATCGCCAACGCCGGCTATAGCCAACGCGACCCGAAGAACTTCTGCCGTGATAGAGGAAACTACTACGCCAGCGGAAATTACCACACCAACAAGGTGACGAGGACGAAATTCGACCCCGCCGCCCTGCTCAACTAGCCATGCGTCTACCATAGTAGGGAGGGGAAACCCGCCACCCAGACCACTTTGGACTGCCATTCTCTTAAAGAGATCGAAAAGGCAAGGCGAGCAAGGGAGGGCCCCAACAACAACCCACCAAGGGACAACGACAATGCCGGTGGTTTCAGACACGCCGCCGGCTCGCTACACACGTTCATTGGGCTCGGCACCAAACGCGAGAAGAAGGTGCTCGCCCGTGCGATCGCCGTCAATGAGGTGACCCAAGTTGACATCCCCCGCTTCCTCAGCTGGTCCGAGCAAAGCATCACCTGGAGTCGCCAAGATCACGCGCCCAAGATCAAATATCCAGGGCGAGTCACCCTGGTGGTCAGGCCCAAAATAGCCAACTACTAGCTGCCCAAGACATTGATGGACGGCAGGAGCTCCATCAACATCATGTAGCTAGACACGTTCAAGAGGCTCCAACTCCCAGAATCAGCAATCGAGCTGACCCTGACAACCTTCCATGGCATTGTCTCTGGTCGGAAGGCGTACCGATTGGAAAAGTGACGCTGCCAGTCACCTTCGGCACACCAGCAAACTACCACACCGAGCGGATCGTGTTCGAGCTGGTGAACTTCCGCGGCCCCTACCACTGCGTCCTGGGACGCCAAACGTTCACCAAATTCATGGCGACCCCCCACTACGCCTACAACATGATGAAGCTTCCACGTCCAAGCGGCATCATCACCGTCCACGAGGACCCTGATATATCCGTGGAATGCGAAGACAAAGGCGCTGAGCTTGCTGACGCTGTCATCACCGCGGAGACTGACCATGAGGAGGAGCTCGCGAAATACGCAGGCAACATCAACAAGAACGACCCCACCATCCCGAAGAAGCCAACCGCTGCCAGCTGCACATTTGAGGCGACCACGCACACCCGCACCGTCGAGCTCGTCCCGAGAGACTCTAGCCAGACAGTCACCATTGGGGCGCACATGAGCCCCGCATAGGAAAGCGCGCTCATCGGGTTCCTTCGTGAGAATCGCGACATCTTTGCATGGAAACCATCTGACATGCCGAGTGTCCCAAGGGAACTTGTTGAGCACAAACTCAACGCCGACACCAAAGTGCAACCAGTAAAGTAGTCGTTGCGGCCCTTCAACGAAGAGCGCTGTCGAGCAATCGCCGAAGAAGTACAACGCGTGTTAGCCGCATGCTTCATTCGGCTAATAAAATACTCCAAGTGGCTAGCAAGCCCAGTCCTGGTCTTGAAAAAGAACAACATGTGGAGAATGTGTATTGACTACACCAACCTCAACAGCGCCTACCCAAAGGAGGAGTTCGTCCTACCGCGCATCGACCAGATCATCGACTCGACCGCGGGATCGGAGTCGCTGTGCTTCCTCGACGCGTATTCTGGCTACAACCAGATCAAAATGGCAGTTGAGGATAAGGAGAAGACGGTGTTCATCATGCCATTCGGCGCCTTCTGCTACATGCCCATGACGTTCGGCCTCAAGAATGCCGACGCCACATACCAAAGGTGCATACAGGAGTGCCTTGCGAGCCAAATTGGCCGCAATATACACGTCTACATCGACAACGTGGTGGTAAAATCCACCCGCCAGGACGACCTGCTCGCTGACTTGGCCAAAACCTTCGCAAACCTGCGGAGGTACAACATCAAGCTAAACCCAGGAAAGTACACCTTCGGCGTCCCCACCGGACAACTCCTAGGATATGTGGTCTCCAAACAAGGCAGCGAGGCCAACCCTAGCAAGATCGACACCATTGTGCGACTCGGGAAACCCGAGTGCCTGCGTGACGTCCAAAAGTTGGCCGAGTGAGTCGCGGCTCTCGGCCGCTTTATTCCCCGGCTCGGTGAGAAGGCAATGCCCCTCTACCGCCTGATGCGCAAGAACCCCATGTTCCAATGGGACGCGGAGGCGGACAACGCACTAAAAGCACTCAAAGAAATGCTACTCGCGGCTCCAATCCTTGCTGCCCCAATCGACAAAGAGCCAATGCTCGTCTATGTGGCAGCCTCCACTCGAGTCGTCAGCGCCGTGATGGTTGTCGAACGGCAAGAGGAGGGAATGGAGCATCCCGTACAACGCCCCGTCCATTACATCAGTGAAGTCCTGACGGACTCAAGACAGTGCTACCCGCAATACCAGAAACGGGTATACGCGGTATTCCGAGCTCAACGACGACTCCCTCATTACTTCCAGGAGCACCCAATCACGGTTGTCTCCTCTGCACCACTGCAGGACATAATACACAATCGCGAGGCAACTGGGCGAGTCGCCAAGTGGGCTGTCGAAATCGGCGTCCACAACATCAAATATGAGCCCCGCAAAGTGATCAAGTCGCAAGCCCTTGCTGATTTCCTCGCAGACTGGGAAGAAGCATAGCAGCCGGAGAAGCTCCCATACCTCCACTACTGGTCGCTCCACTTTGACGGGTCCAAGAAAGCCGACGGCGCTGGGGCCGGGGTCATACTGACCTCCCCTAAGGGAGACAATCTCCGCTATGTGCTCCACCTCAACTTCAAGCCCTGCACCAACAACTTAGCAGAATACGGGCCCTCCTTCACGGCATGCGGGCCGCCAAGGAGATGAACATCAACCACCTACGGTGCTATGGTGACTCCGACCTAGTCGCCGACCAAGTCACCGGAACCTGTGACGCCGTCTCCCCGACAATGATAGCATACCGCCAAGCGGTAGACCAGCTGGGAGGACACCCTTTCCCGCATCGGGTCGGCTCGGCAAATGCCACCCGCAGGCGTCTTTGGTCTCCCCACCAATGGAGATCGACATCGGGATACCACTACAACCCGAGCCGGTCCTAGTCGCCATGATCGTGGAGCCTAGCAACTGGACGGCACCATATGTTGCCTTCCTCGAGCACAAGATCCTCCCTAGCAACGAGACGGAAGCACGAATGATTGTGCGCCGCTGCAAATCCTTCTTCATCATCAACGGCGAGCTCCACAAACGCAGTGTGACCGGCGTGTTCCAATGCTGCGTATAGCTAGAAGAAGGCCGCAAGATCCTCTAGGACATCCACGCCGGCGACTGCGGCCATCACGCCGGCGCCAAGTCGCTGGTCGCCAAGGCCATGCGGCACGACTTCTACTGGCTCAGTGCGCACGCCAACGCCACCGACATCGTCCAATGATGCGTCAGGTGCCAGAAGTACGCCAACAAGACGCATCTCCCTGGTTCGACACTCAAGACCATCCCCATCACATGGCCATTCGCCGTATAGGGCAGGGACATGGTCGGCCCATTTAAGAAGGCCCCATCTGGCTTCACCGACCTCCTGGTTGCGGTCAACAAGTTCACCAAATGGGTTGAAGCCAAGCCAATCAAAAAGTGTGACGGTAAGATGGCTACCAAGTTCCTACGCGAGCTCATCTACCGGTATGGCTACCCGCACAGCATCATAATGGACAACGACACCAACTTCGCCAAAGGCGCCATGGCTGAATTCTGTGAAGAACACAACATACGACTCGACCTCGCCTCAGTTGCCCACACGGAGTCGAACGGCCAGGCAGAACGCGCCAATCAGAGCGTCTTCCACGGGCTCAAGCCGCGACTACAAGTGCCCCTCGAGCGAACCCCAGGATGCTGGGTCGAAGAGCTTCCCTCTGTAATATAGGGGATACGCACCTTCGTCAACCGCTCCACGATGTTCACACCCTTCTTCATGGTGTACGGCACCGAAGTCGTAATGCCTACCGACCTAGAGCACAACTCATCTCGAGTCACCAACTACGACGAGGCGACAAACGAGATCGCCCGCCAAGACAGCATCGACCAGATCGACGAGGCACGTGACCTGGCTCGCTCCCACACCATCATATACCAGCAGGGACTCCACCGCTACCATAGCCGCTGAGTCCGGACCTGCACCTTCTAGGAGGGCAATTTGGTCCTACGACTGGCTCAGGACAAGAAGGGCATGCACAAGCTCTCCCCCCCATGGGAGGGGCCATTCGCCATAGGGCGAGTCCTCAGAAACGACGCCTACTACCTCATCGACATACGAGGCGATGGACAACTCGAGGTCGGGAGGCCATGGAATGTAAACCTTCTCCGAAAGTTCTATACATAGAACTCAAACTTGTACCCAGATGATATATAATGAAATTCATTCGGACCACACAAATTGTGTCTACTCGCCATACTCTTGTGCCACTCGCACTCGTACATTTAGCAATATGCTACTTACGGAAGTCAACCCTTGGTCGAGTGACCGGCACGGCTAAGTAGTGCGGCCCAAGGGCACCGAAAATATTCGGGCTTTGTGTCGCCACGAATACGTCAACCCGGAGCCACCATCGGAGTCGCCCATCTCGACTGGCCCACCGAGCCAAGACGACCGACATACGCTTCCCACAGTGACCTGTCCTTCCCATCATCACGCAAAGCGACTCGAAAGGTGGAGTACCACGCACGGGGACTTTGTAAATGGAAACCCCCACGCTGCTCGGGAACACACAAAGTAAGAGAGCTTCCTTGGACTCGCCCAGCGACTGGTTCTCCGAACCAGGGGAAGAGACACGTTACAAACAACGCACTAACAACCCACAATAGGCACGCGCCCAAAACGGCTAAGCTCGGGGAGAACCTGGGCAGCTATCTATTTCACAGGACCCGATGAAGAAGTGCCGCCTAAAAATAATTCTACTCCCGCTCGGGGACTTGCCCCTTCATAGACGAAAGGGACAACCAACACAAAAATCCAAAGAAAACACATATGTATACAAACGAGTTATACCCCACCAAAGGGCGGACGCGCTCGGGGACTCGCTCAAACAAAAGTTAAACATACCACATAATTAAACATGCATTGCTAGTCGATTGACTCCTCTTACTTCCATTGTTCATATTAAAAAAGTCGCCACTTGGCATATCTTACAAGTTGCCCCTTGGCAGCTATCTATTTCACAGAACCCGATGAAGAAGCACCGCCACCACCCTTCACACAGACGAATGGATGCCATGGGTTCATTGGGTAGGTCGACAGCGACTTTGACAACGCCGACCGGAAGGGTTGCTCCAACTTCAGGTCGCGATGCTCCGACTCGGGGTCGCCCGGCGCCACCACCGTCTCCTGGTACGGCAGCAAGTCCCCCATCGCCAGCACCTGATCAGCGAAGGGGGCGGCCTTAGCAGTCAACCTCAACACCTCTGACATATCCACGGTGCCAGTCGCCGAAGGGTAGCCGCTGGTGATGTCGTCGAGATCGAAGTCGTCCGGGAAATGTGCGAGCCCCAGGCTCAATGCCGTGGTGGCCCTGCGCCTGAAAGCCGAATGCGCCATCCATTCTATGACGCTGGGCACCTCCTCCAGATAGCGCCATACTTCAGTCAGTCCCCCAGGTATAACCTCGGTGGGGGACATTCCTTGAAGAACTGCCTGGATGCACAACGCCGAGGCGGTGGCTGCGTTCACCATCGCAGTCACACAATGTGAGACGTTGAAGGTCTGCACCACCGGATCGCTTTGCTCTATCACAGCTGCAACCAAATAAAATAAAGTACTCACCAACAGTCTCCCGGAGTCGCTGGTTAGCCTCCTGCGCCTCTCCCAGATCACGCTCCAGATGCTCCTTTGCGGACAGCCGATCCGTCGATTCCCTCTGCGACCCCTACAAGCAGAATGAATAATTAGCAACTGCAAAAACACAAGTTCAGTGCCTAGCCGCTGAAATTCAGTGACTAGACACTCGGGGACTGGTGGCTAGAACAAATTCAGTGCCTAGCCACTGAAATTCAGCGATTAGACACACGGGGACTGGCGGCTAGAAGAAATTCAATGCCTAGCCGCTGAAATTCAGCGACTAGAAACTCAGGGTCTGGCAACTAGAAGAAACACAGTGCCTAATCGCTGAAATTCAGCGATTAGACACTCGGCGACTAGACGTACCTAAATGGCGGCTCCAAGCATACTGTGAAGACCAATGGCGTCTTTTGAACGGACCACAAAGGAGGTGCACCTGCGACGAGGCCCAACGTCCTCATCAAGAATCTCTGGCATATGCGGAGACTGGTTTTCCGTCATGCCCGGAAAACCCTTCGCCATGAAGTGCGGAAATGTCGCAGAGGCCCTTGTCGGGATGCTAGTCATCGAGGCGATGGTTTTTGATGGGTTCGTAGCATGGAACACAAAAAATTTCTACCGTAAGAACGAACAAAACCCAGATCTAATCTAGATAAAAGCCAAGATCTAATCTATTAGATATGTGCAACGAGATAGATAGGAACTAACCCTCGTAGATCCGAAAGCGTTAACGAGATTAGATCTCGTGGTTGATGTAGTCGATCACTTGCCGATCTCAAGATCGTGTGGACGATCCTTCCGGCGCCGCGTTCCCGCAGCGCTTCCGTAGTCGGTCACACGTGCGGAGTCGAAGCAGACCTTCCTCTCCTCGTTCCAGCGAGCAGCAGAGGTAGTAGATCTTCTCCACGGAATCCTAGCAGCACGACGGCGTGGTGGTGGTGGTGGAGTAGAGAATTCTGCAGGGCTTCGCCTATGCCTGTGCAGAAGAAAGGAGGAGGAGAGAGGCGGCGGAGATTGGGTGTTGTAGAGGAGGGCTTAGAGGGCGCGCCCCTACCCCTCTATTTAAAGGAGGGAGGCGCCATGGGAGGGGGAGTCCTTGTAGGACTCCCCTGCCTCCTATGGCCGGCGGATTGGGAGGTGGGGGGAGGAGTCCTCCCCCCCACGAATCCTTGTCTTACCCCACAAGGACTCCTTGATCCTTTCTTGGTTTTCAAGCAAACTCCAAGAAATCTTCCAGAACCTTCCAGAACATTCCCAAACCTTCTAGAAACCTCATACAAATACTCCGGAACATTTCCTAACTTAGAAAATGATCCCCAATATATGAATCTTATTCTCCGGACAATTCCGGATCTCCTCGTGATGTCCCAGATCCAATCCGAGGCTCCGAACAACATTCGGTCTCCAACGCACATTCCATATCTACTTAAAACAACTTCGAACCTTAAGTGTGTCACCCTACGGTTCGTGAATATGTAGACATGACAGAGACACATCTCCTATCAATAACCATCAGCGGGACCTGGAGATCCATAATGGCTCCCACATACTCAACGATGACTTCGTGATCGATAGAACCATTTACATACGAGACCAATTCCCTTTGTCACACAATACTTTACTTATCCGAGGTTTGATCGTCGGTATCTCTATACCTAGTTCTATCTCGTTACTGATAAGTACTCTTTACTCGTTCCGTGATATGTCATCCCTTGTGACCTAGTCACATGCTTGCAAGCTAACTATATGACATTCCACCCAGAGGGCCCGGAGCATATCTATCCGTCATATGGATGGACAAATCCCAATCTTGGTTCATGCGCTTCAACACATACTTTTAGAATACCTAATGACACCTTCATGACCACCCAGTTACGAAGCGGTGTTTGATGTCATCAAAGTATCCATCCGGTGATGGTGATTAACATAACCTCATGGTCGAAGGATTAGGTTACTATGCATTTGAAAGCTTATAGCAATACGAACTTAAGTGACTTGATCTTATGCTACGCTTACTATGGGTGTGTGTCCATTACATCATTCTCCTAATCATATAACCTTGTTATTAATCACATCCAATGTCCATGATCAGGAAACCATGATCATCAATTAATCAACAAGCTAGTTCAATAAGAGGCTTACTAGGGACTCTTTTATGTTTACAAAACACACAAGTATTAATGTTTCCGGTTAATACAATTATAGCATGGAATGTAAACATTTATCATAAACATAAAGATATAATAATAACCACTTTTATTATTGCCTCTTGGGCATATCTCCAACAGTTTTGTCATCGGATCCCCCTTAGCTGGCTTCGATTGAGTAACCGCTACCTCCTTGGCGCCCGCTACAGGATCACTCCCCCTGGCACTGTCTCCTGCCGCAGCATCGTCGGCACCTCCCTTCTGCTTCTTCGTGCCCTCTATAGGCGCGACATCCGTAGCAGGCTTCCTCTTCTTGGGGAGATCGCCTTCCCCTGCGGTGGTGACCGGTGGAATCTTCGCCACTGAAGGGCGACCAATCTTCTGGACGCTGGACCTGCAAAACTTCCAAACTCAACAAAGAAATCATACAAAAATCGATCAAGAATTGGAAAGGAAAACTCGAGACTTACTTGGCGACCGGAAGAACACGTAACCTCGTGCTGATGTGGGCGGGATTGTCTAGCTCCGGCCACATCTTGTGTGTGAAGCCGTTCTCGAAGACATCCGAAGCCCACGATACCGTGGGCTTCCTTGACGATGAAGCCGCGGTCGCCGGAATCTTCGGCTTAGAAGACGCGGCCGTCCCCGAAGGTTGCGGCGACTTTGACACTGCGGCTTCAGCTGCTTCCTGATCTTACGCCATCAAAATTGTCGGCGCGATCACCGCAAGTGGAACTTCCACCGCGTCTTTGGTGTCTTCAGCCTCCGATCCCGTCATCGGTGTCGCACCCTCTGGGATCTTGCATGAAGTCCTGGTCACGTCATCGTCGGATTCGTCGTCCAACACGAACACCACCACCAATCTGGATGGTGACGCCAGCTTCTTCGTGGGTGACTTTGGTTTAAGTGTGGGCTTTGCCGGCATGGCTATTCGCCGAGAACTGTGCTCTTACAATATTTCGTCATTGTCTTCGCGCTCTTCAAGCCGACGACTCGCCTCAAACTCATGCTGCTTCTGCATGCAAGTCTTGCGAGTCGCGGGTGCTAGGGGAGGAACCTCCCTCTCTTCCTCTTCGTCCTCAGAGGATTCTCCCTCGGCGCCCTCTTCGAGCTCCTGGGGGACTTCTTCGTCGAGTGGGGGGAGCCATCCCTCCAGAACCTAGAACAACTGAGAGTGGCCACGAATAAGTGTCAGATGATGCGGCTGCAAATTGCACCGCGGGAATAATGACTAAAGACAAATTTGGGGAAAGAAAACTTACTGTGGAAGCTTCATTTTTCATGGGCACGTAGAGGGCGAGCCCGACCGACGTGGTTGTAAATTCTGCGTCGGTAATCTTCTTCAAGGCGGTCTTGTAATCTTCAGCGTCCCACGACTCCTTGCTGGTCCGGGAAGGGTCGTTCTTCCAGCTGTACTCGTACATCTTGTGCCGTCGAGCCGCCAATGAAACCAGACGCCGCCCGAGCCAGCAGTTGTACAGGTTGATCGAGGATAGCCCTTGGTCCTTCAGCTTTTGGATCTGGTCCATCATCTCCGCGACAACCATCCTCTGATCATCGGGAAGCTTATCCGCCCCTAGTCGGCAGGGCTCGCTCCTCTCTGCGATGAACTCGGGTAGCGCCACTTCTCTAGAGGGGGTAAACTCTTTCACATAAAACCAACTCTTCTTCCATTCACTCGCGGCCTTCTTCGGTAGCAGAAGCTTGATGAAATCGGCCTTCGGCTTCAACTGAAATGTGACGCGTCCGGCCGCCAAAATCGAGCCGCCGGACGCCTCGCGCCAGTTGCGGCCATGGAATAACTCCAACCACAGTGGGAAGTATGACCTGCAACCGAGGTAGCATTCGCAGAAGGCGACGAAGATCGACAACTACTCGATGATGTGTGGACCGAGACCCGATGGCTTGATCGCATAGTACGCGCAGAACCGCCGAAAGAATAGTGAGGTGGGGAACCCCAAGCCCCTTTTCGGGTGGCTTGGGAAGCAGATGAACTCGCCGGCGCGCGGCTTCGGCTCGACCTCGGAAGACGCGGGGATCTGTCAATTCCCCTTACAGAGGACCCCCGCGTCCTCAAAGGACTTGAGTTGCACCGTGGTACACTTGGACTTCCCCCACGGACCTTTCGGAGGTGCCATCTGGAAGGGTGCAGGGTCGCTTGGTCTGGGGAGTCTAGATCGAGGGAAGACAGAGGGAATGGATGCGCAAGGAGTGAGAATGTGGGGAAGAGTCTACAGGACTGATCCATCACTCCCCTCATAAGGAAGCACTGCCCGCCAATCTCGGGGTAGCCGTTACCCACGGTAATTGTGCCAAAGTTACCGTTGGATTACCCAACGATTAGTTTTGACCAAGTTGGTGGTCCAACTCCCTCACTCGAGTCGCTTGCAACGGTGCCTTGTCCAGCCGGCAGGGCAACAAGTTGGGAGCGATTGCATTCACCAAAGCTGTGACTGGAAACCCAGTGGAAAATTTCCTTGGTTTCGGTGGAGTCCATCACCGATTCTACTGGGCATCCTAATTGGACTCGCCTACTCCGACTGCCAAATGAACACCTGCGTCTGAATCAATGATGGCCTCGGGGACTACTGATGGGGATATGCTGAATGGGGTATGCCCAGCAGGATGTTCCGATTGGGCCAAAGGCCTCGCGAGTGGGCCTGCATGACGCCGACTGGAATGCGACTGAGGAGAAGGCTTGGCGATTGGAGACTAGAGTCCCGGAAGCATACTCAAAGCCCAGTCGGATAGGTCAAAGCCTCTGAATCCATATCTTGTTCGGTTGTGAACTTTAAACCCTAGCGGGGTGCCTCCTATATAAGCCTCCCTAGGGTAATCTGAGGACTTACATTCCATCAGACACCCCTTCAAGCGACTCACTGCTTAGACGCCGAGCTCGCCACCCCTGTAACTCGCTCTTCATCAATCTAATCTAGCAGGAGTAGGTATTTACCCTTCGAGGGGCCGAACCTGGGAAAACCATGTGCATCCGCCCCCATCTCGCACCGCAGATGGCCGCCAGCTCTTGCCCCCGATTCTATCAATCACTGCCTGTGGCAGCGACTGCCGTGGCCATTTCCACGACACAAAAAATATGTGAATGCGTAAGATAGATACAAAGCCCATGATAATGAATCAACAGAAGTGGATTAAACCATCAGGTAGTAACAAAAGTACCACATGATTTGAAGCTCTACTTCTTATTTTTCAAAGAAGTAATCTAGGAATAAAAGCAATACTATATAGATCAGGAATACAAGTATATACATAGCATTATCCTACCAGACATGTGTTTATCCACCTAAATAGATAAACCAAACAACACAATAGCCAAAAACACAACAGCCTAAACAAGTTTGCATTTATCAGGAACAAAACATCCACATGAATACCGCGAGGGAGGAGTTGGATTAAGGGAAAGGGAAAAAGGTAATACTTGCATTGCAGAGTTGGCATAGAATCATGGACTACGATCAAAGTACTGATCCTAAAATATATGACTAAATAAAAGTAGGTGTATTATTTAACAAAGTCATCTATAGAAATACAGCATGGCAGGCTATGAGCCATGCCTTGGGGAGAATTTAGAAATGAATAGTAACTTAGAACTGCAATAAATTTCTTATATGTCAAGTCTTAATTTCTATGGTGACTGATATTACAGAATATTACCAAAGACCATAACCTAAATTTAAGTGGGAAATGTAGTACAAACTGGAGGCACTGATATAGAATTCCTAGCAGGTCAAATCAGCCTACTTACAGAAATACTAGGACCAGCCAATTCTAACCAGAATGCATCTTCATGCTCCAGTAACTAAAAACATGACGCACAGAGTAGCTACACCTAGAGTTGATACTGCACAATCGATATCGGGTACTAATTCAGAGTATGTTTGACAATCCTAGAGATGATACTACAGGGGCAAATAGCATTGTGTATTCAGTTATGAAAATAGAAGTAAGTTATGTAGTTAGTAGTTCCAGATTCCAACCCCTTCAGAATTGAATTAATACAAATAGCAGCAAGTCACAAAGATATTAGCTAGCATGTAGTCACATATCTGAATAAAAATGATTAATGCACAAGTATCTAGGTGATAAGAACATGGCTATTCAGAGTTTAGTGTTAGGAGGTTTGCAGAACATGGAGTGTATGGGCAGCGTCTTCAGGTGTGCATGCTGTGTATCAGCAACCAAACAAGCAATCGCAACAGCCACACGAGCTACAGCTTGTTGTCGAGCTAGCCAAGACGACACGCGCCGGTGGGACGGCGCCTACTGTGAAGTAACGAACAAGGAGAAAATTGGAGGCAGCGATGCACCATTCTAGCTAAATATCTCCTACTTGATCTTGTAGATGATAGGATCTCGTGTATTTTGACAACATAAACATTCGTTCAGGTAGACAGCCTGTTGAAAGAAGCAATCGATCCTGTGCTGGCAAAACTAGCTAGCAACGAGATAGGTGAATCAAAGCAGCTGCCTAGCTAGGTTCAGATGCATACACATGTGCGGATGTTGTCTGTCGTGTGTGCGTGTGTGCCAGCAAAAGCAACAACACTTGTGATACAATGGCACCTGCAGTAGAAAAATTGAACTCAAGCACCCATGGCGAGCAGAGCGGAACCTACCTAGCAGGAAAAAAGGAGAAAAAGGAGATAGAGGCGGCACTCACCAAGGTGTCGACGATGCTACCGTACTTTGGCGAGGTACAGGATGCCAGCGAGCATGGACGGACGCCAGGAATGGCTTGAGGACGCCGTCGATTCGGGCGGCGGTGGTCGCGGCCATGCCTGCACTACCCGGGCTCTAGAGAGGATGGATCTGGCCAGCCTGCTTGTTTGGATGGCGAGCTTTGGAGAGGGCAAGCTGGATCACGGGTGCGGTCTAGTCGCCTGCTGATCGATCTGGAAGGGGGAGGTAGAAATGAATGGTTGAAAGCGAAAATGCCTAGCAATCGAATCAGTGATGTGATGACAAAGAGGAGAGGGTCTTCCCCTGATGTTGCAGCCCACGATGCGGAGGCGACGCTCTGCCTGATGCAACTTCTACGGTGGCGCCAGCTTCGGCTTCTCCCGCTCCTCCCAGCTCGATGCGGAGAGTGGTGGGAGCCTAGGCGGAGGATCTAGCATCGAGAGAGGAGCCAAAGATTAGGAGATGCCATGGGAAAATGAGGGAAGCGGTTTGGTGAGAGAGGGTGGTGGCGGGGGATATGTCAGTTTGGGATTAGGGTTGGAGAAGAGAAGGGTTCATTCCAACTTTTGTTTTTTGCATGGCGCGGATATTGGGGTGGTGAGCGCTTGCAAAAATTTAGATCCCACGTACCGAGGTTGCGTTTTAGCATAGGACTAAATTTTCGGGCCGAATATTGGTGTCCCGTGGCCAAAGTCGAGCGTGTAGCTCTAAATTTTCGGTGGGTTAAGCACTGAATCGCGGATCGTTGCATCGAGCAGTCGTATACGGATGAGATTACTTCGGTGGGTGATCTGTGTGTAGCCATTTTCCTGAGTTTTGATTGGCTAGCCAAGACTATGCATGGATCGAAGGTTGGATAGGTATATTTCTCTTTATCATCCGCTTAAAGAAACACAACACGAATTATCGTGGTTGTATATGAGTGTAATTGGTAGTCAACATGTCAACGCCGTATTGATGTGACATGAAAGCATAAATTGACACATGGTTATGACACGAATGCAGACACGTCAGTGAAAGTTGACACATGGACGCGACACCTAGATCAATCTACTGAGGTGGCCATCGGTCTTTCTTAAGTAATCTGGAATAACACCCACGACCATTTAAATTGGTCATAGTCACCCAAAATTAAGGTCATAGACCAGTGATGTTTATGTTATGACCAATTGGTGTAAGCAAGTTATGACCTTCCTGACAAAAATGGTCATAGTTTTTCAGGGTTTGTACCCTTCTGAATGGCCTACAACCAGTCGATTCGAATTGGTCATAGATCTATGACCAAAAAACTTAGGATCATTAATAAAAAAGGTCACTAGTCAACACATTTCTTGTAGTGTGGGTTTGAAACCATAGACCACATCAAAAGGACACATGTGCATGGTAGAGTTCACCACCCTATTATATGCAAACTCAACATGTGCAAGCAATCTTCCCATACGTGCAAATTCTTCTTGATCATAGTCGCAACATCTATGATAGTGTGTGATTCACCACCTCTATTTGTCCATCAGTTTGAAGATGACAAGTAGTGCTGAATAGTAACTTTGTCCCTAGATTTCCCCAAAGTGTCTTCCAAAAGTAGATCATAAACTTCACATCACGATCAGAAACAACTGTCCTTGGTACTCCATGTAATCTCACAATGTCCTTGAAAAACAGATTAGCAATATGCGACGCATCGTCGCTTTTGTGGCAGGCAATAAAATGTGCCATCTTAGAAAATCGATCCACTACCACAAAAATAGAATCATGTCCTCTCCTGGTTCTAGGAAATCCTAACACAAAATCCATGCTAATATCCTCCCATGGAGTAGTAGGCGCAGGTATAGGAATATACAAACCATGAGGCTTCAGCTTCAACTTGGACTTGTTGTAAGTAATGCAACGCTTGACATATTTGTCCACATCACGCCTCATCTTAGGCCACAAAATGTTATCAGCGAGCATGAGTAGTGTTTTCTCATGCCCAAAGTGGCCCATCAAGCCACCAGCATGTGATTTTTGCAATAAGAGCAAACGCACAGACAATTCTGGAACACTCAACTTATTAGCGCGAAACAGGTATCCATCATGTATGTGGTATTTCTCCCATGCTTTCCCATTAGTACACAACTTATATGGAGCGGTAAAATCATGATCAGTAGCATATAAATCACAATGACTCTCTAAACCAGGAACTCTCACATCCAGTTGTGTCAACAACATAGTTTTCCTCGATAGAGCATCATCTACAACATTATCTTTTCCCTTCTTATGTTTAATGATGTATGGAAAAGATTCAATAAATTCAACCCACTTTGCTAGACGCCTATGCTAATTAGATTGTTCTTTCAAATACTACAATGCTACATGATCATAATGTATGATAAGTTCTTTTGGCCACAAATAATGTTGCCACACTTCAAGCACATGCACAAGAGCATATAATTCTTTATCACACATAGGATAATTCAATCTTGCACCACTAAGCTTCTCAGAAAAATATGCAATCGGTCTACCCTCTTGCATCAACACACCACCAATTCCTATGCCACTAGCATCACATTCAATATTAAATTGTTTAGTAAAATCTGGTAGTGCAAGTACTAGTGCAGAAGTAAGCAATTTTTTCAACTCATCAAAAGCATTATCTTGGGCTGGGCCTCAAACAAATTTAACACCTTTCTTAGCAAGTTCATTCAAAGGTGCGACGATGGTACTGAAGTTGTAACACCCTCGAATCGGCCCTATGCAAGTTTTAGCCCTTTCCGCCAAACCCGCATAGAAACGATTCAAGGACGCCCACCAAGCACTTTCGTGCGGGTGGAGAACGAAGTAATGCCATTACACAACAGTCCTCGATGGGACCCACAGAACATATATATATACAACAGCGACTCAGCGAGTCAAAAATACAGATATACACTACAAAGATCCAAATCACCTTGAAAACAATACAACACCCGAGTACAGATAAGATGCAAATGGGGCTAAGAGCCCTGAAGAATAACCAATGGCGTCCATAACCCTGCCCAGGCCAAGCCGGAAGGGTAACCCTGCTAACGACGTCGAACTCGAACCTGCTAAAACAAAAGGGGTGCCGACAAAGGGCAAAGGAAAAATAGGAGCGTCAGTACTGAGGCCAGTACACGGCGAGGCTAGAATTCGGCAGCTCTTGCCTACATGGTATGGTGGACTGAAGCGGCAGCGAAGCATGCACTAAACAACCTATAGAGACTCGATGCAACTGTCGGCTATGAGAGAGGGATAAGATAGACCTATTCGGGACCAACCTGATACTAACACCAATCATACCCATCCTGGCATTTCCCCCTCGAGACCAAACGAGGAAGTCAATCCGAGGAACTCACACAGTTCGCTGTTTTATTCATTCCATTCTAGTTGCAGCACTTACTAAACAGATATAGATTGGCATGAGTCATTCTGAAGCATAAGTAGTGGGCCGTTTTAATTACCATTCCGTTGTAGTTGGAACATTTACTAGTCAGATGTAATTGTCCTGAGGAATCCCAAAACCCAACAGTTTTTGGCACTTTTATCACATTCCATTGGAGTTACAATACTTATTAGGCAGGTATAGTATGACACAGATCACCACAGATCCACCAGTTGTTGGCATTTTTAATACCCATTCCATTGTAGTGAAGCTGATTACTAGTCACGTATTAAGTCAAATTTATAACACTACTTTAGTTATGCTTGCCTATGATCGAGATACTGTGCTCCAAGTCGTCCATAACCGCGGACACGGCTTTTAGAAAGATTTACCCTGCAGGGGTGCACAAATAGCAACACACACACGATCAACCTCGAAAAAACCAAATCAAAACCCAACGAGGCTTTCACGACAAAGCAATCACAGGATTCATAAAATATTTCAGGGGGCCACCCCACTAAGCTACCCGCAACAAAGTTGGCCGGCTCCGGAATGGACCCAGGGTTTGCGAGAACGGTTGTAAACGACTGGGAACCCGAAAGTGTGACTGGGCTTGTCGATACCGCGAAATCGTGCCGCGATCCAAAACAGTACAGGTGCTCCACGCACAATCGTAAATAAAGCAGTAAAGCATGGCATAAGTATAGGATAGTAATAAAACTCCAAACTAGTTTGTGGCCCCAAGAAATAAGAAATGAATCAAGCTCTGGCTAAGGGGGATTCATAGAGTCCCCCTTTTTTTGATAGTGTGAATAGTCAAGGAACATGTATCAAGTACTCGAGGTCCTACGGGACACAAGTGAGCGTGGAAAAACCAAATAACATCTATTGCCTACCGATGCCTCTGCATTAGTTATATCTATTCTCAGCAATTTAATAGTTGCATTTAAAGTCATGATCATCTCCACATAAACATCTGCCAGCGTTCCAACAATTGTGGTACTTGAAAACACGAGATCGCACCTGAGCAAGCAACTACGACTCGCAAGGCCAGCTATCTACCAAACACAGGTAATAGGAGGTGTCCAAGGCAATATAGAGGCTGCACGGGTTATAAATGGTGTACGAAAACTAAAGCATCACGACATGGATAGCAATAGATCAACAGGAGGAAATAAAGACTATAAATGCAAAATAGGTAGAAGGGAGAGAGATGCTCGCCTGGGAAACACTGCCGAAGGATCATATCCGGAGAACTTGTCAATACTCGCGTCAACTCATCAGCCTAATCCGCGAAGAAGCAAACACTAGAAGAAACACCAGATGCAATATTTAATACTACGGCAGAAGATCCGGCATGATTATGATATGATGCAGATGCGGTGCAATTAGGCAGTATTAAGCGGAACCGGGGTCCCGATAATTAATTAAACGGTTCGAGTTATTTAACTACCCCGCAATTTAAATGTTGTATTAACAGGGCGAAACATGGCATCGGTTCGCTACACAAATTTAAATGGAGTCCGGAATAAGACAAAGATATCCCGTATATGGACTCCATATTTAAAAGGAGGTGAATCGGCATAATGCCCCCAAACCACAGACTGATATGCATGCATGAACAATTTAATATGCGACAGTTTTATATATAAAATAGGGGCTCGGGAAAAGGTTCACACATCTGGGTTCAGGAGATCTTGGGTTCGGGGGGTCCGGGGTTCGGTCTCAGGGAACGGTCTCAGCGGGAACGTTCTCGGACAATAGAGTAGATCTTGTTGCATCTGTGGTCTTCAGGTCCGTGTAGATGGTCATGGCATTCCGAGGAGAAGATCTTGGCGTGCCGAGGGTTTGGTCTCGGGGATCGGTCTTCGAATCTCCAGGATCGGGCTCTCTGACCAAGATCTTCGGGTCATGACTTTGGGTGCCCGCAGCAAGTAATCGAGGTAGCCTATCTCCACATGGTTTTCATCATGTTTCATCCACACCAACACCTGCACGTCACCACTATGTCGCACCATGAGTACCACACCACCTACTGCTACGGAGATCGGGATTAGCTGAACAAAGGGAGAACCTGAGGTCAAATCACTGCGGAAGAACCACCACGTTGTGCTGCACATTAAATAAAATAAGCTCAACAGGGCAGAGACCAGACCAAGGTGCATCGATGCACCTGAGCAACAACACAAGGACGTTGCCGGACCGGGTCCTGCGCATGCGTCTGAACAGCTCGTGGCGGCGCCAAGGCGAGGAAGACCGGTGGGAGTGTGTATGGCTTGCTGCCGGGGATGGTTGTCCAGATGCTGACGGAAGACGGGCCGACAGTGGCCGGTCTCGGTGGAGGAAGGGGCGGCTGGCAGCAAGGCTCGCTCAGGGCCAGGCCCGGGAGGTGAGGCAGGGTGGAGGCCGCGGGTGGTGGTCGCGGCTCAGGGAGGCGGAGAGCGAGCGGACCAGACAAGGCGCCGGTGAGGTCGGCCATGGCGGTGGTGCGAGGAGGCCGACGGGGTGGAGGAAACACGGCCAGAGGTGGCGGCGCTCGCGGGAAGGCGCGGCCGGCTCGGAGGTGGGATGGAGGCGAGATGCGCGGCGGCGAACGGGGCAGCGGGTCGGGGAGGAGTTTGAGGGAAACACGCAGGGCGGTGGAGGGAGCTTGGGCCCGGTTGGACGGAGCGGAGGTCGGTGAAGGGCGGTGCGAAGCTTGGTAGGCGGGGAAGGAGCGGCTCTATGACAGGGAGGCGGAGGCCGGAGGTCGTGGAGGACGAAGCCCACGGCGAGGGAAGCGGCCGGCGACGCTGGCGGGGACGGGCGGAGGAGCTCGCCGGCGGTGGTGGAGGTGCATGCCCGGGAGAAGACGGGGGTGGGGATGGAGAAGCGTCGGGGAAGACGCGGGGTAGGTGGGAAGCGGCCTCGCATCGGGAGCGGGGCGACGGGGGCGAGGTGGGGCCAGGTGGTGGGGTAGGTGGCACATGGCCTGGGGATCAGGTCCCAGGGGAAATTGGTCGGGCGAGTGTGGCGTGCTGGGGGTTGGCGCGTGCGTGTGGCGTGTGTGTGGGTGGTGTGTGTGCCAGGCGGGGCAGGTGTGGGTGGCTGTGTGCTGTGTGGCGTGTGTGGATGGGAGACAATGGGGCCAGGAGGTGAGGTGGCGGCGTGGGAGTGGGCGGGGTGAGGTGGAGGGGTGCCAGGGTGGTGGCGGATGGGTAGGCGGCTCGGTTGGTGGGGCTGGCGAGCGTTCTTGCAAACGCGGGGTGCGTCGCGTGCCTGTGTGCTGCGCACGTGCAGCTGGCGGCGGGTGGAGGGATGGGGAAGCTGGGGATTAGGGTTAGGGTCGGACCGGTTGGTGTGGGTGGGGCTTGGGCTAGATTAGGTGGGGTTGTAGGCTGGCTGGCTGGGCCTTTGGCCTGGCCGGCTGCCTCCCCCTAAAAAATACTTTTATTTTTATTTAACTTTAAAATATTTTATAAATAGTTTTTAGACAAAATAAAATATACAGGTAGACCTGGTTTTATGATTTC
Organism: Avena eriantha; assembly: GCA_910589775.1. Classification (NCBI taxonomy): domain Eukaryota; kingdom Viridiplantae; phylum Streptophyta; class Magnoliopsida; order Poales; family Poaceae; genus Avena; species Avena eriantha. The sequence continues at coordinate 55,878,441 of OU342746.1, forward strand.
AAATTAAAGTCCGTCTAATTAGAAAACAAAATAGGGTTTTTGCAAAGTACTTTTATGAACAAGCATGCATGATGATGTCATGATGATGCACAAAGTAGAAACAACGAGCGATTTTCTGGTAGTGATTTTTGCGGGGCGCCACAATTCGACACCACTAACAAGGGATCTCGCCCTCGAGATCCGCCTCATGGTACCGGGAAGAAGGTCGGCGATCTGAATCTTCTCGCTTCGTGTCGACCCTCGCGACACCACTAACAAGAGGTCGTTGTCCAGGATCGTCGAGAGAACACTCTGGGAAAACAAGGACGAAGGTAGAGGAATCAGAAGATAAAGCCACCTCTAACATCCGGGGATGGAGTAAAATTGCTTGATTCTCCGATTCGATGTACAAGAGCGAATGATAAGAGTAGTCGGATGGTCATCAGTCCATCGCGCACCCAGAGCATTACTTTGTACATGAATAGGAGAATTATGCAACCAACTCTCGGAATCAGACTGAAGATCTCGACAAGCGAGGTTCGGGAACAAAAGAGTGATGCATGCTTTGCATCGGATCGGTGTAGATGATGTCGTCGTGTCAGAAAACACCGGAATGCACAAGAAGGAACAAAGAGAAGTCGAACAGAGAAAGGATTCCTCAGATAGCACGAAGACGGGATGTAGAAACACCTAAACCAAAGGAGGAAGCGAAACCCTGAAGGTACGACGGGAACCCAACCACGAGAAATCCTGGACTAGAAGAAGGTAAGAGAGCAGATTCAAAACACGCAGAGGTAAGAGGAGAACAGCAGAGGGGTAAGAAGTAAAAGCAGACCTATTCAGATCTATCCAACGGATTTTGCAAAATAGTTTTGACACTCTACTTCGGCCGTTAGCTAGGTTATCCTACAGGCTGGACTTGTGGGGTATCGCAACTGCTGGGCTCTGATACCACTCTGTAACACCCTCGAATCGGCCCTATGCAAGTTTTAGCCCTTTCCGCCAAACCCGCATAGAAACGATTCAAGGACGCCCACCAGGCACTTTCGTGCGGGTGGAGAACGAAGTAATACCATTACACAACAGTCCTCGATGGGACCCACAGAACATATATATATACAACATCGACTCAGCGAGTCAAGAATACAGATATACACTACAAAGATCCAAATCACCTTGAAAACGATACAACATCCGAGTACGGATAAGATGCAAATGGGGCTAAGAGCCCTGAAGCATAATCAATGGCGTCCATAACCCTGCCCAGGCCAAGCCGGAAGGGTAACCCTGCTAACGACGTCGAACTCGAACCTGCTAAAACAAAAGGGGTGCCGACAAAGGGCAAAGGAAAAAGAGGAGCGTCAGTACTGCGGCCAGTACACGGCGAGGCTAGAATTCGGCGGCTCTCGCCTACATAGGTATGGTGGACTGAAGCGGCAGCGAAGCATGCACTAAACAACCTATAGAGACTCGATGCAACTATCGGCTATGAGAGAAGGATAAGATAGACCTATTCAGGACCAACCTGATACTAACACCAATCATACCCATCCTGGCATTTCCCCCTCGAGACTAAACGAGGAAGTCAAACCGAGGAACTCACACAGTTGGTAGTTTTATTCTAGTTGCAGCACTTACTAAACAGATATAGATTGGCATGAGTCATTCTGAAGCATAAGTAGTGGGCCGTTTTAATTACCATTCCGTTGTAGTTGGAACATTTACTAGTCAGATGTAATTGTCCTGAGGAATCCCAAAACCCAACAGTTGTTGGCACTTTTATCACATTCCATTGGAGTTACAATACTTACTAGGCAGGTATATTATGACACAGGTCACCACAGATCCACCAGTTGTTGGCATTTTTAATACCCATTCCATTGTAGTGAAGCTGATTACTAGTCACATATTAAGTCAAATTTATAACACTACTTTAGTTATGCTTGTCTATGATCGAGATACTGTGCTCCAAGTCGTCCATAACCGCGAACACGGATTTCAGAAAGATTTACCCTGCAGGGGTGCACAAATAGCAACACACACACACGATCAACCTTGGAAAAACCAAATCAAAACCCAACGAGGCTTTCACGACAAAGCAATGACAGGATTCATAAAATATTTCAGGGGGCCACCCCACTAAGCTACCCGCAACGAAGTTGGCCGGCTCCGGAACGGACCCAGGGTTTGCGAGAACGGTTGTAAACAACTGGGAACCTGAAAGTGTGACTGGGCTTGTCGATACCCTGAAATTGTGCCGCGATCCAAAACAGTACAGGTGTTCCACGCACAATCGTAAATAAAGCAGTAAAGCATGGCATAAGTACAGGATAGTAATAAAACTCCAAACTAGTTTGTGGCCCCAAGAAATAAGAAATGATTCAAGGTATGGCTAAGGGGGATTCATAGAGTCTCCCGTATGTGGATAGTGTGAATAGTCAAGGAACAGGTATCAAGTACTCAGGGTCCTACAGGACACAAGTGAGCGTGGAAAAACCAAATAACATCTATTGCCCACCGATGCCTCTACATTAGTTATATCTATTCTCAGCAATTTAATAGTTGCATTTAAAGTCATGATCATCTCCACATAAACATCTGCCAGCATTCCAACAACTGTGGTACTTGACAACACGAGATCGCACCTGAGCAAGCAACTACGACTCGCAAGGCCAGCTATCTACCAAACACAGGTAATAGGAGGTGTCCAAGGCAATATAGAGGCTGCACGGGGTATAACTGGTGTACGGAAACTAAAGCATCGCGACACAGATAGCAATAGATCAACAAGAGGAAATAAAGACTATAAATGCAAAATAGGTAGAAGGGAGAGAGATGCTCGCCTGGGAAACGCTGCCGAAGGATCATATCTGGAGAACTTGTCGATACTCACATCAACTCATCGGCCTAATCCGCGAAGAAGCAAACACTAGAAGAAACACCGGATGCAATATTTAATACTACGACAGAAGATCCGGCATGGTTATGATATGATGCAGATGCAGTGCAATTAGGCAGTATTAAGCGGAACCGAGGTCCCGACAATTAATTAAACGGTTCGAGTTATTTAACTACCCCGCAATTTAAATGTTGTATTGACAGGGCGAAACATGGCATCGGTTCGCTACACAAATTTAAATGGACTCCGGAATAAGACAAAGATATCCCGTATATGGACTCCATATTTAAAAGGAGGTGAATCAGCATAATGCCCCCAAACCACAGACAGATATGCATGCATGAACAATTTAATATGCGACACTTTTATATATAGCATTTATAAAATAGGGGCTCGGGAAAAGGTTCACACATCTGGGTTCGGGAGATCTTGGGTTTGGGGGGTCCGGGGTTCGGTCTCAGGGAACGGTCTCAGCAGGAACGTTCTCAGACAACGGAGTAGATCTTGTCGCATCCGTGGTCTTCGGGTCCGTGTAGACGGTCATGGCGTTCCGAGGAGAAGATCTTGGCGTGCCGAGGGTTCGGTCTCGGGGATCGGTCTTCGAATCTCCAGGATCGGGCTCTCTGACCAAGATCTTCGGGTCATGACTTTGGGTACCCGCAACAAGTAATCGAGGTAGCCTATCTCCACACGGTTGTCATCATGTTTCAGCCACACCAACACCTGCACGTCGCCACTACGTCGCACCATGAGTACCACACCACCTACTGCTACGGAGATCGGGCTTAGCTGAACAGCGGGAGAACCTGAGGTCAAAACACTGCGGAAGAACCACCACGTTGTGCTGCACATTAAACAAAATAAGCTCAACAGGGCAGAGACCAGACCAAGGTGCGTTGATGCACCTGAGCAACAACACAAGGACGTTGCCGGACCGGCTCCTGCGCATGGGTCTGAACAGCTCGTGGCGGCGCCAAGGCGAGGAAGACCAGCGGCCGTGTGTATGGCTTGCTGCCGGGGATGGTTGTCCAGATGCTGACAGAAGAGGGGCCGACAGTGGCCGATCTCGGTGGAGGAAGGGGTGGCCGGCAACAAGGCTGGCGCGGAGCCAGGCGCGGGAGGTGAGGCAGGGTGGAGGCCGCGGGCGGCGGTCGCGGCTCAGGGAGGCGGAGCGCGAGTGAACCCGACAAGGCGCCGGCGAGGTCGGCCATGGTGGTGGTGCGAGGAGGCCGACGGGGTGGAGGAAACACGGCCGGAGGTGGCGGCGCTCGCGGGAAGGCGCGGTTAGCTCGGAGGTGGGGTAGAGGCGAGATGCGCGGCGGCGAGCGGGCAGCGGGTCGGGGAGGAGTTCAAGGGAAACACGCAGGGTGGCGGAGGGAGCTCGGGCCCGGGCGGAGGGAGCTCGGGCCCGGGCGGACGGAGCGGAGGTCGGTGAAGGGCGGCGCGGAGCTTGGTAGGCGGGGAAGGAGCGGCTCTGTGGCAGGGAGGCGGAGGCCGGAGGTCGTGGAGGAGGAAGCCCACGGCGAGGGAAGCGGCTGGCGACACTGGCGGGGACGGGCGGAGGAGCTCGCCGGCGGTGGCGGAGGTGCTTGCCCGGGAGAAGACGGGGGTGGGGATGGAGAAACGTCGGGGAAGACGCGGGGTAGGTGGGGAGCGGACTCGCGTCGGGAGCGGGGCGACGGGGGCGAGGTGGGTCCAGGTGGTGGGGTAGGTGGCACGGGGCCTGGGGATCAGGTCCCATGGGAAATTGGTCGGGCGGGTGTGGCGTGCTGGGGGTTGGAGCGTGTGTGTGGCGTGCGTGCGGGTGGTGTGTGTGCGTGGCGGGGCAGGTGTGGGTGGCTTTGTGCTGTGTGCCGTGTGTGGATGGGAGACAATGGGGCCAGGAGGTGAGGTGGCGGCCTGGGAGTGGGCGGGGTGAGGTGGAGGGGTGCTAGGGTGGCGGCGGATGGGTAGGCGGCTGGGTTGGTGGGGCTGGCGAGCATGCTTGCAAACGCGGGGTGCGTCGCTTGCCTGCGTGCTGCGCGCGTGCAGCTGGCGGCGGGTGGAGGGATGGGGAAGCTGGGGATTAGGGTTAGGGTCGGACCGGTTGGTGTGGGTTGGGCTTGGGCTAGATTAGGTGGGGTTGTAGGCTGGCTGGCTGGGCCTTTGGCCTGGCCGGCTGCCTCCCCCTAAAAAAATACTTTTATTTTTATTTAACTTTTAAAATATTTTATAAATAGTTTTTAAACAAAATAATATATACAGGAAGACCTTGTTTTATGATTTGAAATTAAAGGATGGCCAATTAGAAAACAAAATAGGGTTTTTGCAAAGTACTTTTATGAACAAGCATGCATGATGATGTCATGATGATGCACAAAGTAGAAACAACGAGCGATTTTCTAGTAGTGATTTTTGCGGGGCGCCACAGAAGTCTTTCACAAAACATCTATAAAAACTAGCAAGACCATGAAAACTTCTAACTTGACTAACATTCATAGGAGTAGGCCAATTTTGTATTGCTACAATTTTAGAATTATCTACCTCAACTCCATACTTAGGCACAACATATCCCAGAAATATGACCTTGTCTTTGCATAAAGTGCACTACTCAAGATTACCATATAATTTAGCATCATGTAACACTTGCATAACTTGTCTAATATGATCAAAGTATACATCCAAAAATTTGCCAATAATGTTTCGTAAAACATGGTTCATTAATCTCATGAAAGTACTAGGTGCATCAGTGAGACCAAAAGGCATGACTAACCACTCATATAATCCAAATTTTGTCTTAAAGGAAGTTTTCCACTCATTCCCTTCTTTCATCCTAATTTGATGATAACACTATGCAAATGAATCTTAGATAAAACAACAACACCACTTAATCCATCTAACATATCCTCTAAACAGGGAATAGCATGACGATATCAAATAGTGATGTTATTAATAGCTCTACAATGTACACACATGCGCCATGTACCTTCTTTCTTAGGGACTAAAATAACAGGCACAACACAAGGACTAAGAATCACACGAATATACCCTTTGTCAAGAAGCGCTTTTACTTGTTTCTGAATCTCCTTAGTTTTATCGAGGTCGGTGTGGTTAGGGGCTCGATTAGGCAATGATGCTCTTGGAATCAAGTCAATTTGATGCTCAATACCTCGCAATGGTGGAAAACCAGTAGGTACCTCCTCTGGCAACACATCATCGAACTGCTGCAAAACATTTGAAACACCAATAGAGAGAGGAGTCAGGTCGTTAGAACCCAAAATTTCCACCTTGTACATGAGCACAAGTTGTAAAACGAAGGATCATCTCCAAACTCTCTCAAACCCTCTTTGGTGGCAAATAGCATGAAGGAATTAGCTCCTCTAGTTGATTTGTCAAATGGTGCTATTGTGGTAGAGAAACTGGGTTTTTTTGTCGCGGCAGAACTTTGCGCTGGGCTGTGCCGCGGCAAGAAAATGTCATGAATCTGTGCCGCAACAGGGATCTTGGCAGGATTCTGTTGCGCTGTGCCGCGGCAGAAAACTCACTGAAATCTATACCATGGCAGGCTGGATGGCAGAAAGTTGTGCCGCACCAGGATGCGCTGTTGCGGGAGCAAAACTACAAGAAATCTCTGCCACGGCAGCAAAACAGGCTGAAAAATGTGCCGCAGCAGAAGATGTGTAGGCATTAATCACCGAAAGTGCTGCTTCTCGTCCCTGGTTCCTATATTTATCATGCTCAAGATTGACTTTAGTTTTCTGACGAGATTCATTCACGATTGCCTATGGTGACATTGGTCTAAGTATCACATGCTTCCCTTGCCAATTCAACTGATACGCGTTATCCTTCCCATTGTGAGGAACATCACGATCATATTGCCATGGGTGGCCTAACAATGGATGACACACAGTCATAGGAACCACATCACATTCAATAATGTCCTTGTAGGCTCCAATCTGAAACTCCACACTAGCCATATGGCTGACTTTTATCTAACCAACATCACTCAACCATTGAATAAAATATGGGCTCAGGTGTGGGTAGTACTTCAACTTCAATTTAGTACATAGCTCTTTACTAGCCAAATTTCTGCAACTCCCTCCATCAATGATCACCTTGCATACCTTGCCACTACTAACATCGGCCTTAGTTTGAAACAAATTGCATCTTTGCTCTGCAGAACTTGTAATACCTTTGGTGAACACACAATAACTGGATTTGGGGAAGGATCACAGTAAAATGCAGCATCCGACTCTTCTTCATCTTCAAATGGATCAGCATCATCCCAGTCTCATACTCGCTAGTAGCAATATCCACTACCATAGTATTATTATTGGGGCAATCATGCTTGAAGTGTCCCTTGCAACCACATGTGTGACAAGTCATATCTCTATTTCTAGCTGTGGAAGTAGTAGAACCCGATCCACTCATAGCGGGAGGGGATGAAAACTTGTTGTTGGAAACACTAGACTTGACAGGGGTAGTCCCACGGTCACCAACATTACTAGCTTCATGAGCACCACCATAATTCTATCTACTAGCTGTAGGACGTGATGAGAAACATCATCTATTTACCGTAGAGCGTGGTGCAAACTTGGCCTCCTCGGCCACCATAGCTTCCGCTTCTCGAGATTTATGCAGTAACTCGTCCATATCCCCATAGGGATGGTGACGAACAATGCGCCTAACTTGATATGAGAGCTCTAGAAGAAAACACTTCATTGTTTGTTCTTCGGGTTCACGTACTCTAGCATGTTGCATAATCAACTCCATCTCATAGAAGTATTCATCCACTATCTTGAACCCTTGCTTCAAATTTGTCAATTTATCATAAATAGAACAAACATAATTCACAGGAATAAAATGGTGCCGTATCTCTTCCTTCATAACGCACCATGTAACTATAGCGGGAGCACCATCCTCATCCCGAGACGGACAAACATGGTCCCACCACACCAATGCTAAGCCTTCCAATTCAGAGGATGCCAACTTCACTTTCCTGTCCTCAGAGTACTCATGCAACCGCCAAAGCTTCTCCACTTTCATCTCCCAGTTGAGATATTCTTCTACATCATTGCCATTGAACTACGGAATTGAAAACTTGGGCCTTGCTGGACCATCATCCATGCGTGGGCTAGACCCACCAGCAGGAAACATAGGCACATGCTGAGCACCAACAGGAGGAAATCCACGCCCAAGATAACAACCATAGGCACCACAGCCATGCGATGGACCAACTGCAGCATGTCCAACATTGTCACCGACGCTAACATTCCTCTTGCTCAAACAACCATCTCAAAGAAGCCATAGATTGTGTTAATGTATTCATCAACATCTGAAGTGTTGTAACTTGCGTTTGGATTGTGTTAACAGCTGTATCCATTCCTTGTAGCATTGTTTGTACCGTATGAACATCTTTGTCAATAGCATTTGCTGTGTCTTAGATGGAATTCTGCATGTGGTCACGGAGAGCTTCAAAATCACTCCAAAGCACCTGTGCTGTTGCATCCCTTTGCTGCATCACGTCAAAATCATCACTAAGTGAGATGCTTAGTATGTTAGTGGACAAAAACAAAAACAAGTCTTGGTGGGACTCTCAACACTCAAAACTCTAAGAAAATGAATCTTACCATTCCAAAATGAATTAGAGATGCTTACCAACGTGTATAGGGAGAACGTGCATGGATGTGATGAAGCGAATATCAAGGGAAATACTATCACGCAACCACCAGGGTATATGGTGGATCTTTAGGTGAGGATACATACACGCCAAAGTACCAGTCCTAGTGTTGGACGTATGACACGAGACCCACAGAACACACATGGTGAAGTTGAAAGGGGCAATGCAACTATATAAAAGAGCACCAAATATGTATGTTGGAGTAAAGATCGTGTTGCAGTGCACAAGGAGAGATGCTAGCAAAAAGCTCAATCTATACATGCACAATACTGCTCAATCTATCGGTGCAAACTGAAGGAAAACACTGCCAATATGTGCAATAGATATCTATAACTGAAGCCTGATAGTAAACTTTTCTCTCTTTCGATATCTCTTTTTTATAGATATATATTGCTTTTTAACTATTTATTTGCAGGCCACAAACACCAAATATGAGAATAATGAACATGGCAGAACCAAAATTGAGCACCAAAACCTAATGAGCAGCCCGTAGAGCAACACATTATGCTAGTATCGTAGGATAGTTCTACACACTAAGAAAGGCTTATTATGGCTCACAAAAGACTCAAACAGAAGGGTACACTATATGGACTCAAAGAAAAACAAAAGACTGGACACACGGCTCTGTGTCACGACAGGAAAACAGGTTGAAAACGTGTCGCGGCAGAACTCCTGTACCGCGGTAGAGAAACACGCCAAAACCTGCCGCGATAGTGTCCGGTAGGGCAAAGCAGCGCGCGACAGTGGTATTCGCACAAGCGACAGAGCTCGCGACAGACACGACAGCACCACTGCAGAGAACTTGTAGTGCACGACATGGACTCGCGCGGTAGGGAAACTGCTACACATGGACTTGATTACGACTTGGCACGGATCAGAGATGACAGAAACTTCCGATTATTGTGGATTCAACTATATCTGACATGAACTCTGACTAGACTCAAAAACACAATTCAGAACAACTTATAAACCCTAACCAACGACTACTAAAAACAGAGAAAAAGAGACGCAAATTAAAGGACATGACCAGCACAAGAACTAGAACACGATGGCGATCTAGATCTCAGGCAAAACTACGACAACCCTAACTCTTTTTGTATGGTTTTTTCTAGTGTAGGAATAAAAATGAATCTAGACTATGGGTGGATTTCTGGACGCTCACCGAGTAAACTCTAGAAATCTGATACCAAGATGATAAGGGGTAGCCCGATCTTCTCAGTGAGCTACATCAGATGATGGTAATGGTGTGGAGATAACTTGCATGAAGCCGACAAACTCTCGCTCGGTAGTTCCCCTATTGCCAATGCAATAGATCTCAACCCTATGAATATTCGCAACACCACACACTTGTGCATGTAGTCCTTGACCACAAATAGTTTGCAATCTACCAATTCCTAGTGGAACGACAGACTACGCTCAACTAGAGCCAGGGGTTGATATTCTCTAGCGAAACACAATCACAATATCGGAGGATTATAGATGAATGCTTGGTAGCAATCAAGTCTGATCTAGAGTTTAATTTCAACGAAGTCTAGGGACTCTATGCGGTGGTTGCCTACTATATGGGAGAGGGCAGCCGTCTAAGACTTGGTTCGACTCAACTGAGATACAAATAGACCCATACTAGGGTTCGGCCATACTGGCTCGCAGGCCCAACTCGTGGTGCATCTTAGACACATGGTATCGTAGCATTGGTCGTTCTAGTGCACCCTAAACAGACTTGCACGATCTCCTACTTCTCCCTTGCGCCTTCCTCCCTCTCCTCCCTCGTGCATGTGTTTGAGATCATCGTAATGCCATGGTAGGAAACCTTGTAGAAACTCTACCATGGTAGAGAAACACTATCGGATTCTGCCACGGCAGAGAAATCCTACCGTGGTAGAGAAACCGGTCAAAAGTCTATCGTAGCAAAGATTCCTCCTTCTTCTAGCGACAGTCCTTCTTCACATGTGTTCCTCTGACCTTTTTCATACCTGATGACACATAGATGCAAAGAATTAGGTAGAATAAAATTCTCATTAGATAATAGCTCATAACTAACCAAGAAAGAATTCACCTATTTTTTTAATAGCTTGGCCCTATCCCTTGTAATTGGTCCAATTCTGATTTCATTAGTATCTTGAATCTTTGCATAATCATCATCATTGTTGAATAATGGAAGGATAGTAGAGATGTCCTCATCATTCTTCATCACCATCGTCGTGTGCAACGTCCCGATCTTCCTCCTCGTCTTCATTTTCATGTTGATCGGCATCCTCTTCCTCATGTTCATCGTCATCATCATCTTCATCATCACCCATCCACTGAGTGTGGCCGTCCATGAAACTATACCTTAGCAGGTGCTAATTAACTGTGCATGAGAAGGGGTCGAACAATGACGCTAGTTTGCATCTTCGACATGGACATCTTATTTCCATGCGGTTATTTCGATACATGTCGGCCGTCACGCATTGCACATATCTATCGAAGATGCTTTCCTACATCTCGATGGCCATAGTCGCCTTCACAATAAGAGAATTGATTAGAACCCTTGTCTCGGCTTTCATGGAAAAATTCAGCATGATCTTTGCTAAAAATGGTCTTGCCGGAGTGCCAGAAATTCACCAGAATGGAAGTTAATCGACATTCCGGCAAAACATTAGCAACTCACTGTACCTGGCCATCAAAGAAAAAGCAAAATGGTTCACATATGCATGGAACTGCTTTTCTCCATCACAAGTGACACCACTACAACTTGTCGCCAACTCATGCGCACATTCACCACATTATACCTATTAGTTGACATGAGCTCCAAGAGAACCGGAGAGACACCACACGACAACAGAAAAGAGTGTGTGTTGTCAGGACCTTATGCTCGAGATCTAGATCTACAAATAGAGAGAAGTGGGAAAGGTGGCGGGGAGATAGATCTAGATCTTGCAAGCTATATCTACTAGTGTGCATGCATCCGAGGGGAGCGACATTATTGGATCAAATATACCAAACTTGGTTGGTTGAATTAGCTAAAATGGGTGGGGAAAAGTGGGGGAATGAGCTAGAAAAGCTTTGGGTCGAATTGCCATGAAAACTGAGCTAGAGAGTGAGTGAGGAGGTGGTGGTAGGTGGCTAGTTCGACTTGTATAATAAGTCCTAGGTTACCCCCGAAGAACACAACCACTAGGCGTCGATGGTAAGGAGGGGTGAAGTGGGTGTGGCAGATGGAGGAAAATACCCCTAGTGAACACCACTATATGCGCCGGTGGTATTGCTCTTATCCCCGACGAGTCTCGAAGGCAGGCGCTGGCGGAAAACCTTTGGCCCTGTGGGCCCATCTAGCCCACCACTGCCCCGACGAGCAGGCATGTATTCGCCGATGGTAATAGGCCATAGCCCCGGTGAACACGGTCTAGTTTAGCCGGCGTAATGGTCGGCCCATTCGATGGCACGCAGCCCACCACAGCCTCGGCGTGTGAAAGCCTTGTTCTCTAGTGGTACTTGGATGAGCCCCGACACGCCTGGTTTGATTTCATCGATGGTAACATGAGGAAGGCATATATGGCCTTACCATCGGCGACCCCCATGCCCATTTCGCCGATAGTAAGGAATCTGGATATAAGGTTTTCCCTACTAGTGAAAAGTACATTATACATGCCACACAAGGGTGCTATGACCCAGTCTCGTATCCCCTCTTCTTCCCAAAGGGGGAGCTCAGTTGGCATCTGAATCTCACCAAAAAGGATGTGGAGTGGCGTGTTGCATAGCTATCACGAGAGAAACATGATGATAATGGAGGTTCGCCAATTTCATCGCGCTTGTGCATTCTTTTAGAGAAAAAACCTCATGTTTTCTAACCTTCATTTGTTTTACTTCACATAGAGGGGGTGGCTATTTCTACGTCTTCATCATGGACTACTACAACTACAGGTTACATACTTGTCCTACAATATTCAACCTCATACAACATGGAGGGCACCTATTCTAGCAATGGGCTGTTGACATGTACATAAAGATCGAGGGTTACAAATTAAAATGGATCCGAGACCACTAGACAGAGATACGTGCCGACTTGTATAAAGGCATTGTCAATAGCATCACAACCGGGGAGACACGGGCAAGCGCTATTGGCACTAGGACTTTTCTCCCACAGACTTTCAAGGGGGCCTACCAAGAGATGAAGTAGAGGCATATGGATTCCATGGCATTAGTGGAGACGTACATCAAGCCTGATATCTTCCTAACGATGACCTGTAACCCAAATTGGACAGAGATACAAAATGAGTTATTTTCCTGGCCAAACCGCACAGGATCGACCTGATCTTGTGGCCTGAGTGTTTAGAGACAAGTTGGAAACAATGAAAGAGATGCTAACCAAGAAGAATATCCTAGGCATTGAGGCGCATGGCTATGTGGTAGAATTCCCGAAGAGGGGTCTACCGCATGCCCATTTCCTGCTAATCATGGATTCGAGATACAAGCTTTTTGTGCCAGAGCAGTACGACCGTGTCATATCTGCCGAGCTACCGAACAAGCATAAGTACCCAGAGCTCTACTCCATGGTTGTGAAGCACATGATGCATGGCCCATGCGGTGTCTTGAATTCCAACAATATGTGCATTCAAAATGGGTCATGCAAGTGCAGGTTCCCCCAGGAGTTCAACGAGACCACCGTTCAGGGAAAGGACTCATACCCGTTTATTGGAGATGGAAGGATGGTCATTCAGTGAAGGTTTGTCAATAGACATTGGACAATAGATGGGTTGTACCATATAACCCATACCTTCTGCAGATGTTCAACTGCCACATAAATGTGGAGGTGTGCTCCAGCATAAAAGCCATCAAGTACCTATACAAATACATATACAAGGGCCATGACAAGACCTCATTCAACATTGACCAGCCTGACACCGAAGGTAACATAGATGAGATCAAGAGGTTCGTTCACGCGAGGTGGGTTACTCCTCTAGAAGCGATGTGGAGGATATTTGGCTTCGCCCTCAGCAAAAACCATCTGCCGGTCTTAAAGCTGCATCTACATCTCCCGAACATGCATAGAGTCACTTTTAAGGCGGGAGATAACCTGAACAATGTTCTTGCCCATGATAACACATCGAAGTATATGTCGGCGGTGTATTTCGTGGCTAACCAGGAGCATGCCTGGGCTTGAGATATATTGTACAAGGACATTCCAGGAAGTTTCACATGAAAAAAAACAAAGTTTTGGCAGCAAAGGAAAAACAGTTGTTTCCAAGTCGGTCAAATCATGTTAGCCAATCCTCGCCCACTAAACATTGAAGAAGGGTCATCATGCAACTTCATCAAGAAAAGTGGGATAGCCAAGCTCCTAAGGATGGCTTTTCTCATCCTATGGGACGAGGACAAAATGACGAAGCGGCAGGTGGTTGAGGCGCTAGATAGGAGCATGCGTGACATCATGGGCCAATAGGACCAACCTTTCGGTGGGAAGACTATCGTGTTTAGTGGGGATTTTTGCTAGGTGCTTCTAGTAGTCAGAAAAGGGTCGCAGGGTCAGATAATCGACGCAACCTAGCGGAGTTGGTACCTCTAGGAGGGCACTCGCCCGCTAAGGCTTGTCAGGAACATGACGGCTCATAATGATCCGTGGTTCATAGAGTACCTATTCATGGTAGGTAATAGAACCAAGGAAACTGATGAAGAAGGCAACATCTAGCTCCCCGAACACACCTGTGTGCCTTCAACGAACGAGTTCGCCGACATAGAGAAGCTAATAAACCATGTGTTTCCTTCCTTGGACCACAACATGACCAATCTAGGTTACATGGCATCTCGAGCAATCCTATCCACCAAGAACGAGAACATGGACGAAATAAACCTGCATATTATAGAGCATTTCTAGGGCGAGGAGAAGATCTATCATAGCTTTAATAGTGCATAGGACGATCCGCACGGTTACTATGCTCCCAAATTCTTGAATGACCTAACTCCTAATAGGCCTCCCCCACACACACTTAAATTGAAGATAAACTACCATGTTATACTGCTAAGGAACATCGACCTAGCTAACGGGTTGTGTAACGGCACAAGGCTCGTGGTCCATGAGTTCTAGAGGAATGCTATCGATGGAGAGATCATGGTGGTACAACATGCGGGGAATAGGGTGTTTCTTCCTCGCATACCTCTACGCCCATCTGATGATGACATATTCCCATTTAAATTTAAGAGGAAGCAGTTCCTTGTCAGGCTCAACTTTTCCATGACGATCAACAAGGCACTAGTGAAAACCATCCCGTTTGTCGGTGTGTACCTATTGGAGCCTGTATTCTCTCATGGTCAGCTCTATGTAGCGCTGTCGAGAGCCACCACAAAGTGTAACATTAAGATCCTCGCCATCAAGGATGATCGGAAGGACAAGACCTAGAAATCAAATAAGCAGAAAAGATCCTTAGTAACGACCACATTAAACATAGTCTACACGGAAGTCCTCAGTGTTTGATTTTTTTAATTTATTTGAATGTATTTTATCTGCCTATATTTTATTTGTCCAATTATAGGTGGTTAATGCGTACATATATTGTATGCGTGCATGTGATCATCTTCTTGACAGAGTGGGTGGTAAGGTATATATGGACAAAACATTCATCTCCAATCGGCTAAAAAGGACCTTAAAGTACATCGCCACATCATAGAGAAAGAAAATATTTATCTAACGCATGACATGGTCAGTACTAACTCCGACATATGTACATCGTCCATTATATTTTTAGCATGTCTATTTGTGAGACTTATGCAACAAATTATTTTAGGTCTTCCTTCTAGTAAACATCAGTAAGACCCATTAGTATTTCGTAGTCCTCAATGCAAAGAAACGTTTGACACAAGTATTGGACTCAATTGGTGTTGGAATGAGTAGAAGTGAAGGGTAACGGGTAGGCTACACTAGCGCAAAATCAAAAATTTCTACCGCGTCAACCAGGAATACTATTGTCATAGATCACGGGATTACCGCTAGACGCGCAGGTGCGGAACTCGATGAAGCACGTTGCGGCAGTGTAGATGTTCTACGTCTCCTCCTCGTCCTCGTCCCACGAGCAGCTCCCCTTTGCGCGGCTCGTCCAAGTGCTACAGATGCAGCACCTCCGAGGTATCCACACGTCCGGAGTGGAAGTCGTCACACGCCAGACTGCTAGGTCTGCGCGTGCAACACAGGCGGAAGAGGAGTGGCGGCTGGGTGGAATGCACTCTCCTTTTCAGCTCGCCTTACTCCCTCTTATATAGGCATCCCTGGTGGGCTTCTACATTAGCAGCCCATTAGCAGCCTAAGCCTGGTCTAATTCGGATCCAATCCTCATTAGGCTTCCAGCCCCTAAAGTGTGTGACCCTATAGGTTCATACACGTATAGACATGACACGAGTACACTTACTCCGTCAATAGTTGGTAGCGGCCTCTAGCAAGACGTGCCAACTCCTAAACGCATATAAAGATCATTCGGACGAACCATCACAAGGTTGAGTACATGTCTTTCCCTTTGCCTCACGATATTTGGTCTAGCTCTAAGCTGACCTCTCTTTCTCGATACTGTGATTCAGAATCCCTTTACTAGGTTAACTCTTAACCATATGTAGCACGGCCATGCATTTCTGGATCCGATCACTCGAGGGGCCCAGAGATATCTCTCTCAAGTAGAGAGGGGCAAATCCCATCTTGATTGACCGATGCCTTGCAGCATGTATCAGGACAAACCCGAAAGCTACCTTTATAACTACCCAGTTACGGAGTAGTGTTTGATAGCCCCAAAGTAGGTCGATCCACATCTCAAGTACATGCGACAATCTCAGGTCTAAGGACAAAACGTACACGATGTGTAGAGAGAGCTGCAAGTATTATTGCTAGTCTCATGTTGGGTCAGTCCAACCCCATGTTCATAACATGTGTCCACATCATTGGTTTGACATCTCCATGTCAATGACTTGCGAAACATAGTCATTAACCAATCGATGTGCTAGTCTAATATTCACGTGTGTCCTCGCATGAACTCCGACTAGGGACAATTATTAGATAACCATACAAGTAAAGAGTTTCACAAACAATTCACATAATTGCCAATCAATACAAGTTGCCTGGTATATGGATATTCAAGGAACATTATAATAACTCATGGATACACATGAAATACAATCATCTCTATGATTGCCTCTAGGGCATATTTCCTTCAGTCTCCCACTTGCACTAGAGTCAATCTAGACAGTATCTAATACCTATTGCTCTTGTGTGCGCTTCATGCGCAGGCTGCGGGAGTGGCTTAGTCAAGGGATCAGCAACATTTGAGTCCGTATGTATTTTGCATAACATGACACTACCTTCATCAATGAACTCACGAATCAGATGGTAGCGCATGCGAATATGTTTGTTCTTCTGGTGCTGTCTAGGTTCTTTGGCTTGTGCAATAGCACCATTGTTGTCACAATAAACGTCCAAGGGATTGGACGAGCCCTGAACCACACCAAGAGCGATCAGGAAATTCCTAATCCAAACAGCTTCCTTTGCAGCCTCCGAGGCAGCAATATATTCAGCTTCTGTTGAAGAGGAGGCCACTGTATCTTGCTTGGAACTTTTCCAGCTCACAGCACCACCATTCATGACAAACACATAACCTGATTGCGATTTCGAGTCGTCTGAGTCATTAAGGTAACTCGCATCTGTGTAACCCTTTACACTGAGTTCAACCTCACCTCCATAAACTAGGAACATATCCTTAGTCCTTCTCAAGTACTTAAGGATATTCTTTACCGCTGTCCAGTGAATCTCACCTGGATCAGCCTGGTATCTGCTCGTAACACTTAGAGCATAGGAAACATCTGGGCGAGTACATGTCATTGCATACATGATGGATCCAATAGCCGAAGCATATGGAACCCTACTCATGCGTTCTCGCTCATCAGTGGTCGAAGGACACTGAGTCTTGCTGAGTTTAATGCCGTGAGACATGGGCAAGAACCCCTTCTTAGCCTCTTCCATGCTGAACCGTTTCAACACTTTGTCAATGTACGTACTCTGGCTTAATCCAATTAGCCTCCTTGATCTATCTCTATAGATCTTGATACCCAGAATATATGCCGCTTCTCCCAAGTCCTTCATAGAAAAACTATTTTTCAATGAGGTCTTAACAGACTCGAGCATAGGAATGTCATTTCCAATCAATAATATGTCATCCACATATAAGATTAGAAACACAAGTGATTTCCCATTTTCTTTCTTATACACACAAGGTTCTTGTTCGTTTTTGGTGAAGCCAAACTCCTTTACAACTTCATCAAATCGAATGTTCCAACTCCGAGATGCTTGCTTCAGCCCATAAATAGACTTTTGAAGTTTGCATACCTTTCCAGCATTGTTTGGATCGACAAAACCTTCGGGCTGCATCATATACACGTCCTCAGAAAGGATTCCATTTAAGAAAGCCGTCTTGACGTCCATCTGCCATATCTCATAATCGAAATGTGCAGCAATGGCTAGAATGATCCGTATAGATTTAAGCATCGCTACGGGCGAGAAAGTCTCGTCGTAGTCAACTCCTTGAACTTGTCGAAAACCTTTTGCAACAAGTCGAGCTTTATGGATGTGAACATTTCCATCCATATCAATCTTCTTCTTATAGATCCACTTGCACTCGATGGCTTTAAAACCATCAGGCAGGTCAACCAAGTTCCAAACTTGATTGTCTCCCATGGACTCTATCTCGGATCTCATGGCAACCAGCCATTTCTCAGAGTCTGGGTCCACCATCGCTTCTGCATAGGTCGCAGGCTCATCATTGTCTAACAATAATAACTCTCGCGCTTCGCGGAGCCTCGCCGACCTTCGTGGTTGTGGTGCTTCTATTGCCACGGGTTCCTCAACTTGTTCTGCTACAATAGCATCACTCGTAGAAGCATCCCCGACTGGCTCATCTTGAACTTCTTCAAGTCGCACCGACCTTCCACTCGTTCCCTTTGTGAGAAACTCTTTCTCTAGGAAAACACCGCTACGAGCGACAAACACTTTGCCCTCTTCTCGGTTGTAGAAGTAATACCCTAAGGTTTCCCTTGGGTATCCCACAAAAATGCACTTATCCGATTTGGGTGTTAGCTTGTCCGACTGAAGTCGCTTGACAAATGCATCACAACCCCAAATCTTTAGAAAAGACAAACTGGGATTCTTTCCAGTCCACATCTCATATGGTGTCTTAACTACGGATTTAGATGGTACCCTATTTAGTGTGAAAGCTGCTGTTTCTAGCGCGTAACCCCAAAATGATAATGGTAAATCCGACTGGCTCATCATCGATCGAACCATGTCCAACAAAGTTCGATTACGCCGTTCAGAGACCCCGTTTCTTTGAGGCGTTCCGGGCGGCGTGAGCTGTGGAACAATTCCGCAACTCTTAAGATGATTGCTAAACTCGTGACTCAAATATTCGCCTCCGCGATCAGATCGCAAGGCCTTTATTTTCTTGCCACGTTGATTCTCTACCTCATTTTGAAACTCTTTGAACTTTTCAAAAGTTTCAGACTTATGCTTCATCAAGTAGACATAGCCATATCTACTGAAATCATCAGTGAAAGTAATGAAGTAGTGATATCCTCCTCTGGCTGTTGTGCTCATTGGTCCACATACATCAGTATGTATGAGTTCCAACAAGTCTGTCGCTCTCTCGGGAAACCCCGTAAAAGGCGTCTTGGTCATCTTTCCAAGTAAACAAGCTTGACATGTCTCGTATGATTCAAAATCAAACGAAGTTAGAAGACCATCACCATGGAGCTTCTTCATGCGCTTTTCACTTATATGCCCCAAACGACAATGCCATAGATAGGTAGGACTCAAATCATTTGGCCGAAGCCTTTTAGCACTAACATTGTAAACACATGCATTATCAAGATTTAAAATAAATAACCCATTCACAATGGGAGCATCAGCCACAAACATAGCATTCTTAGAGATTACACAACCATTGTTTGTACTCGCGAATGAATAACCATCCCTCATCAAACATGAAGGTGATAAAATGTTTCGACCCATACTAGGAATGTAATAACAATTATTCAACTCCATGATAAATCCTGACGGAAGGTGAAGTTGCATGACGCCGACGAACAATGCAGCAACCCTTGCTTTATTTCCGACGCGAAAATCCACTTCGCCTTTTTGCACTTCTCTAGTCCTTATTAGCCCCTGCATCGAATTGCAAATATGAGCAACCGATCCGGTATCAAATACCCAAGAGTTAACATAAGAATCTGCGAGAAAAATGTCCACAACATTTACAACAAGTGTACCTGAGTGGGAAGTACTCTTACTTCCACTTTTCTTCAAAGAAGCCTGGTACTTGCTGCAGTTCCTCTTCCAGTGGCCATATTCGTGACAAAAGAAACACTCAGTGTCTCCTGCAGGACCAGCCTTTTGCTTGGGTGCAGGGTTTGGCTTAGGGATCGTATCCTTAGCCTTGCCCTTCTTCTTCTGCCAAGAAGTGCCCTTTTTCTTGAAGCTAGGCTTGTTCTGCACAGCCATCACATGGCTATGCCCTGCACACTTCTTAATGTCACATTCTGCTGTTTTCAGCATCCCACATAATTCATTAAGGCCCCTCTCCACCCCATGCATATGGTAGTTCGAAATGAAATGCCCATAGCTAGATGGAAGAGATGCCAAAATGAAGTCAGTGGCCAACTCTTGGCCTAATGGAAAACCAAGCTTTTCCAAAGTCTGACTGTAACCAACCATTTTGATCACATGGGGGCCTACAGCTGCTCCCTCTGCCAGCTTGCATTCCACAAAGGACTTAGCGACATTGTACCTCTCAGTCCTAGCCTGAGTCTGGAACATGTCCTTAAGCGCAACGATCATATCGTACGCTTCCTGATCCTCAAACTGTTTTTGAAGATCAGGTTCCATGCATGCAAGCATAAGACAACTGACCTCAAGAGATTCATCACATGCTTTCTTGTAGGCATTCTTAAGGGTAGCAGTTGCATTATCAGCAGGTTCATCCGGGATTGGGGTATCCAGAACAGTTTCCTTTTTCTCAGCCCTGAGAACAATTCTCAGGTTACGGACCCAGTCCGAATAGTTTGTTCCATTTAGTTTATCCTTTTCAAGAATCGAACGCAAAGCAAAAGGTGATGAATTGTTCGGTGCCATTGATCTACAACAAAAAAATATGCAAAATACTAAGCCATGTAACCATGAAAGAGTAAAACATATTAAACAATTTAATAGCATATACTCCCACTTAAATCAACATCCCTCTATTGATACTAAGTGATTCAAGATCCACAATTAACAAGTCGACTAGTGAGCTTTAGCATCACTGCTAGAAGACAAGGTAAATCGGTAAGCAACCTTTGCTAATCATATCACATATGACTCTTGTTGTTGGGTGACATCTCTATGTCAAACCTAGGCGCCCAACCTTTATGCCCCAAGGTCCTTAACTATTAAGATGACCTTGTTAAGCTCACCAACCCTTATGCGTGTAGGTATCCGATACAAACCCATCCAGCCAAGGAAAACCGTGGCACCCTAATTTCATAGACCCACCAACGATTGTACAGGGCATAGGATGGTGCAAGGTTTGGTTGGGAGGGCATGGTTTAACTTAAACTTTGTGAGGGATCGTTCTACTTCTATCATCTAAGCATGCATAGTAGTAAAACGTATAAGAATAGCATTCACATAGATGTGATACAGTATGGCCCATTTTCTCATGGTGATCTCCATCGCCATAGAACCTGTCCACCATGATGATCTCCATCTCCATGCTCTATGCGAGCCATCCTCCAAGTGATGAGTTCTCCAAGAACTAATACAAGCTATTACTCCTAACATCTAGTAATCAAAATTACATGGTATTGGGATCATCACAAGTTGGCACGCAGGCCATTACAATAATTGACAACACATATGGCTCCAGCCGTGTTGCCCAACTCACGACACGCAGGTCATGAAAAAATACATACATGCATCACATACATTTTTGGGCCATACTGATCACATAAATCCTGCAAAAACAAGTTGTGCATAGAATCGCATTCTACCGGATCATGTGAAATCGTACCACCTATGAACCTTAACGAGATACAAAAAAGGGGGCTACGACTAAGGGGGGTCTAGGGGGTCTCCCCCTGCGGGGTTCGAAGGGGCAGCGCCCCTCGCGGTACATTCGTGAAAAATGAGAGATCAAATCTATACAATTTTCTTTAAGGATTTTGATCAGCAAATCCAATTTACCATAAACCGACCATAGTTCCGATTTGACCAAACTCCTTTGATCACGGTACGTCGATTCAGATCTAATTCCCGATTCGATCAATCATATTGATCTTCGCGTGATTCAGAAGGATTTATGTGTCACTGTCTACCCCGATGGCGGAAACCGACCGGTAGGGGTAAGTCGTTCGACGACCTTAGAATCACGATCACGGAAATTAAGATCATAGATCAATCCAGAAACACCGCCATACAAACGATCATATCATTCATATCAATCTACATATCACCATATGCAAACTTCCCGAACCTATGACTGAATAGCATCGGCTCTGATACCACTGAAGGGTAACGGGTAGGCTACACTAGCGCAAAATCAAAAATTTCTACCGCGTCAACCAGGAATACTATTGTCATAGATCACGGGATTACCGCTAGACGCGCAGGTGCGGAACTCGATGAAGCACGTTGCGGCAGTGTAGATGTTCTACGTCTCCTCCTCGTCCTCGTCCCACGAGCAGCTCCCCTTTGCGCGGCTCGTCCAAGTGCTACAGATGCAGCACCTCCGAGGTATCCACACGTCCGGAGTGGAAGTCGTCACACGCCAGACTGCTAGGTCTGCGCGTGCAACACAGGCGGAAGAGGAGTGGCGGCTGGGTGGAATGCACTCTCCTTTTCAGCTCGCCTTACTCCCTCTTATATAGGCATCCCTGGTGGGCTTCTACATTAGCAGCCCATTAGCAGCCTAAGCCTGGTCTAATTCGGATCCAATCCTCATTAGGCTTCCAGCCCCTAAAGTGTGTGACCCTATAGGTTCATACACGTATAGACATGACACGAGTACACTTACTCCGTCAATAGTTGGTAGCGGCCTCTAGCAAGACGTGCCAACTCCTAAACGCATATAAAGATCATTCGGACGAACCATCACAAGGTTGAGTACATGTCTTTCCCTTTGCCTCACGATATTTGGTCTAGCTCTAAGCTGACCTCTCTTTCTCGATACTGTGATTCAGAATCCCTTTACTAGGTTAACTCTTAACCATATGTAGCACGGCCATGCATTTCTGGATCCGATCACTCGAGGGGCCCAGAGATATCTCTCTCAAGTAGAGAGGGGCAAATCCCATCTTGATTGACCGATGCCTTGCAGCATGTATCAGGACAAACCCGAAAGCTACCTTTATAACTACCCAGTTACGGAGTAGTGTTTGATAGCCCCAAAGTAGGTCGATCCACATCTCAAGTACATGCGACAATCTCAGGTCTAAGGACAAAACGTACACGATGTGTAGAGAGAGCTGCAAGTATTATTGCTAGTCTCATGTTGGGTCAGTCCAACCCCATGTTCATAACATGTGTCCACATCATTGGTTTGACATCTCCATGTCAATGACTTGCGAAACATAGTCATTAACCAATCGATGTGCTAGTCTAATATTCACGTGTGTCCTCGCATGAACTCCGACTAGGGACAATTATTAGATAACCATACAAGTAAAGAGTTTCACAAACAATTCACATAATTGCCAATCAATACAAGTTGCCTGGTATATGGATATTCAAGGAACATTATAATAACTCATGGATACACATGAAATACAATCATCTCTATGATTGCCTCTAGGGCATATTTCCTTCAAGAAGTGACCTCACTAACATGGTACGTAAGTTGATTGTGATATCCTCTTAACATTGTGTTTTACTCAAGGCATATTACTATTTTCTCGTATAACAGTTGCAAGGACTTGAGAAGCACCTAAAGATTGCGTCCAAAAGGAAGGGGTTTGACAAAGGTGAAAAGTGGCAGGATCTGGATGTCACAAGATGGGAAATAGAAGAGCATATCCAAAAACGACTTCAGACTGATGGGTATGTTAAACACCCATCAAATTAAATGTAAAAAGTATATTGATCCATAAAGTTGTGTGTTTAATATCCAACAAATCATTGATCATTTATACTAGAAGATGCATATAGAGATATATATGATAAACCTAGCTTCGTGATTGTTCAAAAAGTTTCTTTAAATTGATATGGATTGAGAGAATAGCAATATAACATTTTGTAATATTATAGTGCATCATGTGGGTCTTTCATGTTAAACTTTATGGAATATTGGATAGGAGACATGCTTTCAGACAATGTCACTCAGGTACTATTCTTATTGGGACACAATTAGTAGTATCTTGCATCTTAAAATATTATTTTAGAAGTGTAATTTTTTTACTACTTTGTAGGAGGATATGAGATCATTCATGAGAAAATCAGTTGTGATGTTGTATGATTTGGAACTGAATAAGATAAGAGGCAGTCCAATATACGATCAGTCTAAGATGCCGAGTCCCAATGGGAAACACCCACAAGATATAGCCAAAGAAAACAATCTCGTTCCAGCATGCATCATGCTCACAAAACCACCTGAGTTTGTTGACAAGATCTGTAAATACATCATGTCCATCAATGATGCAAAGTGTTTGGAGTAAGCCTCATGTTAACATAAGTCAGTACATATTTTTATGATATCATTATTCTGATTATTTTTTTCCTAGAAAATAATGGGTGCGAAACTCCAAACCTTTTCCACTAGGATTAACTCTAAAGCAAATTCAGGGCATACTTAGGATGGAACAACCTATAGATAAGGATTGTTTCAACATGGTTGTTCGTATAGTGGCATGTGATAAGATACTATTGTTCATAGAGCGTTATGTGCACAACATGGACTTAAGAGTTTATGTAAGTTCTTACAATCACACATATTTATTATCATTGTAATGGTTTTAATCCTTTTTTTATCTCAGTCGGTGATGATCGATGGTACACGACATCCAAAATGGCGTAAAAAGCCAAATGTTAAGGAGTTGGCAACATTGTTTCATAGTTTGCATGGGATAGACCATGATATCTCGTCGTGCAACATGGTAAGTTAGGTCTCTTGTCCACTCCTAACATGATTTATGTGTTTTAATGGTCATCATTTCCAGATTTTGTTGCCACATGCATCCCTTTGTAACATCCCAAAACTCTACTCCAAGGTTATTAAGATCCAAATCATCAAAATTAGGGTTAACAAAAACTTTTCCATTTAAAAATATTAAAGCATTCATATGTGTGTGCATTTAAATAGGAGTTGTTTTGAATTGCCTTGATTAAGTGATCCATTGATTGTAAAATGATTCTTAGGTGAATTAAACATCATCTAGATCATTCCCAAACAAATCCCAAAGAAAAACAAATCCCAAAGAAAAACAAATCAAAATGAATAAAAGAAGCAAATGGTCATTTGTGCCATTTTAATAAACATGCCTACTTTGGCTATTCCTAGAACTCAAAACCTAACAGAAACAAATATGGATCTTTGCACCTCTTGCTAGTACAAGTAGTAATGTACCAAGGCCCACTTTGTGATCTACCAAAAACTTCCAAACACTAATTTTAAATGGCATTTTAAAATTGAATCTAGTGTAGGTATCAAGATCACACTATTTCAAAAACCACTCAAATGAACTCCATTTTCAAATCTCAAGCAACCATAGATGCTTAAGCATGTTACAAACAACTCCACCAAAAATCATCTCAAAATTCAAAACTTGAATTTTTTCGGCCATTTCTACAAACACCTTGCAGACAGAATCCATTTGGCCTAACTATTACTGTTTTGATCAAATCTTGTTGAGAAATTAGAGCTGCATTGATCACCCTTGTCCCCCCTGAGCCCAACCAGACCCTCACCGGCCTACCCCTAAGCCACAGCAGTAGTGGAGCACCGCCACTTTGTGGTCGCCGCCGGCCAAAATAGGGCAGAGCCCCAAGGACAGCGCCGTGCCAAACCAGCAAGCCCTCTAGCTCGGCCCAACCCTACCGCACCTTCCTGTCCACCCCTCGATCACCCACAGCACCTGGACCACACCCCAACACCGCCGCCCATTCTCTCTATGAGCTCGCCAGAGCGCCCTCACCGCCAGCACGCCACAGATCGCCCCTCGACCCAATACCGTGCACGCCGCTCCGCCTCGACCCCAACACCCTGCCAGACACGGCCGTGTGCCGCCGCGTGACCCATAGTCGCCGTGCGCCGCGTCGAGCATAGCCTCTGTCTTCCAGAGCGCCAGCCTCGCCCGACCAAATGCCACTGCCCCTAGCCACGCATTAACACCGTAGGGCACCACCAGGAGGCAAGCCAGCGTCCGCCTACGTCGCCCATGCCTCTAGCAGCCTATATAAATGTCACCGACGAGCTCGCCCTCGTGCCGCTCGGTCCCCTCGGCGACCTATAAAAGGAGGCCACCCCGGCACAAACTTCTCACACCATCTCACTCCTCTCTCTCCACTGATCCTTCCACCCCATCCTCGGAGCAAGGCGAGCTGCCGTTCGCCGGAATTTAGTCGGCGCTTGCCGCAGCAGAGGAGGAGAGGCGCCGTCGATTTCGTCCACCCCAGGAGCCACCGCGACCACCCCTGAGTCCGCCGTCGACAGCACATTCGATCGCCCCCATCGCCACGCTAGCTGGAGCCCTGGTATGCCCCCATTGCACCCCCACCGATCCGCTAGGGTTAGCTCTCGCTGGCGACCTGTTCGTCGGGGACGACGATCCTCAGCTGTAGATCTTCCTTTTAATCGCACGGTCCATGTTGCCCCGTATCGCTTCGCATTTGATGTGCCGCTAACCTGCAGAACCCCCCGGTCAGTTGTCATTTGCGCCGCGGAGCGCCACTGGGCCGGCCCATTTTCTTTCCCGCGCTAGCCCACGAATTCAAATTTAGGTTTTTCTATTTAATTTTGAATTCACTTATGTCCCTTAGTTTAAAAATCAATTCTAGAAGATCTGCTAAACCAAATTGCATAATTCAATTTTTTTTAGAAAGCTACTGAAAAGATCTATCCAAGCCCATTGGATTTAATTCATTTTGAGTTAGAGATCTCTCCTAGTAAAAATAACAAGACATAAGCTTTTGCACATTCAAACATTTTTATAAAATCAACCAGGATAGCTTTTGAGTTGATTCCAACTCTCAAAAATCACATTTAACCATACCTATCTAAATATGTAATAATATTAAGGTTTACATGCAGTGACTTTGGACTAGTACCAAAATAATGCTATATAGGCATTTCTAGTCACTTTAAATCATTAACTATTAAACTTAAACTTATTTAAATGTGATCCAACCTTTAAATCACATTCCCATATGTTAGAATATGTGGTGATGACATGTGTCCACATGATCCCATATTTTAATTGATGAATATTACATCTTAGATATTTTCAATGAGTAGAAATTACTTTTCTTAAATAAAAAGAATGAAGCTAGTTAATAAAACCTTGTGATGCTTGTGATGATAATAGATCATCAAATGTGTGCCTTAGAGTGCTAAGTAGCCTAGTTAAGTATTGTTTGGTGATTGTGTACTCTGTATGTATTTATAGACGATAGTACCGACCAACCTTTCGAGGAGGAGGAGTGCTACCAAGAAGAATAGGAAGAAAACTTCAACCACTGCACCAACCAAAGGCAAGCTAACACTTGCAAATATTAACTTAGCAAGCCATCATTAACACTGCAAGCTATTGTTAGCAAGCTAAAATTAAGTTAGATAACCTAAGCAAGATGCACTAGGCATGCTTTGGTTATATCACTTTGACTAGTACCTATTCCAAGTTTACTTTCAAGCTTTTACTTTCTTCACTTACCAAGTCCCTTACTTGTTTTGAAGGTAGCATAAAAAGTATAAAACTTGACCTATCTAGATAACTTTAGATGTCATTCCATGGCATGAGATTGATCTTAGAATCCCACCTTAGTGAACACTCTTAATATAGTAGCTTAGAGCTAGATCAAAACTTGAGTCACTTTAGATGGGAACACTTGGTGAAAATGAATTATGAAAACCTTGGAATGATGGGTCATTCTATCGAGATGTTTTGACATGTGTTGAGAAACACAAATGGTTTATGATGATGAAATTGTTGAGGCATGAGCCTTAACCCTTTTACAAAACTGATGGTTGGATTCGGATGCGATACCATTCCAATTTTACCGTACAACCACAATACCTGAATTGTGTAAGGCTTAGCCGGAAATTTACATGCATTAATATTAGTTCCCTCGCGGGAGAGAGTTGAGCTGAGGCTACCTCTCAATGTGGTCCACCTATGCAGTGCCCAAGATGACAGATGGTCATGGTTGGGAGGCCATGCTCATAGGAGAGGTGCTTATACTAGAGTGTGTAAAGGAAAGGTTATGTTTGATTATCTGCATACTAAGTATGATGATTCAGGGTTATCCCTGACAGATGTATCGAATCTTGTGGTGAAAGTGTACTACCTCTGCAGAGTGTCAAACTATTCGAATAGTCGCGTCCGCGGTTATGGACAGTTGGAGTGGCCATACTGTTTCGTTGTCAGATGTTTTCAAAATAACTTATGAAATGAATGATGAATCTTGACTTGACCACAACAGGATTGTGACTATGAAACTAGCTTCCCAACTTAAGTGATTCTAGAACTTTATTTTATCTTTCTTTGTTTCTGAACTCAGCTTAGGTTTCAAACTTAACTTCTTAGTTAAAACTTCGCTTTAGCATTTCCCACTAGAACATTACTACTTGTTAGTGGTAGTTTGCGAGTACTTAAAGAGTACTCATGGCTTTTGTCCCTGGCTATTCCTATGGCCAGACTATGAAGGAGACTACCAAGATGACGGACAGCAAGAAGGCTATGATAACTAGGACTATCTGCCTTCGTCAGCATTGCTTGTGCCCCTGAAGATGGACGCCACCACTACGCTTATTAATTATTCCGCTGCTTGTTGTGTTAAGACTGGATCATGAGATCCTTTATTCGTGTAAGACCTTATATTGGTTTGTAATGGATGATGTACTATGATATCCAATCTGTTATGTCTCGCAAAATGGTAATCCTGGGATTGCGATGTATGACATAACAGGCATCTGGGATTAAAAATCTGGGTGTTGACAACCTTGGTGACTTCATCTTTTTCACCATCGACAAGCATGGACAACGTGTATCTTTCTTAGACCTTTTTTTTCTGAACCTCTATCGGAAGAGAGGTACCAATTAAAACTACAAAGGTGCTCATTCTATATAAATGAAGCTCTTGAAATAGCGCCAGCCTACCTAGAATTGTGATATATATTTTTGGCCACGTAAATACCGTTGGAGAGTTCCAATAACAACAAGCTCTGATAGGTAATTTTATTTGGTTCTCATTACAAGTAGTTTATTTTATAATTACAATGCTAATGGCCAAGATAATGAAATCCATTCATTTACAGGAATTTATTGGGTTACTTAGTTTTTTGTTTTACGCTCTTGTGGGATTGTAAAAGATTTGTTCATACAATTTGCACCGTCAGTATTCTATGTTCATAGTTCTTAGATTTTCATGTGAAAACTCCATGCTAACAAAATAGATTGCTTATACATGATGACTATGAGTTGAGGAAAAAGTTTTGATACACTTGTTCAAGCACCACGCAAATAAAGTCAAGGACAACATTATGAGGATATCTTAGGTGTGTCAATGGAGGATGTCTTAGTGAATAAGAGATAATTTTGTGAGTCCTTGCATTTTAGACACATTACATTGAACTATGTGAAGTAAATTTTTAAATATTATATGGTTGTTTTTTCTATGTATTTATATATATACGTGCATTGTTTACACATGTAACATGTGCTACACTAGACATATGTAAGGAGCCGTGGCAATGCACGGGCATTCCACTAGTAAATACAACAAATCAGAATATAGACTCTAACATGTAACGAATATTGGTTGTTATTTTTAGGATGCATAATCTAGGAAAAACAGGAAATGTGAAAATATAATCGTTCTTTTATAGGATATATTTAATATTATTTTTTATCATACAATTACTATTCTCCATGATTAATTTTCATATATATAATTTTTTTACCACATGCCTCCTAAGACAGGACATAGTCGTGTGCTTCCGTATGAATGTATATCATAGGTTTCTTTAATACTACAGTGTAGCAGTTTAAATTTAGATTTACCAAAACACCTATTCACATACTACGACCGTTGATTTAGCTCAATTAGCACACATTTATCACCACCAAAAGAATCCAAACAGTCAACATCATTTGGACTCCCTCTTCCTATGTGTAGCACAACGTCTCCCAAAAATATCCTGGAGCTTAGCGATTTTTTTAGAACGCACGTGAACGCAATTTGCCCTTTTCTCCCTTGGGCTTCTACATTCTTCGATCTTCTGTGGAAAATTTGACTACAGAAGCAACACACGGACATAAAAGACTTCGTAGGCCGTAGGTCGTATTGTCTAATAACCATTGCAACTTTGTAGTAGAGCAATACACGATTCAGCTCCACTCATCATCATGTTATCATGTTTCCATGAAGGTTTCTTGATATTGTATTTTTGTTCTGCAAAAAATTTTATCCAATTGAACATCAAAAACCTCCCTGACATGACATGGCATTCATAATGTTATGATGTATTTATGTACTTTAGTTGAACAAAAATACTAGAAATATCATCTCACTCTTTTCAGGAAGATGATAAATAAGGAGATGAGGCAGGTGTTAGAGTATGCATCGCCTTTAGTGACGTTCTTATGGAGCAAGATGGAATGTATCTAAGACATTTCCTTATAATGTATTTTAGTTACAAATGTCATATAGTGGATCTACTGGATGTACAGTTGTCGCTTCCCATAGTTGGGTTTCAAAATTAATTAGCCAATAACCAATATTGTAATTTATATGAATATATTTTAACTCTTTTAATTTTGTTTGAACAAGGGTAGGGCCCCGAAGGATCTAGAAGTTGCATTAAATGGGAGCAATGGGAGCAAATTTACAAATAGGACCTTAAAGAAAAAGGACATTATATTGCACCCTTGAACTTTTACTAAAAGAACCATGCAAAGAATTTATAGAACATCATCTGGTCCTTATCCACCGTCAATGAAGGCAATATCGCCGTGGCCACGTACGTCGTCTCAGGGGATAATACCACTTGGAGGCAGGTCAGCCTTGAGCATCGCGATTAACCTGCAAAAGACCCTCCCCTTTGGCTCACTGGCCGGGATGGATAAATATTTATGGTGCTAGTAGAAGGCTATAGAAAAATCTCAAAGTGACTTCCTGACGACCATTAAGGTCAACATAAGTACAAAGGGTCACCACTGTAGAAGATCTTCTCAAAGTGTGCTCTAGGGAAACTCCTTTGTATCAACCTCGACTTCCTGAGCTCTAGATCTGGCCAAATCACAGGCCATGGCCTCCTCTACCTTTGCCACCTTGGTGATTGAGGAAGAAGACCAAATCACAAGAACTCACCAGGCCTGAGGCCCAAGGAACTTTTTTAGAGGGAAAACCATGGGGATCTCCCTCTCCATCTTCGACTCCAACCTCCAGAGTACCATGGACTGAGCACCACCACCAATCAGCTGGAGTCGCTCGACTGCTCAAGCGACCTTATCCCCATTGGCATACCGCCATACTCCAAGTAGGGATACTTCGGAAAGGAAAACCCTCTACTACTATGAACATGGGGCCGGCCTTCTTTCCCCAACTCACTCTAGCTAGCGGAGCCACCAGGGAAGGAGAATATCATTTTGCAGCCCGAAAGTTGGAGTGGCCAGGCAACGCGGTACCCGACTTCCCTGATATCATCCGCGATGACTATAGTTGGCGTGCCAAATACTCAGAGGGTCATTTTTGTCCCGAATTCAATTTTACGTTTCAATACAAAAAATCAGGCTAACGGCCGTCAAGTTGGGTCCCCCTGTCAGCTTTCGCCGTTATGTCGCTGCCATCGTCGCTGCCATGTAGGCTTGCAGCATTGGCGCATGCATCCTTTACGCGTCCGCTTCTTCCTCCGGGGCGGCAATCTGTGGTCGTGGCCATGGCGCGGAGCTGGGACTTGTACAAACCTGCTCAGCCCGTTCTCCTCCCCATCCCGAATCGGAGCTCGCCCTCACCATGACCGCAACATTAGCACGGCGCGGGGACTGGAATTCATTCCTAGGTGAGATCTGTACCCATGCCGACCATGCTCGGTCCTGTTGGTCTCCTCTAGAATCCGAGCTCGCCGTCGTCGTGGTTGCACACGCACCAGCCACGGCGCCTTCCTCTCCGAATCCCAAAGCCACATCAACCCAGTTCAGCACAATGCCAACAAGGTGAAAATGCATCAAGTTTTCTTCTTGTGATTGTAGAAAAACATATATGTACCGTGGCCGTAGCATACTCTAACAATGTACACATATATTGTTTACTAGATTTTCATTTGAAATTAGTAGCTCCGTGATGACGAAACATAGAGAACCTAAATGGAATGACGATGACGACCATGTTCTGTACTTTGCATTGCATCAACAAGTCCTCGCTGACGAAGCAAGTTACCAAGAGAGTGGAGTTCATCAGCCATTGCCAAAAAATATGTGAACAAATCAATGAGCGATTCAATGCAAATGAGCGCAGAAAAGCTAGATCCATGTCATCAATCATCAATAGGTGGCACATTCTAGTGATGCGTTCAAATGCATACACGATGTATCATTTGCTTGAAGTGGTTGTTATCCTGAGTAAAAATGCCTGGTATGCACATTACATTTGTATGTTCTATACTGCAATTCTGTTGTTATGGGCGTGGAAAGAAAAGTTGGGCTTCACTGAATATTACGCAGTTAGGCCTAACTTAGTCTTACACAAATAAGCACAGCTTAGTCTTTACACACATAAGCATAACTAATGATAAAGATAAAGACAAATGGTTCATCGGATCTGCCAGTATGAGCACTAGGTCCCTGGAGCTGGTGGTATCGTCGGAACGAACCAGAATGCTGCGTTTTGCCGTCTTTCATTCTCCTTCAAATAGTACGACCCCACTGATGAGCCAATTGTAGGCCCCCTCCCCCCAACGTGGATTCGGCTCTAGGTCGGATCTGTAGTGTCAACATGATAGGCGCGTGAGTGTGCAGCAAACACACAGTCTGCTATCAACACTAGAAGTGTTGGCACCTCAGCAACAACACCAGCATGTTTTTCCTGGACTCCGGCAGCAGCCTCAGCAGGTATTTAATTAGCTTCACCAGCAGCAGCATTAGCAAGTATTTCGTCAGCTTCACCAGTAGCATCATCACCAAGTATTTCGTCAGCTTCACCAGGAGCAGTAGCAGCTAGTTCTTCGTCACCTCCACCAACACCACCACCACCACCAGCAGCAGCATCAGGGGCCAGGGGCTCCGACAAAGAAAGGGTAGTTGATCCCAAGAAACACAGATTGTCCCTTCAGATTGTTGACTCTGCTCCAGACTTGCTCTACTGGGTCTTCGGATGGGCATGCGGACCTCGAGAAAACATGACACCGCACCGATGGGTATGAAGAAAGTTGTGTCTCCATATGTTCTATTGTATCACCAACGCTGTTTAGTGCTCCCCTGATATGAATCCACAAGAGTTCATCATCCTGTTCCATGTTGTCTTCGAGAGGTGCCAAGAACCAGCGCCGTGTCCCAAGTTCAGCATCTGCTACTTCATCTTCGATGACCGGAGCTGGAATGATGCATGGGGCTGCATGGGTACCTGCGTGTTACTAACAGTCGGTAAGGAGAATTTTGAATGGGATTTTACATGCTATATGACACCCTGACTCACCCCAAATGGACGGCTCCCAAACACGCACGTCGCCGCTAGGTTTAGTGACCGCATAAATGCGTTGCGGTCTATACGAAGAGTAGCCGTAGTTGAAGACGACGTCGACATACTTCTCCGGCCGCAGGAAGTCGTCGCGCAAGACTGTCCATTCCTTGTCTTCTGGGCATCTAATGAATGCGATTGCCTTGTCGAACACCGCTAAGAGGTCGTACTACCAGTTCTTCCATGCCCCCTCTCGCGGTCTATGTGGGAGCTGTACCTTCACGAGCTCAAGTTTTGCCATGTTGAACCTGTAAGCGAATTCGGAAATGTGCGGCGGCCACCCGCTGTTGAATGCAATAATGTCGACACCCTTCAAAGATGGCACTGCAAGTCTCTTCGATCTGTAGCAATTTTTTAGAGTCCAAGTACTCCCATCCTGGGATAAAAGGACCAGCCACTCGCCGTTGCCACCCACCCAGTTCTGGTCATCTCCCATTTCCACCTCTTCTTCTTCCTTGATATTCACCACTACTGATTCCGACCACTTATCCAGCAGCATCAGTTTTGCATGAATATTCTGCAGAGTTTGTTGTCAGTTGGTACAATCACCTAGCATGGATTCCATTGCAAATACAATTTGACAACTGGACCTTTAGATTAAAGTACACAAAATATCGCCTAAATACGAGTGTCTCCTCAGATATCGCTTAAATTGTGCCTATGTCACTACGAAGATACTCAATATATGGAGTAGGAGCAGAGCCCCCCAGAACAAACTCCTGATGATGATCATAATTAAACAACTCGGGGCATAACAACCTTAAATCTTCTAATCTGTTTGTTTTTATTTTAGGAAACAGAATATCACCTAGCAGGCATTAAATCGAAATTGACAACTCGTCTATCACCTAAAGTACCAGAATATCAGGTACGAGCAGAGCTTCCGCTGTACAGAATAGTCTTAAATGGTTCGATTTGTTCAAACCGCGCGTGCACACAACACGTTCGACAAAAGGAACATAGGATTCCGATGAGAGTTCAACACATATGAATCAACGATATGACTGAACGAATAAGCTAGATACTGGAACTTACGTGGCCATCACGACCGTCTGGCCATTTGTTGTTATCGGGGTAAAGAAGGCCTGGCGTGTCGAATGGTTGTTTGTCCATGTTCCGCATCATCACACGGTAGCCAGGGATGCAGCGAACGCGACGGCCGGCTGAGATGATGTCCAACTCCGAGGCGATCCTGTGCACGTTCGCGGCGCTAAGGTTCGGCCATCCCCAATCCTCGTGGTAGCGGTCGCCCTGGCCATCCGCGTCGTCGCCGCATGCCTTTCGCTTCCGCTGCTGCTACCCCAAGCTCTACCCATAGCGGCAAATGGAGTCTGGATTTCGGTAGATTAATGGAGGCGTTGTGATAAGGAGGTGGATGGATTCGAGAGGGGGTGGAATCAGGGATGAGGGCAATTGTTCGAGAGCGAATCTGCAAGGAACCGCCGCCACTGCCGGTTCTCGTCCGCGTGGAAGAAAAGAAGGGGGCGTAATTATTAAGGGTGGGCACCGGAACCGTCTAGAGGAAGTGAAAAAATAAATCATAAAAGGGAAATGTGCGGCCCGCCTATCAGTGAGTGAAGGTCGGCACGCGTAAACGTGCCTACGTTTGAATTGATTCCACCGCATGCAAGTGGCGCAGAACAAATTTTAGGAAGTGCTAGCGTCGACGTGTAAAACCGCCGTTTTTCGCCACCTTCACCCTACTACGAACGGTCGTGCACCATTCCAGATATTGGTAAGGGCGGTTCCAATCTTTCACTTCTCCGTCTCATTTCCTCCTCCACGGCCTCATCATCTTTCTCCTCCACGGCCTCATCCATTTCCTCCACCACTGCATCACCCTCTTCCTCCATATCCCTTCCCTCTTGCTTGTAGTCATGGACGCTCCGGACGTCCGAATTGACGGCAGGCAAGAAACTACGCACTTCGACATCGAAGTACATGGCGGGAAGAAGATCGATGTCGTCTACACCACTGAACCTTGGACGGTGAGGAACACTCTGAATAATTTCACGAGTTGGCTGCAGTTTGAAGAAAACAGGTTCATAGGTCTCGACCTCGAGTACAGCCGCGATTGCCGTAGGATCGCCGTGGTGCAACTCTCCATGAAGGGGCACGTCCTCGTATACCAGCCTTTTTGCGAGAAGGGGGCTGACGGGATCTGGTAGACTTTACTGTATTTTTGTTCCTGAACTGTCTGTTTGCAAAAGTTATTGCTATATTATTTGACTGAATTCATTTTCATGCAGGTGGGGCGGAATCATTAGGGGTCTATTTCATGACTTTCTCGTGAACCAGCACATAACATTTACCATTGTTGACATCATGAATGACAGTAAACTGCTTGAAAGCCCGATTATCAACATTAGAATCTCAAAGGAGTGTAGAGTGGACATCCAGGATATTTACTAGATCCCAGGGACGAAAGGCGGCAAGACCGGGATGGCCGCTCTTGCCTCCGAACTCATAGACCCGTGGTACGCTTGCATGAAGGACAGATTGTCGAGATTACTGGGAGGATAAGCCAGTTTCTAAACCTAATCCGAAGTACGCTACAATTGACGGGTATGTTAGCCATGAGCTGTACCGCCAGATTGTAAAATCTCGTTCCAGGCATCGCATCATTGAAGCACCACCAAGGCAGGTTGTTTGTCATAGATGCCGGATCGTAGATGAATCTACAAACCGGGGCAAGCGACCGAAGGCATCCTGGGATCGGTTGCCTTCTCCAACAGGCTGGGATATAGACTATTAGTGCATGATTGTTGTGTTTATGAAAACATGTTATTTCATAAGTACACTATGTGAGCAATTACGAACTGTTGTGTATTACCTTTGTCAAACTATAATCTGGTTTATGACTGTATCCTTTTCTATAATCTGGGTTTGGTTATGACTTATGACTGTATCACACCTTATGCATGTCAGTCCTGGATTCTGCCGCATGCAAATGGCACAAACAGAATTTGTAAGAATGAATGTTGAGCATACAAAAGGGGGAATGTAATTCATACAGGTTAAGTAGCTAATAGCACATGGATCATACGATCTTGGTTCTTACACACAGAATGCTTAGAAAATACATGCGAGATAAAATACAGGCGAGATAAAACTAGGAACTAAATGCGAAACTAGTAGTGGTAAATAGCACACTCACCCACCCGCCAGATCCTGTTGAGCATCTCGTAGCAGACATACACGTCCTTGGCTGCGTACTTGATCGCATCGTAATCCAGGTGCCTCCACTCCCATCGCTCATGCAGGTGCTTCGGGAACTCGATTTTCATGCCGGCGTACTCACGGTCGATGATGTCGGAAGCGAGTCTAGCCATGCCGGCATTCCCCGTACCACCATCCGAGTACCTCCACAAACGTTGGAGATCGACGTGATTAATGACATGAACGAGGATATCCCGTTCTAGCTTTGGAGTGTCGTTCTTGATGTCTACGCCGGCGAAGTAGATCTCCCTCTTGTGTAGGAACTCGCGAAGCTCCGGGCATACAGATTTGGCCCTACATACATGATATAGTAGGAAGTGGTTGTGCATGGACAGCTGCAAAAGCGCCGTCCTCTTCCTATCTCTGGTATACTCGAGGTCAAGGCCGACGATCTTGTACCTATCCATCGGATCTTGTAGCCAGCGCTCGCACATTGCGATGACCTTGGCCACCTCCGCTGACGCATTTGTGTGGACGACCGTCATCTTGGTGGTGCCATGGGCGGTGACGGTGTAATCATCGGTGTAGTCGCTCCCGTCCATGGCAGCAGCTAATGTGGCGGAGGTGGCCAAGGGTCGGTAGCGGTGGCTGGGACTGGGCGTGGAGGTGGAGTGATCTGTTGCGGTGGTATGGCCAGGCGGAGGCGGTGCCTGCGGCAGTGTCGATGGTTCTTGCGGTGGTGGCGCCGGTGTAAGGAATGAGTTGGGGATTTTTGCACAGTGATGTGCTGAGGAGACAGAAGGCGATGCTTAAATTCCGTTTACCAATATTCTGGTCATACCCATGCGAAAGCAAGTTTGACCGGGCGAGCACCGATGGTTTCCAATCCTAGCGATTAAATTCGGCGTCCGTCCCGGTAGGTGATGGGACGGGTGTGCGACGTGGCTTTGGCGTGGCAGAGACCGGTCATGTAGAGCACCGTCTCGTTGCCGATCCGCAGCGGGTGCGCGGTGCTAACACGACGTAACGTGACAGGACAGAAGGAAGTGTACAGTTATTATTAATTCCTAACAAGTTTAAGAAGTGTAAGCATAGACATGGACCTAGCATCCCTGCACCTTGGGGTAGCTGCCCAGCCGATCAGGCCCGCCGATTGCGCAAAGCTTGTCCCGAATTTGCCAAAATGAAGCTCGTTTGCCCATGCTTCAATAAGTTTCTCTGTAGGCCACTTGTGTAAGCATGCATGATCAAGCAACTCTGCAACACACGTGTCGGTAGAAAAGCATTAGGTTTCAGCGCACCACATAATTTAGGGATTTAGAATAGCTACATTGTGGAGCTCTAGCCAAATTGCATGGTAAAGCCAAATTCAGCTTTTTGTAAGATTTAGCTATAGCAACATTGTGTCTCGTTTGACCTCACTTTTGCCCTCCCGATATTCCGAAGCCCTCACATGCGCTCAGAGGGGGGTGTCGTCTAGTCAAAGGCTTGGCCGTTATGTGCGCCATGACGCCTAAAGTGGAAGTTTTTTTGTTATTTGGCCTTTTTAAGAGCGCCTTTTCCCCTCTCTCTCTAACAGTTGTGTTTTTTTTGCCCAAAAAGGTAGGGAATCTAGAGTAGCTTCTCTCTTCATTCATTGTTCCTTTTGCGATCGTTTTTCCCCAATCTAGTAGCAAATCTAGAGCAGCAAAACAAACCAGCACCTGATGAGGATATATACAGGGATTATGATGATTCTGACTGCCTGAACTGGAAGGAAATATTGAGTCAAATCAATAATGACTATCAGGTGAATTCATTCCTAATTGAACCTGATGTTTTACTTAATGAGAACTTTATACTACCTAAGTCTATGCATCTTTGTATGATCAGGTTTATTGATAACACAAGCGTTGCACAAGGAGGAGGAGAGTGGCAGCAAGAAGGACAAGCGCTGATTTCCAATATCAACAAGTGCGAGAGGGAGGAGCGGGAGGCATGCGCACTAGGAGGCAATGAGGAAATCACATATGAGCAAGAGAGAGAGATGGCGCACCAAGAATTACATGTTTGAGGTGTTCCATGACGTTTGGACTGCGTGCCAATAAGGCTGAACCCATATATGGGTCGGTATGTAAAAGTTTGAGTCGAACCGAATCAGTTTGGGCCTAGATATGGCTGTTTTTAGGCCCGTTTAGAGGGGAGGATGCCCCAGCCCTCATATAAACCTCCGTAGCCATCACAAGTTAGGGTTTAGACCACATTAAAATATTTTGGAGTTGTTTCTTTCATAGAACCTCTGGAATTACCCTGTGTTCGAATCTACCAACTATAATTGTGTGTGATCTGTTTTTCCATTGGGAATTAGTAGATAGTACTGTTCATGGTCACGGCTGCATGCGCAAGGTGTTGTGAATATTCTACAAGGTTCGAGATTTGTTGCACTGACATCAGGGATTGAGCGTGAGAGATCATAGCTACACACTAGTTATCTATCATCCACCATCATCATCGCCATCCGCTTACTGAGAAGATCAGGCCACCCCATATCATCTTGGTATCAGAGCGCTGGGTTTACTCGGTGAGCAATATCATCTTGGTATCAGAGCGCTGGGTTTACTCGGTGTGCAATATCATCTTGGTATCAGATTTCCTCGTTGCCTCGGTAAGCATCCACAAATCCATCCATATATTAGTTGTTTTTGTCCTATACAGAAAAAGCCACACAAAAATATTAGGATTCATAGTTCATTGCCATAGCCTAGATAACACTATTCGTGAGTTCTAGTTGCTGATCGTAATCGTTTTGTGTAACCTTTCTTCTAAATCTGAGTCGTAGTTTTTGTCTAGTTTTCGTCTGTTTTTGATCCGTTGTCGGAGTCCCTAGACTATTTATAGACTTTTCGTCGTGTTCTTGAGTCTTAGATCTCTTAGATCTATTTTCTTTTAGTCTGGGTTGTAGATCTGTTTGAAAGAAAAAAACACAGAATCTGTTTTGTGTACGTGTGTGAGCGTGAGGGAGAAGGAAAGCAAGAAAAAAAGAGAAAAACGATCACTACCTGATCGCTAGCTTCTCCACGTGAAGCTAAAAAAAACTCAATCTGGATAGGTACTGCACGCCTGACCGGAGACAAGTATGCCCTCTAGTGTGAGAGTCAGCAAAAAAAATCCAAAAAAAAATTGGACCCTCGCTGCACCACAGACCAGTCTGTGCTAGTACGAGAAAAAAAATTCTGCCGCCATCCTGCCGCGGCAGGATTTCGGGCCTTTTTTCTGCCGTGGTAGAGACCAATTCTCAGGTCAATTTTTTTTCTTTATTTGTTTATTTTTTTACTGAGTCCACATAGCGTAACTATCCTTGTGAGCCTTAGTAAGACTTTCTTTGTGTCTAAAACTATCCTACGAGACTAGCGTGCTTAGTGCTTTGCGGGCTGCTCAGTTTAGCTATCTTGTGCCCGTTTCGTTGAGACATTGCTAGCGTCTCTCCTTGTGCATTGCAACACGAGCATTCCTCCGACATACCTCACTTTATTGAGCTCATTTTCATAGTTGCAATTGCCCCATTTATCTCCACCGTGTGTGTTTCCGTGGGTCTTTGTCATACGATCAACACTAGGACTTGTTTGCGGTGTAGTTAGGATACCATACCTACAGCTCCACCATAAATAACCTGTGTGCCCTGTGATCGTTCTCTATACCTTTGGTATTCACTTCATCACATCAGTGCATCAGTCCTTGATTTCGAATTGGTAAGCACCACTATTCATTTTGGAACGGTAAGATCTGCTTTCTTGTCAGTTTTTGAGTGAGTTGTGAGTGTGCCACCAAAATAATTTTGTGTTTTTGCACTAATGTACTAATCATGACTTCTACTAGTGTTGATGTGATGCAGAAATCAGATGATGTTTACCATGACTATTTAGCTATTATGGTTGGCATGGCCTATGATCCAATTACAATCAAGTGGCGATTGGAAAGTTCCACCACACCCGCAGAATATCAGATTTGGGAAATTGATATGGGATTTGGTTTTGCGAGATGTCGTAATTTCGATAGCAAGTTTAATGGCCATATAGAATACATTCTTGCTCACCGACATGTGGATGAAGAGGTAGCTCGTTGGTGGAAGGACGCAAGGATTGTGTATGGTGTCATGGGTAAAAAAATCCTTTGGGAAGATTTCAAGCAATTTCTACGTTCTATGTTTTTGAACAACTACAAATGGCCTATTCCAGAAATTTTGAGAGTGGACACTAATGAGACATGTGAGTTGTCTACTAACGTAATCATATCTACTCCTAGTGTTGTATCTTGTGATGTGTAGGTTGCTTCTGAAGAAAGGGAGCTGCCTATTTTACAACCTGCATCACACGATCTAGTATTGTCACTTGAGGAGGATGTCGTAGTACCTACTATAGCTGAGAAGATTGTTAATTACATTGGTACTATTTTGGAGATTCAGCCAACATGTGCGACATATTGTGAGTTTATTCCTTTACTGAAGCCTCCTTGTGATTTGCCTTGCACTACTGTTTCAGCACCATTGGATAGTTTACCAAATTCAAATTTTGATCATGTGGTACTGATAACACATAAGGAAATACTTGCTCGAATAACACCTGCTGATATTGTGTATTCCATCATGCTAAATGAACCTATGAGTATGAGTTGTGCTATGGATAAGATTTCTGAAATTTCATTTCTGAATTCTAG
The DNA here is from genome assembly GCA_910589775.1 of Avena eriantha. Taxonomy (NCBI): domain Eukaryota; kingdom Viridiplantae; phylum Streptophyta; class Magnoliopsida; order Poales; family Poaceae; genus Avena; species Avena eriantha. The sequence goes on from OU342746.1 coordinate 55,919,748, forward strand.
CACAAATTCTCCTTGTTTCACTTTCAATCTGATTGGTGAATATAGCATGCATGAAAATTTCTTGTGGATCACATATGCATTACTTGTGATCGAATCGCTGAACTGAATCATGCGGTTTTCAGCCATACATGTTGTGTGTCGACGATTTTGTGTTGTGGGATATATGCTAAAATTTATGATAATATGAAACTAAAGTCAGGTCTAGTTGATATAATGCAGCCAACACAAGTAATTTTACCTATGTTGGATCGTTGTAATCTTGCTAGAATAGAACCCAAGTTTTCATATTCGTTGTGTTTGTCCCAAAATTCGTTGTCTAGTTGTGCTAATGCTTTATACTTCACTTATATTTGCAAATTGAGTTGCATTTTACATACTGGACAACATGATCATGTTCATAATAATCAGAGTAGCGCAGTTGAAGCATGGCATGATTCAATTTGGTTTTCAGACATATTGAATTGGTTTGATCTTGTTCACAAATTTGATCATAGATCTTCTTTGCGAAAACTCAATTTAATATTGAAGAACAAGACTATCTATTTGGTTGTTTTTCACCATGATCATGATTCTTTGTACTTCACTTATACCTGCAATTTAAGTTGCTTGATGTATACTGGACATACTTTTCATGTGAACAACAATAATACAACATGTTATATATACATATACTTTGCGTACACGTTGTTCTTTTTGTTTCTCCCACTTTCAGCTTACCTAAAGCCGAGGACGGCTTTTCATGAAGAAAGGGAGGATGATGAGGATATATACAGGGATTATGATGATTCTGACTGCCTGAACTGGAAGGAAATGTTGAGTCAAATCAATAATTACTATCAGGTGAATTCATTCCTAATTAAACCTGATGTTTTACTTAATGAGAACTTTATACTACCTAAGTCTATACATCTTTGTATGATCAGGTTTATTGATAACACAAGCGTTGCACAAGGAGGAGGAGAGTGGCAGCAAGAAGGAGAAGCGCTGATTTCCAATATCAACATGTGCGCGAGGGAGGAGCGGGAGGCATGCGCACTAGGAGGCAGTGAGGAAATCACATATGAGCAACAGAGAGAGATGGCGCACCAAGAGTTACATGTTTGAGGTGTTCCACGATGTTTGGACTGCGTGCCAATAAGGCCGAACCCATATATGGGTAGGTATGTATCAGTTTGAGTTGAACCAAGTCAGTTTGGGCCAAGATATGGCTGTTTTTAGGCCCGTTTAGAGGGGAGGACGCCCCAGCCCTCATATAAACCTCCGTAGCCGTCACAAGTTAGGGTTTAGACCATGTTAAAATATTTTGGAGTTGTTTCTTTCATAGAACCTCTGGATTTACCCTGTGTTCGAATCTACCAACTATAATTGAGTGTGATCTGTTGTTCCATTGGGAATTAGTAGATTACATACTACCGTTCGTGGTCACGGCTGCATGCGCAAGAGTGTGGTGTTGTGAATATCCTACAAGGTTCGAGATCTATTGCGCTGGCATCAGGGATCGAGCGGGAGAGATCATAGCTACGCACTAGTTATCTATCATCCACCATCATCATCGCCATCCGCTTACTGAGAAGATCGGGCCACCCCATATCAACACCATAAATAAATTCAGTAAACAGAGAAGATGTAGATAAAGCAGCTAATATAGGTTATATAGTACGGTACTTAACGAGGTTCGACAATTAGGCTGCTCAGTAGTAGCAGCAGCAGACTGCTTCAACACAGACAAGACAAAAGAAGCTGCTTTACAGTAGTAGCAGCAGCTGATCAGTGGCCCCTTGTGGCCTCTGCTAGGAGGGCATCCCCCTCCTCCCTCTAGCGCCTCCTCCACTTCTTGCTGCCCAGCCCCTTGACCTTAGGCACCTTGGGTCTGATCGGGGGCATGCGACCCTCCTCGATAGCCACCTTCTGGAGGTTGCGGAGGTGAAGACCGAGCACCTGGTGCTTGGCCCTGAAGCTGTGGATGTTCACGGACTCGCCGCAGGTCCTCACGTCCTCGGCATGCTTCACGGGGGAGTTGAAGTCCGTGCCGCGGAGCCTCTAGGTGGGGCGGAAAGGGCACCTGTACACGTCACAGGCGAAAAAGTTATTGTACTGACCGAACTTTACCATCCTCAACACATGCCGAGTCTTAGTGTCCTGCGACTCGTCGTCGCTGCGGAGGTCGCTGCTATCCTCCTGTTGGAAAAAAACAGTAGAGTGAAATAAGGACATGATTGAGATACTTTGATTATCGGGATTGATTTTTTGCATAAATTAACCGAATGAGATCTCCCGATTATTCCCCAAATCTCAAACCAAATCGAATACTTTTCCCAACTACGAACAGGGGGATTGATCGAAAATCAAGATCTAACACAATAGGATTAGCTAGTGTAAAAAATACGATCAGCCGAGCCCTGATAACATACGATCTAGCATCCAATGATGGGAACGGGGAAGAACAAGGGAAGGGGAGAGAACCCTGGTTACCTCAGACCACAGTTCGGTGATGCTGGTGTCGTAGGGGTTCTCCGGCCTTATGTAGACAACCTCCTCGTAGGGGTCCTAGCCGAGCGGGGTCTGTCTGAGACTGGCGGGGGCCTCCTCACCGGAGGCTACGACGGATGCGGGGACGGGGACGGGGGGCTCCTCGCCGGCTGCCTTGGAGGCGCTGATGGCCACCGCACCGATCTTCTCCATCGCCGGCGTGGTTGGGGTTTTGTTGGGCGTTTGCATAAGGTGATAGGACAGTGGAGACGGTTGAGTGAGCGAGTGCGTGATGAGTGGGAGTGGGGACGCCTCTATTAAAGGAGAAGGGAAGCGGCGTTTCGTTGCACTACCATGCACCGCGTAGGCTAATGCACCGTGCACGGCCACACATGTCCGCTACCGCCCCGTGCACCGCACACGCGTACCGTGAGTCACGTTTTTTCCCTCGTGTCTAACCATGTGATCTAGCGGACATGATAACCCTTATATCTGTCGGGGGCACCCCTCTATCCATGCAAAATAACGAGTATGCCACCGGAACTTCAACAACATAAACAGATGAACTTGAATATATTTTGAAGGGTACGGAAATAGAAATCCACATAGTTTAAGGGTCTAGATACGGTAAGAGAACTAAATATTATTAGTGGTCGGGCCAACATAGTGACAGGGTTGGTCGGCTAGGAGTTGTTGATTCCTATGTAAGGGGACACTAGGCCGGTCTTGACATACTCCCTTAGGAACTTGCCATAAGCAGCGTGCTTAGCCTTGGTCGCCGACTTGTGTTTACTAGTCGGGCTTTTACCGATGCCAACTTCATGCGGAATCAAGCTGCAATCGTCGGGTTGACTCCTTTCTTACAGAAAGGGCACTTGAGCTCCCCAAGTCGAGTGCGGAAAGGGATTATCCCGCTCTTGAGCTTCTTCATGACATGGCGGCTCTTGTTGTTCCTGGTCTCCTTGTCAGAGTTCATCTCACTTGAATACACCTGTAATGTATGGAATACAAACCGAAATGAGAAAAATAATAAATATATATTCCTTCCACCATTCCAAGTTACTTTCGATGCAATAACATGTCTATACAGGTTCAACAGTTCATTACGACCGTCTCCCCACCTCGCTCCTAAATTAATGTGGTTTGTGTTCTTGGTAACTTATTAATAAATAAATAATGTGGATTCTGTTATGGGTCTCCTTGTGGATTTACCCTTGGAGTGGCCCGATCTTCACGGATTTGAGGTGGAAGTGAGGGAAAACACGATGAACACAACTCGAATGCAAGGTAAAGATACAAACACATGCCAAATCACACCCAATTCGATTTGCTCATGTTGGTTCGAACAACCAATCCAATAGAATCCTCGACGAGAGACCTTGCGGTAGAATCACCAAAGGAGAGATCGGCAAGCGGAAGGTAGAATCCAAATCAAGGAGAGAGTAGCAACCAAGTAGAATCCCAAAGGGGAGAGACCAAGCACTACTAGAATCCTTGATAGGGAGAGACCAAACACTTGAGGAGGGTCTTGACAACTTGGAGAAGGGCACCGACTCCAAGGCCTTGTACAACTCATAGATTTACTAATGAGAGGGGGTTCCCATCTAGGGTTTGGCACATGCCTCAATTCATCATCATCTCTAGGGTTTCAAGGAAGGGGTGGGGGCATATATATAGGCCAGCCACGAGCTAGGGGTAAAAATGGCATAAGCAGGAAGTTTAGGACGTTACATGGGCCAAGCCCAGCTTAAGGCGCACAAGCCCATGATGTTCGGTTCGGAGACTCCGGTCTGTCTCCGGTGTCGCCTCCGGAGGGGGTCTCAGACTGTCCCAGGCGTAGGTTCGAGGCTCGGTCCGGAGACCAGGCCGGAGACTCCGGTGTGGTAGACCGGAGACTCCGGTCTCCTGGTCCGGAGACTTCGGTCCTGCTTCAGCAGCTTCTTGCGTCTTCTCTTCCAGGCCTCTTGCGTGGGTGTCTTGGCTTTAGGGCCATCCTTGCTGCATCTCCTTGGCATCATGTTCATGGACCTAGTCACATCATGGGCATTTGTGTCAAGTAGGATTCCATTCGCATCATAACCAACAAAAGGCAAAGCATGGAAGGAGTTCACCTTTGGAGTGATGATTAGCGTGGCATGATGTGGACCAACGGTGGTTTCCGTATGTTGGGCCACATCATCTCCCCCCGCTTGAAAACGAGTCGACCTCGACGATGTTCATTCATCATGCATGGAAGGCGGTGTGTCCTTGGCCTTGTTCTTGTACATGGTCGGATCACCTTTGTCGAAGCCATTCTCAAACTTGTTGAAGAGCTTGTGGTACATCTTGCCATCATGTTGTGGTTGGAGATCTTGTAGCCTTTTCCTTGTAGTTGGTGGTGTATCTTGGGTACCTTGCAAAACCGACAACAAAGAGAGAGAATTGTATGAATGATTGTTAGTATGGGTCACACTCAAGTCTCTCTTCTCACATTTTGTGGCTTGCGTCGTGGCACTCATGATTTTTCCACTCATTTTTGGCTTGTGGCACTCACTCTCTTGATGGTGGTTCACTCTCTCACCACTCATCTCACAAGGGTCCTTAGCTTGCTTTATCTTGTTAATGGGTGTCATGTTGGATGCGATGACTTGGCTAGGCATCATGGGTTTGAGCACGAATTTCTTGTCATTCCACTTGAAGGAGTATTGGTTGGTGGAACCATGATGTATTGCTCCTTTATCGTATTGCCATGGCCTTCCAAGTAGCATGTGGCACACGGACATTGGCACAACATCACACTCGATGATACCTTCATATGGGACAATCTTGAAGGAGACTTGGACCTTTGATGTTATCTTGAGGGTTCCATTGTCATCAAGCCATTGGACATGGTAGGGGTGGGGGTGCTCTATGCATTGCAGCCTGAGTTTCTCACAAAGCTCCGTACTTGCGAGGTTTCGGCAACTACCTCCATCAATGATCACTTTTATGGACTTGCCATCAATGCCAGCACGAGTTTGGAAGATATTGAGGCGTTGGTCCTCTCTTGGGATGGAGTTTGTTGGCGTGATTTGAGCTATGACAAGTGCGGGGCCCGGATCATGCTCGCATACAAGTGTGTCATCCTCTTCCATTGCGGCTGTCCTTGCAATAGCTCGTTGAGTGAGAGCTTCATACTCCTCTTCACTTACGGAGTAGGTTCGCCATTCTCATCCGTAAGCATCACTCGTGAGTTGGTGCACTGATATGATTTGTGACCTTTCACTCCACACTTGAAGCAAGTGACTTGACTATCCGATGTCGGGTTGGAGGAGGGTCCTATCATGGTCTTTGCTTGCTTGGATGAGCTTGTTGCTTGGTTTGTTGGCTTTGCGGGAGCATTTGCATTGATGGATGCAAAGTATGACTTTTTCTTTTCGTATGAATTCTCCTTTTGCAAGTGCCGCTCAGCTTTGGTGGCTTGATGGAGCAGCTCGGTGAGGTTCTTGTACGGTTGAATGTCAACAATCTTCCTTACTGGGTGGCTCAAACCATTGAGGAACCTTGCTATGGTTTGCTCTTCGAGTTCTCTCACATCAGCTCGCATCATCGTTTTCTCCATTTCCTTGTAGAACTCTTCAATTGACTTGGTCCCTTGTTTCAAGTTTTGTAGCTTGTCGAAGAGATCTTGGCGATAATGCTTGGGGACGAAGCGTGTGTACATCACTTCCTTCATCTCGGTCCAAGTTCCAATTGGAGGTTCCTCATTCTTCTCGCGGTTCTTTTGGAAGTCTTCCCACCAAACATTTGCATAGTCCTCAAACTCAAGGGATGCCATTGCAACTTTCTTGTTGGGGGCAAACCTCTAGGGTGGCCTGATCTTTCACGATTCCCTTTCAAATCAAGGATGGAGTGCGGGGAGAGGAGGGAAGGATGAACACAACAAACACACGAACGAAAAATGCAAAGAACACACACACACACAAAACCAAGATACACACCAATAGCTCACGCCGGCGGTGACCGGTCCGGCGCAATCCCTAGGATCGGCGTCGGGCGGAGGACTCTCTCTCGAACCGGCACGGCGGGATGGGAGACTCGGTGAGATCTTGACGTCTAGGCAAAGGGACACCGATGCCTAGGCCTTGTACAACGCGGAGGCACAATGCAAACTCTAACGAGGTTTGGGGATATTGGTGCTCCTTAGTCAAGGAGCATGAGGCAAGAATTAGATAGATCCACAAAGGGGTTTCCACTAATTCCAGTATCATGCCTAGGGTTTACAATGGAGGTGGGGGACTATATATAGGCCAGCCACTTAAACAGGGTTACTTTAGGAATAAAAGACAAGTTCTGGACGGACTAAGGGTTACATGGGTCGCAGGCCCAAAGGCCTTTTCATGCCTGGCGACGGTCGGACCGGAGACTTCGGTATGGTGGTCCGGAGACTCCGGTCTGGACCGGAGACTCCGGTCGGTCTCCGGACCAGCCTCCGGAGGGGCAGTCAGATTGACCCTGATCTTGGTTCTGGAGACTCCGGTGTCTTTAGTCTGGAGACTTTGGCATATCGGAGACTCCGGTGTGCGCAGACTGGAGATTCCAGTCTGAGCAGCTCCAGCGGCTCCAGCTTCACGCTCTACTCCTTGTTCTCCATCCTTGGGTGCTTGGTGATGTGTCGAGGCTTCGTACCTGATGATGCATAGGGTAGTTGCATGAAGTAGCATGCCATCCAAGGAGGTATCAAATTGGCACGAGGAAAGGAGCGAGTTCACCTTAGCTTGTAGGAGTTTGGCTCGAGCACGAGTCATGGGTCCACTTGGGGGACTTGTTGGTGTAGATGTAGGAGCGTCCGTAGGATGGGCTGCATCTGCTCCCCCCCTTGGGAAAGAGTCGTCCTCGACTCTTCATGGTTATCATCTTGAACATCTCCATGGTAGGGTGAGAGATCCTTGACATTGAATGTATTGCTTGCAATGTACTTGGAGGTCGGTATGTCAATGATGTAGACGTTGTTGTTGATTCTTTTGAGGACCTTGAAGGGACCATCTCCTCTTCGCTTGAGCTTGGAGTCATGTTCCTTGGGGAAGCGTCTTTGCTTAGGTGTATCCACACAAGGTCACCTTCTTCAAAGATCATCTCCTTCTTGTCCTTGTTTAACCTTGAAGCTTAGCGAAGGACTTGTTGTTCGATAGTAGCTCTTGTTTCTTCATGAAGTTTCTTCATAGCTTGTGCGCATTTCTCGACGTCCATGTTTGTGCGCTCATGGAGAGGTAGTGGTAGGATATCGAGCGCGGTGAGGGGCTCGAAACCATAGACGACCATGAATGGACACATCTTGGTTGTTGAGTGCTTGGCACGGCTGTAGGCGAACTCGGCGTGTGGGATGCATTCCTCCCAATCCTTCAAGTTCTTCTTGATCAACACACGCAGGAGAGTTCCGAGGCTTCGGTTGACAACTTCGGTTTGGCCATAAGTTTGAGGATGCGATGCGGATGAAAAGAGGAGCTTGACGCCGAGCTTGGCCATGAGGGTCTTCCACAAGTAGCTCATGAATTTGACGCCGCGGTCGGAGACGATTGTCCTTGGCACACTGTGAAGACGGACGATTTCCCTGAAAAACAGATTTGCAACATGTGAAGCATCGTCGGTCTTATGGCACGGTATGAAGTGTGCCATTTTGGAAAAACAATCCACAATAACAAATATAGAATCATGACCATCCTTAGATCTAGGCAATCCTAACACGAAATCCATGCTAATGTCGGACCAAGGTGTATGAGGAATAGGCAATGGCATATAAAGACCATAGGGATTAGCTTGCGACTTAGCTTGAACACATGTCATGCATCGTTGAACGTAGCGCTCCACGTCACGCTTCATCTTGGGCCAAAAGTAGTGATTGGAGAGCATGTCCAATATCTTGTCGCGACCAAAGTGACCCATGAGGCCTCCACCATGAGATTCTTGGAGGAGCAAAAGTTGAAGCGGCGACTTCAGAATGCATAGCTTGTTTTGTTGAAATAGAAAGCCCTTATGCAAATAGAAATCATCAACTCCTTTGTCAGTGGAGCACTTTGCGAAAATTTGTTCAAAGAACGGATCGGAAGCATACAAAGATTTTATTTCCTCAAGACCCAACACGTTGACTTCAAGTCTCATAAGAAGGCGTGTATGTTTGCGAGACAATGTGTCCGCAACTACATTATCTTTGCCCTTCTTATACTTGACAATGTACAGAAAAGACTCCATGAACTCAACCCACTTAGCGTGTCTCTTGCTAAAGTTAGCTTGGCCTTTGAGATATTTCAACAACTCGTGGGCAGAATGTATGATAAATTCCTTGGGCCAAAGGTACTGTTGCCAAACTTGAAGGACACGAACTAAGGCAAAAAGCTCTTTGTCATAAATCGGGTAGTTGAGGAGAGCACCATCAAGTTTCTCTCTATGGTAGGCTATAGGATGTCCGTTTTGCATAAGGACTCCTCCAATGCCAATACCACTAGCATCACACTCTAGCTCAAAAGTTTTTGTGAAATCCGGTAACGCAAGAAGAGGTGCTTCGGTGAGCCTCTTTTTAAGTTCATCAAAAGTTTTTGTTGTGCTTTGCCCCACACGAAGGTGACATTCTTTTTGGTCAATTCATTAAAGGGACAAGCAATGGTTGAAAAGTCTTTCACAAAGCAACGATAGAAGCGAGCCAACCCATGAAAACTTCAGAGTTCACTCACATTTGTTGGGATGGGCCAATCTCGTATGTCCTTTACCTTGGAAACATCAACTTCAATTCCCTTCGAAGAAACGACAAATCCAAGAAAAATCAACTTGTCTTTAGCAAAAGTGCACTTGGGAAGATTAGCATAAAGCTTTTCATGTCAAAGGATTTGCAAAACTTCCTTGACATTTGTTATATGGTCCTCAAGTGATTTTCTATAAACAAGAATATCATCAAAATAGACTACAACACTTTTTCCAATGAGAGAATGTAAGATGTGATTCATAAGGCGCATGAAGGTGGATGGGGCATTCGATAAACCAAAGGGCATAACCAATCATTCATAGAGACCAAGTTTGGTCTTGAAGGCGGTTTTCCACTCATCACCTTCAGCCATGCGTATTTGATGGTAACCACTACAAAGATCAATTTTCGATAAAATAGTGGCTCCACACAACTCATCAAGCATGTCATCGAGGCGTGGTATGGGATGTCGATAACGCACAGTGATAGCATTGATTGGACGGCAGTCCATGCATAACCGTAACATATCATCCATCTTTGGAACAAGAATCACGGGTACGGCATTTGGACTAGTGCTAACTTGGATCAAACCTTTGGAGACAAGTTGGTTAATTTGACATTCAATCTCCTTTGTCTCCTCCAGGTTCGTGTGGTAGGAGGCGCGGTTGGGAAGTGGTGCACCGGGGTTGAGGTCAATGCGATGTTCGATGCCGCGAAGAGGAGGTAGTCCATGTGGAAGCTCTTCGGGAAACACATCCTTGAATTCCTGCAAAACACTCATCAAAGATGGAGAAACATTGGTTAATTCATTAGTTCCTTGAGCTAGTCCCTTGCAAAGGAGGACAGAGGGCAAGATGGATGGGTTGTTCCGAACATCTCTCATCTCACTTTTTGTGGCAAGGAGAACACTCTTAGTTTTTCCACTCGAATTTGGCTTGTGGCTCTCACTCACTATGAGGTGGTTCTCTCTCTCTCACCGCTCTTCTCACAAGTAGATGTTGTGCTTTGCGCCCTCGCTAAAGCCTTTGCATTGTCCGCAATTATTTGGCTAGGAGTCATCGGTTGCAAAACACATGTTTTGTTGAGCCATTTGTAGGTGTATACATTGGTGCGACCATCATGTTGAGCAGCCTTGTAAAATTGCCACGGTCGACCAAGAATCATGTGGCAAACTATCATAGGAACCACATCACACTCCACCGTATCTTTGTAAGGACCAATGGCGAAGGAGACCGATACGGTATGCTTGATCTTCATGGACCCTTGGTCACTTAGCCACTGCACGTGGTAGGAGTGCTTGTGTGGGTGGAGGGTGAGGTTGAGCTTCTCACACAACTCGGTGCTCGCAAGGTTGTGACAACTCCCTCCGTCAATGATCACCTTGATAGATTTGCCATTGATGCCGGCTCATGTTTGGAAGATATTGGAGCGTTGGTCTTCATGCTCTTGTGCTTGAGTGGTCAAGATCCTTGTGATGACAAGCGATGGACTTGCGTCATGCTCACACATGAGGATTTCTTGATCATCTTCCACTTGTTGTCTTGCCATTTCTTCCTTGACACGGGCATCAAACTCATCTTCACTCAAGTACTCTTCATCACCATTGTCATGGATGAACAAGACTTTCTTGTTTCCACATTCGGCTGACTTGTGTACTTTGCCTCCACACTTGTAGCATTCACCGTTGAAAGGTGTATCACTCTTTGCTTGCTTGCCACTTGGGGGCAGTTTTCCTTGAGGAAGTGTGGGCTTGAAGGAAGGCTTGGAGGTACTTGAGGAGCTTCCATTGAAAGTTGTTGGTGTAGCGGTGGAAGCTTGCTTGTAGGTGAAGTACGTCTTGGGCTTGTTGTACTTGATATCCTCTTGCACTTGACGTTCAGCCTTTGTTGCGATGTGCACAAGCTAAACCATTGTGTTGTATGTTTGGAACTCGACGATGCGCTTGATTGGGTGATTCAAGGCAATAAGGAAACGTGCCATTGTTTGCTCCATGCACTCATCAATGTTGGCGCGAATCAAGTTGAGTTCCATTTCCTTGAAGTACTCTTCCACGGTCTTTGTCCCTTGATGAAGCACTTGAAGGTTGTTGAAGAGGTCACGCGTGTAGTGCGCGGGGACGAACCGGGATCTCATGTGAGCCTTCATGTCATGCCAAGTTGTGATTGGCGGCTCTTGTCTTGCATCACGAGCAACTTGAACTTGTTCCCACCAAAGGTTGGCGTAATCATCAAACTCAAGAGAAGCCATGGCGACCATCTTCTCGTTGCTATAGTTGTGCATGCGGAAGATCTTGTCGACTTTGAGTGCTCACGAGAGGTATTCTTCGGGGTCATTGGATCCGGTGAACTTGGGCATCGTGAACTTGAGCTTGCCAAAAATTTCTTCATCGTTGCGGTCATTGCGACGAGCTTGGTGACCTTGTTGATGATCTTGTAGTTGGGGAGGTGGAACTTGGTTCTCGCGTCCTTGTTATGGAGCTTGCTCTTGATATTGTTGTTGAGGATCTTGCTCTTGTTCTTGGCGCGGTTGTTGACGTGGTTGAGGCGCTTGGGCCTTATGGTGGCGAGGGTGTGGAGCCTCTTGACGCGGTTGATGACGAAGAGGAGGCTCGTTCCTTGGTTGGTGATGTTGGTTAGGCACATGGGCCTCACGGCAAAGAACATGGTCATGAGCCTCTTGATGTGGTTGGCGTCGCTCAACTTGTATCACTTGATGCTCCAAGTTTTGTTGAGGTGGAGGAGGCGCCTCGTGATGACCATGGTGTCGTTGTTTACGTTCATGACGTTGATGACGAGGAGGAGGATCTTGGAGAGCTTCACGTTGATGACGAGCTTGATTTTCCAAATTGGAGTCATCACTTGTTGTGTCAAGTATGTGTCGCGGTCGATGGTGGTAGACTTGCGGTTGCACTTGTGGTTCGTCTTGTGGTTGCTCTTGTTGGATCACTAGTGCCCTTGCGTGATGACGGTGTGCTTCTTGCCTTGCTCGTGGCCTTGAAGAGAGGTCACCATCATAGCTTGACGTTGCGGCGTGCCGTGGGGAAGGTACATAGTTCGAAGAGGTTCCATCTTCAACCACGGGGGCATCATTGCGTCTTGGAGCACATGGATGTATATCTTGTTGGAGGGGTGCATGACGACACGAAGAACTTGAAGAGCTTGAAGCACATGAACGTGGTCTTGCCATTCCTTCGATAAGGCGTCGAAGATTGTCATTTGTTTCGGCGACGGAGTGTTGAAGCGCTTCATTTTGGTGGCCGAAGTTGTGATGCATTGCTTGCATTTGCCTTTCGAGGCCATCGAATCGGTTGTCGATGTTCTTGAACTCGGCTTGCGTCTCGCCAAATTGTTCATCTTGTCGCATCTCAAGGGCTTGGAAACGTTCACGGAACTCTTGTTGAACGATGAAGTGACTTGCGCGCGTCATGTACAATCCTTGATCTTCTTCTTGGGGAGGTGGTTGGCTCGACTCACCGTGCCTATCCATCATGCAAGACACACAAGTATTGTATATGGAAGTGGAATATGGTGGTGATAGCCTTGTACCTCACCTTGGGGATTGCACCAAACTAGAAACAACAAGTGAGATCTATAAACGTGCAAAGTGGAATTGCAAAGAAAACTCACACTAAAGAAAGAACTAACTGTCAAAAGCTTGTTGGTGGTAGGTTAGGATTGTGGAATGCCAAAGAACCAACCAAAAGAAAAGGGAAAGTCAAAAGTGGGTAAAATCCAACAAAACTCAAGTCAAAGGCGAAGGTCAACAACTCAAAAGGGTGACGGAAACCTACAACTATGTACACACACGTGTAGAAAGTTGGGATTGACACGACTATGAAAATGAGCAAACAAAATGTCCTAACGAAGACTAAGCTCGTTGTCGTGCCAATGCAAGGAGAGACCGTGGCTCGTTTTCAAAGAAGAAAAGTGAGAAACGGATTTGTGCACTTGCCTTGGGCGCTCTTCTTTCTCTCTTGCTTACAAGCTTTGAGACTCTCTTTGGCAATGGAGACTATTTTTTCTTTTGCTTTTTCTTTGTATCTTTTTCTTTCTTTTGTTTTTTTGCTCTCCCTTGATGCTACCTAGTCACACTTGATATTGCTCTTGCACACTCACTATCCAAGGACAAATGCACAATGCTCAAGCAAACACAAGATGAGCCACTCTCATGAGATAGGTACACACAAAGGAAGATAGGGGTTAATAAGGTGACGCAAGTTATACCTTCGTTGGTGATGATGAACTTGGCGTCGGTGGTGCGGGATGATGTTCATGGGCCGTGGTGTCGATGAGCGTGGGGCTTGTCGATGCGGAAGCATGTTGTTAGTTGACGACACGCACACGTGCACAAACAAACAAGGAGAAATTAGCCAATGCAAGATTATAGGCAAAACTGTCAAAATCAGGCGTCAGGCCGGAGACTCTGGGGTTCCAGGCCGGAAACTCCGGTCCAGGCCGGAGACTCCGGTGTGGGTAGGCCGGAGACTCCGGTGGGCAGGCCAGAGACTCCGGTCTGGAGTCACGTCGAGAACTGCTCGTGTTCTTGAGCGGAAATCCACGCCTTGGGTCTTCAAATCCGCGAAAAATTGGCCAAATTGGGCTGGGAAAACACAGGATAAAGCTGGACCGACACCTAAGACAAGGTTTGGTCGGATCAAAACCACAAATAACACTCCAAATCAAGAGGTCGATCCAAAGACAAATATGGGCTGTTTTTGGGGATTTTCGAATTTTTGGTGGATAGAAGAAAATTTTGTGGGGGAAATCGTGAGCAACGAAGCTCTTGATACCAATATGTTGGGGGAAAACCTCTAGGGTGGCCCGATCTTTCACGATTCCCTTTCAAATCGAGGATGGAGTGCGGGGAGAGGAGGGAAGGATGAACACGACGAACACACGCACGAAGAACGCAAAGAACACACACACACAAAACCACGATACACACCAATAGCTCATGCCGGCGGTGACTGGTCCGACGCAATCCCTAGGATCGGCGTCGGGCGGAGGACTCTCTCTCGAACCGGCACGACGATATGGGAGACTCGGTGAGATCTTGACGTCTAGGCAAAGGGACACCGATGCCTAGGCCTTGTACAACGTGGAGGCACGATACAAACTCCAATGAGGTTTGGGGATATTGGTGCTCCTTAGTCAAGGAGCATGAGGCAAGAATTAGATAGATCCACAAAGGGGTTTCCACTAATTCCAATATCATGCCTAGGGTTTACAATGGAGGTGGGGGACTATATAGGCCAGCCACTTAAACAGGGGTACTTTAGGAATAAAATACAAGTTCTGGACGGACTAAGGGTTACATGGGCCGTAGGCCCAAAGGCCTTTTCATGCCTGGCGACGGTCGGACCGGAGACTTCGGTGTGGTGGTCCGGAGACTCCGGTCTGGACAGGAGACTCCGGTCGGTCTCCGGACCAGCCTCTCGAGGGGCAGTCAGATTGACCCCGAGCTCGGTTCTGGGGGCAGACCGGAGGTGGGGCCAGAGACTCCGGTGTCTTTAGTCCGGAGACTTTGGCATACCGGAGACTCCGGTGTGTGTAGACCGGAGACTCAGGTCTGAGCAGCTCTAGCGGCTCCAGCTTCATGCTCTACTCCTTGTTCTCCATCCTGGGGTGCTTGGTGATGTGTCGAGGCTTCGTACCTGATGATGCATAGGGTAGTTGCATGAAGTAGCATGCCATCCAAGGAGGTATCAAATTGGCACGAGGAAAGGAGCGAGTTCACCTTAGCTTCTAGGAGTTTGGCTCGGGCACAAGTCATGGGTCCACTTGGGGGACTTGTTGGTGTAGATCTAGGAGCGTACGTAGGACGGGCTGCATCATTTATTCTCTTCGGAGTAGTGGTGGACTCGGAAGATCTTGTAAACTTTGAGCTCCCAATCAATGTATGTATCGGCGTCTTCTTCTCCCTTGAACTTGGGCATAATGAACTTGAGCTTCCCAAACTTGCCCTCTTCATGTTCATGGTGGTAGTTGCGGCGATCTTTCCTTATGCTCGCTTAACTTGGTGCACGTGGTGGTGGAGGAGGAGCTTGATGTTCTCGAGGACACGGTTGAGGAGGAGCTTGATGCGCCAAGTCTCTTCTACGCCCTTGCTCGGGGTCATTTGCATTCATTGGTTGTTGATGACAATGGTGGGGTTGAGCATAGCGGTTATTGCGTCTCGCACGTTGTGCCACCTTGCCATCATCGCTTGTATCCCATTGCGGTGCTTGATGAACTTGTTGTTTATGGCGATGGTCATGGTTCGGGTGTGGGCTCCTATCAATGCGGTTGTGTTCACCATGGCGTTCTTGTTCTTGGGGTGGTGGTGGCGCTTGTACCATAGCTTGTTATGGAGGGCGACCATCTTCTTGTTGTTGTGGATGCGCTTGGTGATCATGATGTCGATGACGTCTTGCGTGGTACGGTTGTTGATGTTGTGGCTCAACCACTTGTTCATGGCGATGACGAGCTTGATGTTCCCCATTGTGGTGGTGGGGTTCTCCATGATGAGAATTGGAGCACGAGGGGTCGCCATGATGACTTGAGGAGCGCGCGCGAGACGACTTGACGAGCTTGAATGGTGTCCATGACGGTTGCCGAGGTTGGCAATAGCTTGGTGAAGAGCTTGGAATTGAGAATTGTGCTCCACTTGGCGTTGCCGGTCACGGTAGTCGAATTCTCGAAAAGTTTCATCAAGCCGGTGCTCAAGCCTCTCAAATTGGGCATTGAATTCTTGGCGTTGCACCCATAAGTTGTGGCGCGTGGCAAAACCATCTTGGTTGTTGAAGTTGCCATCTCCACTTTCTCCGCTTTCCCTAGACATGTTATTTGACCACAAGTGGAACAAGGATGGTATTGGTGGTATGGTATGTGCTACCTTGCCTCACCAAGTCAAAAATTGGAAAGGTTGTTCTTGCCGAGAGCAAAGCGAATACACAAGACACACACACACAAAGGCCTATGGTGGATGGGTAGGAAGGTGGATAGCAAATGGAACAACCAAATGAAAAGGTTATTGTCAAAAGTGGGTAAAATCCAACCAAAAACAAAGTCAAAGGAAAAGGTTAAAAGGGTGACGAGAACCTACGACTATACACACATGGTGGAGATTAATGTGGCTAACACGACTATGAAAATGAGCAGCGAACAAAATTGGTCCTAACGAAGACTAATGCTCGGTGTCGTGCCAACACTAGGAGAGACCGTAGCTCGTTTGCCACAAGATGGAGAAGCAACGGATTTGTACGCCTGCCTTGCTCTTGCTCGCACTCTTGATTAGAAGCTTTGGACTCTCTTTTGTATTGGTATATTTCTCTTTTTCTTTTGCTTATAAGCTTTTTTTATAACTCTTTCTTTGCTATGCTATGGAGTCAAGTTTTTGCTATTGCCTCTACACTATGACTTATGCAAGAGCAAGCGCACAATGCTTCGGCAAACACAAGATGAGCTACTCTCGATAGGTTAGGTAATACACAAATTAAGAAGGGGTTAACAAGGGTGGTGCAAGTTATACCTTGTGGTGATGTCGCACTTGCAACCGTTGGTGGAGGGATGGTTCGAGTTCCATGGTGTCGATGTCTAGTGCGAGGCATTGCGGAAGCTTTTGTTAGTTGACAGACACGCACACGAAACACAAATGTCAAAAGGAAATCATTCGAAAAAGGAAAAGGGGGTCAAAAAATTTGTCAGGGCCGGAGACTCCGGTGTTGCTGGTCTGGACACTCCGGTGTAGGCCGGAGACTCCGGTCTTGCGGTCCGGAAACTCCGGTCTAGGCTGGAGACTCCGGTCTACCGGTCCGGAGAGTCCGGTCTGGAGTCTGCGCGACGAACAGCTCGTGTTCTTGAGCGAAAATTCGGCCCTTGAACCCTCAAATCCAGAAAATTTCGACCAAATTGGGTTGGGAAACGCAGGGCACAAGTATACTAACTCCAAAGACAAGTTTCTATTGGATTAAAACCACAATCAACTCACCAAAAAGAGAGATCAATCCCAATGCAATTTGGGGCTATATTTTGGGTATTTTTGAGTTTATGGTGGAAATCGAAGAGCGAAGTCAAATCCGTGGCAACCAAAAGCTGCTGATACCAGCTGTTATGGGTCTCCTTGTGGATTTACCCTTGGAGTGGCCAGATCTTCACGGATTTGAGGCGGAAGTGAGGGAAAACACGATGAACACAACTCGAATGCAAGGTAAAGATACAAACACACGCCAAATCACACCCAATTCGATTTGCTCCCGTTGGTTCAAACAACCAATCCAATAGAATCCTCAGCGAGAGACCTTGCGGTAGAATCACCAAAGGAGAGATCGGCAAGCGGAAGGTAGAATCCAAATCAAGGAGAGAGTAGCAACCAAGTAGAATCCCAAAGGGGAGAGACCAAGCACTACTAGAATCCTTGATATGGAGAGACCAACCACTTGAGGAGGGTCTTGACAACTTGGAGAAGGGCACCGACTCCAAGGCCTTGTACAACTCATAGATTTACTAATGAGAGGGGGTTCCCATATAGGGTTTGGCACATGCCTCAATTTATCATCATCTCTAGGGTTTCAAGGAAGGGGTGGGGCATATATATAGGCCAGCCACGAGCTAGGGGTAAAACTGGCATACGCAGGAAGTTTAGGACATTACATGGGCCAAGCCCATCTTAAGGCGCACAGGCCCACGATGCTCGGCACAGAGACTCCGGTGTGGGGTCCGGAGACTCCGGTCTGTCTCCAATGTCGCCTCCGGAGGGGGTCTTAGACTGTCCCAGCCGCAGGTTCGAGGCTTGGTGTGGAGACCAGGCCAGAGACTCCGGTGTGGTAGACCGGAGACTCCGGTCTGCTGGTCCGGAGACTCCGGTCCTGCTTCAGCAGCTTCTTGCGTCTTCTCTTCCAGGCCTCTTGCTTGGGTGTCTTGGCTTCAGGGCCATCCTTGCTGCATCTCCTTGGCATCATGTTCATGGACCTAGTCACATCATGGGCATTTGTCTCAAGTAGGAATCCATTCGCATCATAACCAATGAAAGGCCAAGCATGGAAGGAGTTCACCTTTGGAGTGATGATTAGCGTGGCATGATGTGGACCAATGGTGGTTTTCGTATGTTGGGCTACATCAGATTCATTCAGAACAGACTAGATCTCTCCATTTACCGGTTCGTACATTGCATCTAATCATTAGAACAAGATTTTTTATGACGCCTGGATAGATTAAGCTCGAGCAGAAAATATGAAACATGTAGAAATAGATGTACCTCCGGGTACACGAGCAGAGCGTGTTCATTGAACTCCACGCCCTCATCGGCGCCTCTGAAGTCGTCAGCACCGGCGTGCACATCGTCCCAAGGGGGTGAATTGCATGTCCTGCTCGGCCTGTGCTGTGTGATGCTCCTCCAGATCTGCCGCGTGAAGCACCACCCCGGCGGCGACGCCCGGACACTCACCCCCACGCACTAGTTTCATGGAGAAGGTTCGTGCAAGTACATTCAAGATTGTGGTGTTTTGCTGGATAGGGAAGAGAGAGTAGTGGATGAGTGCGAATGGAGGACCCGATAGGCTGGGTTTTTAATGCGGGGATGTTTAGGCCTCCTCGAGGGCCCCGGTTGACAACTCTTCCGGCTGCGGCTGCCGCGTGGAAGGTTTGTGTGGTGGGGGCCTGACGGAAGTGAGAGTGCAGGCGCGCTGCGTAGTAAAATTGGTATAGCTGGTGGTCTGTGGATGACCAATTGTCGTGTAGTAGACTTATAGCCTTTGCAGACTAGATTAAACATGACATGACCACTCGACCACTTTTTCCATGGACGGCATCGTGTCCTTCTTGTAGAAGTCTCATTGAGGGAGACGTCCGTGCTGTCTCGCGCTGTCCTGTGAAGGGCACGACGTGTGCAACGAGCCTCGTTGGATCACACAGGATCAACGGTTGGCGCGGACGATCCGCGTGATAGCTGTGACAACCAATCAGGGCGTAGCACACAGAGTGGGCACAGGTTTGGGCATCTACGAAAGAGAGAGACGGAGAGAGAGGGGGCAAAGCTGAGTAGTATAAAAATGGAAAGTGGGTGTCTTTTACAATGAAATGCATCATGGCATACATTAAATTATGCCAAGATAGATCTACTAGAGTTCATTGCATGTGTGTTCTTTCCACAAAACACATATGTATCCACAAGAGTTATTGCATGTGTGTTCCAGTCATGAACCACATTTGGATCAACCAGTATCATTGCATGTGTGTTGTTTCCACGAACCACATATGGATCAACCAATGGCATTGCATGTGTGTTCTTTTCACAAACCACACATGGATCAACCAGTGTTCACTACGTGTGTGTTCTTTCCACAAACCACTTATGGATTAATCAAAGGTCATTGCATGTGTGTTCTTTTCCACAAACCACATATGGATCCATATGTGTTCTTAAACTAAAATCAGCACTAGATTCATTGCATGTGTGTTATTTCCACAAACCACACATGGATCAACCACTAGAGTCATTGCATGTGTGTTCTTATACTAAAACCAACACTAGAGTCATTGCATGTGTGTTCTTTTCACAAACCACACATGGATCCACCACAGCCATTGCATATGTGTTCTTTCCACAAACCACACATGGATCAACTAGTGGTCATTGCATGTGTGTTCTTTTCCACAAACCACACATGGATCCACCAGTGGTCATTGCATGTGTGTTCTTTCCACAAAACACATATGGATCAACCAGAGTCCTTGCATGTGTGTTCTTTCCACAAACCACATATGGATCCATTTGAGTAATTACATGTTTGTTCTTATACTAAAACCACAAACCAGCACTAGAGTCATTGCATGTGTGTTCTTATACTAAAACCAACACTAGAGTCATTGCATGTGTGTTCTTTTCACAAACCACACATGGATCCACCACTGTCATTGCATATGTGTTCTTTCCAAACCACACATGGATCACCCAGTGGTCATTGCATGTGTATTGTTTTCCACAAACCACACATGGATCCACCAGTGGTCATTGCATGTGTGTTCTTTCCACAAACCACATATGGATCAACCAGAGTCATTTCATGTGTGTTCTTTCCACAAACCACATATGGATCCATTTGAGTAATTACATGTTTGTTCTTATACTAAAACCACAAACCAGCACTAGAGTCATTTCATGTGTGTTCTTATACTAAAACCAACACTAGAGTCATTGCATGTGTGTTCTTTTCACAAACCACACATGGATCCACCACTGTCATTGCATGTGTGGTCTTTCGACAAACAACACATAGATCAACCAGTGGTCATTGCATGTGTGTTGTTTTCCACAAACCACACATGGATCCACTAGACTCATTGCATGTGTGTTCTTTCCACAAACCACATATGGATCAACCAGAGTCATTTCATGTGTGTTCTTTCCACAAACCAGATATGGATCCATTTGAGTAATTACATGTTTGTTCTTATACTAAAACCACAAACCAGCACTAGAGTCATTTCATGTGTGTTCTTATACTAAAACCAACACTAGAGTCATTGCATGTGTGTTCTTTTCACAAACCACACATGGATCCACCACTGTCATTGCATGTCTGGTCTTTCGACAAACCACACATAGATCAACCAGTGGTCATTGCATGTGTGTTCTTTTCCACAAACCACACATGGATCCACCAGTGGTCATTGCATGTGTGTTCTTTCCACAAACCACATATGGATCAACCAGAGTCATTGCATCTCTGTTCTTTCCACAAACCACATATGGATCCATTTGAGTAATTGCATGTTTGTTCTTATACTAAAAACACAAACTAACACTAGAGTCATTGCATGTGTGTTCTTTTCCACAAACCACACATGGATCCACTAGACTCATTGCATGTGTGTTCTTTTCCACAAACAACTTATGGATCAACCACTGGTCATTGCATGTGTGTTCTTTTCACAAACCACATGTGGACCCACTAGAGTTATTGCATGTGTGTTCTTATACTAAAACTAGCACTAGAGTCATTGCATGTGTGTTCTATCCACAAACCACACATGGATCCACCACTGTCATTGCATGTGTGTTCTTTCCACAAACCACACATGGATCAACCACTAGAGTCATTGCATGTGTGTTCTTTCCACAAAACACATATGGATCAAGAAGTGGTCATTGCATGTGTGTTATTTTGCATAAACCACTTAGGGATCCATTACAGTCATTGCATGTGTGTTATTTCCACAAACCACACATGGATCAACTACTAGAGTCATTGCATTTGTGTTATTTCCACAAACCACATATGGACCAACCACTAGAGTCATTGCATGTGTGTTATTTCCACAAACCACACATGGATCAACCACTAGAGTCATTGCATGTGTGTTCTTATACTAAAACCAACACTAGAGTCATTGCATGTGTGTTCTTTTTACAGACCACACATGGATCCACCACTGTCATTGCATGTGTGTTCTTTCCACAAACCACACATGGATCAACCACTAGTGGTCATTGCATGTGTGTTCTTTCCACAAACCACATATGGATCCACAAGTGGTCATTGCATGTGTGTTCTTTCCACAAACCACATATGGATCAACCAGAGTCATTGCATGTGCATTCTTTCCATAAACCACACATGGATTAACCACTAGAGTCATTGCATG